>ML782017.1:304524-343053 GCA_009831015.1 Picea engelmannii | reverse complement strand
GCTAATACAAAAGATGCCTCCAAAGGCTGAATGAGAAATGAAGATCAATACAAGCAGATCTGAATGCCAAACTCTGCAGCTGAAGAATGCCATGCTCCAATAGAAGGATAAAACCCTCAATAACTTGGCCCTGCTGCCAAAAGTGTCCAATCACCCTAATAAATATGCCAACTGATAGATAGGGTGATGGTAAGAACAACCCAGGTGACCGAATCTCCAAGATCCCTCTCAATCTCAGTACATCTGAAATCCCCCACTAAATGGTGCACCCCACTGGATGACTGAAACCCTAGATAATTTGGCCCTGCTGCCAAAAGTGTCCAATCACCCTAATAAATATGCCAACTGATAGATTGGGTGATGGTAAGAACAACCCAGGTGACCGAATCTCTAAGATCCCTCTCAATCTCTGTAGATCTGAAATTCCCCACTGAATGGTGCGCCCCACTGGATGACTGAAACCCTAGATAATTTGGCCCTGGTAAAGGAGGCCTCCAAATGCTCTGCAAATATCTAGAAATATAGATCGGGACACTGCAAGTCGCTAGGTAAAGTCTTAGGGTCATATCTGAAGTGTAACCCCTCCAAACGGACTAGATCTGGATCTCAAAAATGCCCTCCTTCTCTTCAATTCGCCCCACTGCTCAAAAAATAATCAGAGCCATAAAACTGTCTCAAAAAGAACTAGATCTGATGTCCAAGGCCCTGCAATGAAAACCCAAGTGACAGAATCCTCAACGGCCCTGCCAATCTCCTACAACGAATCTCTCTCCAAAGATGGTGCACCCCTCTTGCTGGAATCCCTCAACTGGTACGCCCTCTCTCTATCTGCACATGAAACTGATGTAGAATCCTCCTGCAACTGAGTAGATCTGGAACTAGAATGGTGTGGGAGAGTATTGCATCTCCGATACCAAGCTTGGGACAAGATAGGTGGAATATTTCACCACCGAATCGTCCTCTAGGGTTTGTTATGTCAAAACCCTCAAAACCCCCAATATTGGGCTCACTAGCTAGAAGCCATAAATCAAAATAAGATCATACATGAATGAATGAGAAGAGGCCCTTGCTTTTCCTTTATACTTTTTGGCTCACCTTGTCCCTCCAAAGTGACTTTCATTTTATTAATATTTAATTAATTAATTAAATCACTTTAATTCAATAATTAACCGTTTTACCTTTGAAAAGCTCCTTATCTCTCCATGTGGCTTCCATGGCCACTGAAAGTCACTTCTAGCCATCCCATCCTGTAGTGTTTCTCCCCTCGATTCCAATGAGCTATTACACTAAGAGGTTCCTCCAAGTAATGTACCCAAAATGACCTCTTCAGTGAATTCCATTGACTTATAGCTCAAAATAGTCAAAATCACGGAAATCGTCGGAATGCAATGAAACCAAAGCCAACATGTGTGGAATGTCTCATAATGATGGAATATGATCATCAATGCAAGATCGACCCCACAATGCCTCTCAAATACCCCTGTACTCACTCTAGCACCCATCTGGCTACTCTGGTCATCATAAATCTCTACCCTGTGATGATGTTCCAAAGTGGGGACATTACACAAGACAAGACAACCTTTACTTTTCCTTGGGGCACCTATTCCTATAGGGTCTTACCATTTGGATTGTGTAATGCTCCTGCTACATTTCAACGAGCACTACTAGGGATATTTGTTGATCTTATTCATGATTGTGTGGAAGTCTACATGGATGACTTCACAGTTTATGGAAACACTTACCAAGAATCCTTAGATAACTTAAAAAAATTCCTTATCAGATGCCAATAAGTGAACCTGTCTCTAAGTCATGAAAAATGTGAAATGTTGTTGACTGAAGGAGTGGTTCTAGGACATCTTGTTTCGTCTGAAGGGATAAAAGTCGATCCTAAAAAGATTGACTTCATCGTCATACTTCCACCCCCAAAGACTCAAAAATAGGTGAGAATATTTCTTGGACATTCCAGATACTACTGGCGATTCATTGAAAATTTTACAAAGATTGATTCACCCATGTTTAGATTGTGAATAAAAGATGTTGATTTTTTTTGGAATGAGCAGGGTCAAACTTCCTTTAAAACCATGAAATCTAAGTTGTCTGTGGCACTAGTTCTTAGAGGGCCCAATTGGGCTCTCCCATTTCATATATCCATTGATGCCTCCGACACTTCAATAGGAGGGGTATTAGGGAAGAAAGAAGAATAGTAGTCCTATGCCATTTATTTTGTTAGAAAGAACTTGTCCCCTACCAAGGTAAACTACACAGTTATCGAGAAGGAATTCTTGGCATTAGTTCATGATATCAATAAGTTTCGTCACTACATTACAGGTTACAAAGTATTTTTACATATAGATCATTCCACCATTAGATTTCTCATGAATAAACCCATAACTAATGCCCGAGTGAATAGGTGGATCCTGTTATTGTAAGAGTTTAATATCACCGTTCTTGATTGACCTCCAAAACCTTCAAAGGAAAACTCACCACCTGTTGCTTGGGTCCTTATGAGGTAGTCATTGTATATGACAATGGAGCTGTGAAAATCAAAACAATTGATGATGGACAAGTATCCTTTGTAGTAAATGGACACTAACTTAAATTTTATCATAAGTCCATTTCCAAACAAAACTTTCTACAGGTCATGTCAACTGACAAGGAATTGGCCTTAGTAGATGGGGAAGTTCCCCCTTGTTCTTGAATTGTTTTCTGAATTTTTCCATTGTACATATGTAAATAATTTTTAGTTTTGTTGATAAGCAATTCTAGAGATTTCTATAGATATTTATCTCACTAGGGGTAGACAGTTTCAAGGAAATATAAAAGAAGGATTTCTCTTCGAAATATTTCTATATTTGAACATTGTTGTCTGTTAAGAATCAAATGAATAGTGACTTGTTGTATTTACTCATATTTTTGCAAAGATTTTTATTTTCTATTTTTCTTAAGGCATTTTAAAAAGAAGTTTCTCTTGAAAATCTCCATCACTATATAAGGAAGTGATACTCGTAACCATCAAGATTAGAGGTCTCTCATACAGTTTTTCCAAGAAACCTGAGTAAGTGAGTAAAATATCTTTATTAAAGAGTAAAAAGGAGGTCTGATCAACAATTAGTCATGGAAACATCACAATAAATTACAAAAGGAGAAAGTGAGTTGAGCCTAGAGATACCTTTCTGTTCTTTCTCAATGGTACCATCCACTACACACTAAATAGATTGATTATATCATATATTTAGATAGGCCACATCCTCGTAAGTACCCCTACATTAGGACAATCACTAAGGAATATAATGGAAATTCATCCTCTAACATAAATACCATCCCGATTGTAAAAAAAAAAGAGAAAGAAAAAGTTTCTTTTGGAGTTGTCCCCCCATCTTCTTGCACAAAGAAATATTATACTAAAATATTAGAAGATAGAGGGCCAGTCTCTAAGGGTGTAAGAGGCTAACCCACCAGGATACTAAATAGGTCTGTTGGCAGCGGGTACCGACCTGTGGTATGACTAGGTAAACCTGTCGGAGCACTGAATAAGCTTGCTGGCAGTGAGGCATTCTACCTAGCGAGGATAATCTAACAAAAATAAATAATAAATTTAAATTTGTCCTGATGTACACCATTAGTTGTAGACAAAGATGACATGAAGTATGTATGGTTAAGTGAAGGTTAATGAAATCCATAAAATTTCCATTGGGAATGAACTTTGAGAATATCTTGAAACTCTCTTGCCTACCTCTTATTATCTATATGTAGGATGTTCTATTCTATAGGTGGGGCCATATTCTAACTGTCTCGTCAGACCAATTTGTGAAATTTATCTCTACACTTAACAAGTTGTAAATCTTCGGCTATTTGGAGAACTGACTAGTTTCCTATATTTTTTATTGTGAGGTGTCACAATACTTAGGTGTGGGGGAGGGTTTAATGAGTTCACATATGATCACTGCCTAGAGAAGTAAATCTTTGTAAAAAAAAAAAATTGTATTTTTTTCATGATACAGGTTATTACATCAATAGTCATTTTATTTCTTTGAAATGTTAATTTCCTGTGTGTTATAAATTGATGTACATATCCTTAACAGACCACTTTATTGGTTTATTCTTCATTACATGTTGTTCATTGTAGGATTGAAATTGCATGTCTTATGCGAGTGGATTGAGTAAGCATGGTGGAAAAATATATAATAATAAGAGCACTCTACCTCTGCTCCTAATCACTGTGACTGTCAAAACGAATCCAAGATTGCAAGCTATCCATTACAGGAGGTAAAAATGCATTTAGCACAGAGGTACCATATGGGGTGTTGTATAAAGTGTCGTATGAAGTGTCGTATGAGGTGCCATATGAAGTGTCATATGGGGTGCCGAACGAAGTGCCATATGAAAATATACACCAGTAACTGTCCACAATTTCAGGTAACCAGGAATGAATGGAATTAAATTGAATTAGTTCATAGAAATCAAGATCGAATGATGAAAATTTTAGACATTTTCATGATCAAATGTCCAAGTCAAAAGACTTGGACATTGATCTAACTTCATATCATTATGATTGCCCCAAAAAATGACTTTAAATTCGAATTCACTCACACATGGCAACTCATGTGTGCATGTGTGCAACCAATTCCACCCTAGGCACACTAAAAAATGGAATTAGGTTATCCCATTATTCCTCACACTCACCTCTTCTCATTCCAATTCACGTCTACTTATTTGCATTTTCCCTTGTTTTTAAACATGCTCAACCTCTGTTCATTTCTCTCCTCGGTTCAATTGCGCTCAGCCTCTGCACAATAATTCCCTTCCTTCACTTGATTGCACCCTTTCTCTATGAATTTCTCCTTTTGACCATTCCTTCACACTATCATGATTCCCAAAAGGTATGATCCTTCTTCCTATGTAGACCTCTTTTCCATCCCTGAGTTTGCACAGTGCAGGGAAATAGTTTTGCATGCAGACTGGGGGTTGTTTTTGTCTCATTTGCAAGGCCACAATGATGACATCTCAATGCAATTTTCCCTTGGTTTTGATGGGAATATATTGCACGTGGGTTCTCTCACCTTTGGGGTCTCAGAGGAATCCATAGCCACAACCACGAAGCCTCCAAGAGTGGGATATAGATGATTTAAAAACCACTAGTCGTTGCGATCAAGCTATAACAAGGTTTTTAAACCATAATTTCAGAACATCTCAGGAGCTAAAGGATACTCCAAGGATTGGATAAAAGAGTATCTAATCAACCCTCTCATATTAATCACCAGGTTGATCACATGTGAAGGTAGATATTCCACCTTTAAAGCCTATCATTTTCGATTGTCAGCCCACTTTCAAGTCAACAAACCATTTAATTTCCCCTTCTACATTTTAAATATATTGGAGAAGATGTCTTCTCAAGTGAGGGAGAATCTAACCAACCCCCATAAGAGCCTCTTTCACTGTGGCCTTATCAAACTCCTTGTTTTAGTCGAATTGGAAAAACAGGGGCAAACTTGGGATGAATTCATTTATCAATTTGAAAATCCTCACTTGACAATCAAGACTAGGAGAAAGACATTGGATCTAAGGACTATTTCTCCATCCAAACCCCACTCTCCAAGGACTCCAAACCCTCTTGCACAGGCCATTTCTTTACTGGACCAAAAATCCAAGAAGCTTGTTGATATCCCTGCATCCTCATCGGGAAAAAAGACCAAGAAGCCTATTGTTAATCTCCATATGCCTTCAATATCTCTTGATCCTACACCCAAGAAGCTACAAGAAGTAATTCAACAAGACTTTCGTACAATTCCCACAAATAGGAGAGGAACTAATCAATTTAATAAAGGACCCTTTTGAAAGCGTACCTGGAGCATAAGAGGAAAACCTTATGCAAAACCTCTGACTACCTCAGACCTTATCCAAGTGTCCTTCAATCTCAATATTCCTTACAAAATACTTAGGGAAATGTCCATAGATGAATTGAAGCCTCAAAGAAAGACAAAATTTGAACCTACTTCTCCTCATCAACCCCCTATTACTCCTACCTCACAGATTCCTACCCCAAATCATAATACCGATATACATTCTACATATTTCAAAGGATGTAAGCCCTCCTCCGAGATATCTGATCCTACTCCATCCATGGAGAAATTACAACGATAGAATTTTCATATACTGCAACAATTGGAAGATAGGAAGACTATAGACACACA
The DNA here is from genome assembly GCA_009831015.1 of Picea engelmannii. NCBI lineage: Eukaryota > Viridiplantae > Streptophyta > Pinopsida > Pinales > Pinaceae > Picea > Picea engelmannii. The sequence goes on along the minus strand of ML782017.1, from coordinate 336,862 downwards.
TCTTCACCATGATAATGCAGTCCTTCAAGCAAAGGTGAATTGCCTTCAAAGTTTGGTTGATGAGATGACCAAAGCCAACCACAACCTCTAGGCACAATTGAAGGAACACAAGAGGCATAAGGCAAAATATTCACGGCAAGAAGGAGAAACTTCTAAAGTTGATCCTCTTGAGAAAACTTAGTCATGAGTGGCAATTCTTTTTTGTTTGCAGTGGGAACTACAAAATCTTAGGTGTGGGGATAATGTCGGGCCCATGATATGTTAAATACCTATAACAAATATGCAAATATACTTCAATAATACCAAGAAGAAACCATAAACCATTTACCATAACATGAACAAAAGAATATAGAAAACCCTTGAGGTAGGGTAACACCATATATTAATCCTTAATGAAGGATAACACTCCTCAAGCAATCCTTCTTGTAAAATCACAATATTCTTCACTATGCTCCATTACATTGCTTACACTTCTTTATATATATATCTCTATCTCCTAGGAACCTTCTAGAGAGCCTTCTCACATTTATTACATCCAACTACCATAGTGGACCTATATTAATATAGTGGACCTAGTCCACCTTACATTGAATGACCACATTCTCATATATTAAATGACTTTCACTAATAATACAGAACCACATTCCCATTGGGTACCACCCTAGGTACCACATATTACCTTCCTAGGTATACTACATTCCATCCCCCTTCACATATTTTGTCCTAAAAACTTGAGAAGAAACCATACAATATGACCGGCTAAGAAATGTAGCCAACTGGTAACAAGTACAACCATCCATCCATCCTAATGGAATATGAACATGATGTCAAACTATTGTCGTGCCACCCTAATTTTGATCTGCATCATGTCGGGGTTTCCATGGGATTGTTTTTGTAGCCCGATCTCTTCCCATAGTGCCAGTAGTCCTCCATGCACCTCTTGATCGGTTTTCTGTCTAGTTCCCTTTTAGTGCATAAATGTGTTGATGCACACGCCTTTTCCTTGATGACTGTTGTGTATTTATATGATGTGGATGGTGATATACAACAACTGTATGGATTTGTTCTTTTTTCTTCAAGTCTGCAACACTTTGTGCCTTTGATTCAATGGCCTCCTTAGCTTCCTGATTATGTCCTTGTAGTTTTGCTTCATCTCCTTTTGTAGACTCTGCCTTTGATTCAACTTTAGACTCGACAATAACTTCTTTGCTAGCTTCCATGGGCCCATATTTCTTAGTAAGAGACATAACCTGCAATCTGATTTTCATTTTCTTGTACCACAACTTCAAAAAATTCTTTTGCACATCAATATTAATGGTACCCATTGATTCTATCCAAGGATATCCCAAAACAATATCCACTGCATCCATATCCATAGCATAAAAATATGAATGCAACACATATTTATCCATGGTAATCTTCAAATATTTAAAAATTTGAACATTTTCATCCTCAACCTGTGTTCTTTGAATATTCTTTACTAGAACTTGAAATCTATTAACCAAATGAACATTGATAAAATTATGCATGCAACTAGGGTTAATAGAAACAATGACATTTTCTTTATGAATACAACCATGAACCTGTAATATAGATTTCTCACATGAAAATAAACTCTTGGTGATGTCTTTATCCTTACTCTTTGTATGAGACCACTTGTCTAAAAGTAATTTTCCAAGTGCTTCCTCAGAAATTGACATTCACTCAGAATGGTCAAATGATTTCCACCATTTGAGAGCATCACCTTTGAAACCCCAATCTACAAAAGATGTCCACTTCCCTTTCCATAATGACTTGTGAGATTGTATAAATTCTTAAATACTAGGACCATCATCTCTTCCAGTAAAATATAGCATGCTTGGAATAAATCTTCAACAAAAACTAAAGTTAAAAATAACTTACTGCATAAAATCGCGGCTTTTTCGGGAAAACCCTGAAAAACTACAAAATTCAAAATGTTCATAACTTCACTTCCCAAACTCCATTTTGGCTGATTTTGTTTTTGAAATTAGGTGAAATTGTAATAGGAACTCAAATCTGTAATTTTGTTTAGAAAATTCGGCCTCCAGCTGCTACAAGATAAAAAAAAACAATTGCACTATCATTCGCAGAAAAAACCTTGAAAAATTGCAGATTTTAAAACTTCAATATATTGACTTCTCAGGCTCCGTTTCAGATGATTTTATTTTTACTTGGGTGTTTTTCTGAGAGGAAATCAGATATACAACCTGTTTCGGAAAATTTTGTACAAAAATATACTGAATTTTTATGGAATTTCACAACCCTCTTTTTTCTTCTCTGAAAACAAAAACTGCAAAAATAAAAAATATTTGTCCATAATGTCTGCCAAGGAAAGCGATCTGATACCAATTGTTAAGTACCTATACCAGATCTGCAAATATACTTCAATAATACCAATAATAAACCATAAACCATTTACCATAACATGAACAAAAGAATATAGAAAACCCTTGAGGTAGTGTAACACCATATATTAATCTTTAAGGAAGGATAACACTCCTCAATAAATCCTTTCTTGTACAATCACAATATTCTTCACTATGGTCCATTACATTGCTTACACATCTTTATATATCTCTCTCGATCTCCTAGGAACCTTCTAGAGAGCCTTCTCATGTTTATTACATCCAACTACCATAGTGGAACTTTATTAATATAGTGGACCTAGTCCACCTTACATTGAATGACCACATTCTCATATATTAAATGACTTGCATTAATAATACATAACCACATTCCCATTGGGTACCTCCCTAGGTACCCCATATTACCTCCCTAGGTATACTACCATAGTGGGCCTTATTTAATAATATAGTGGACCTAGTCCACCTTACATTGAATAGCCTCCACTATTATCACTATGGGTCCTCTGGGTCCCCTCACTACCTCTCTAGCTACCTTACATTCCATCCCCCTTATGAAAGAATTGTCTTCAATGTTTGATGTACAACCATATACCAGGGTCCCATGGATAAGTGTGGACTATAGTGTTGAAGTAGACTAGAGAACCAGGGTCCCATTGAGAAATGAAAGCCACCATGTTGAAGTAGTCCAACCACCATTGTAAACTAGGGTCCCATGTCCAATTGTTCATGTGAAACCCACATGGAAGATATCGACACCCAATAACAAACTGAAAATGATGCTCCCAATACTAACACCTATCACGTGGATCCAAATAATAATATCCATCCACATAGTGGGAGATGATCAAAGATGAATATGGAAAGAACAATACCATTGTAGAATATTCAGGCTGGAAGCTAGTAACTAGCTCCTAATGTGGGATATGGATGTTCTCTACAGAAGGTGGAGTAGAGTCATCAAATAAAATATGGAAGTGGTTTTCATCCCAGAAATGACAACTATCCATATACCAATCATTGCAATAGGCCTCAAAATCATACCAAGCATATATTCCTTGATTGTATTCATCCCTGAGGTCCTCCATAAGAAATATCTCCTGCATGTTATCCAATGAATCTTGAATACTATTAAAACTATCATTGAGGCCGTCTATTAGGCCATCTACAAAGCCATCTAATCTATCATTCAATGTGTCAAACAATTGGGCTTTGAATGCTTCAGTAATTTGTAGAATTTCTTTGAGGGTTTGAGAAGAAATAGCCATATGAGAACCCTATGAAAATTTATGAACTTTTCAATCCCACCGCCATCATGAAAAGACCCAAAAAATAGAACAATTAATTACTACAGAAAATTGCGGCATTTTATGGAAAAACCCTGAACAACTGTTGAATTTAAAATGCTCATAACTTCACTTCCCGGACTCCATTTTGGCTGATTGTTTTTTTGAAATTGGGTGAAATTGTGAGAGGAACTCAGATTGGTAATTTTTTTGGGAAAATTCGGCCTCCATATGCTATAGAAAAAAAAATCGCACCACTGTCCGCGGAAAAAACCCTAAAAAATTGCAGATTTTAAAAATTCAATATCTTGACTTCCCCGACTCCGTTTAGAATGATTTTGTTTTTTTCAACTTGGGTGTTTTTATGAGAGGAAATTAGATATACAACCTATTTCTACAATTTTGCATAGAAATATACCAAAAATATTTGGAATGTCGTGGCCCTCTTTTTTTTTCTCTGAAAAAAAAAATCTGCAAAAATAAAAAATATTTGCCCATAATGTATGTCAAAGAAAGTGCTCTGATACCACTTGTTAAGAACTAAATACTTGCATAAAGAAACACCACAAATATTCATATAAAAATATATAAAAACCACCACTTTATTATATCAAAACCCTTAGGGCAGGGAAACACCATACAATGGATCCTATTATGGAAGGAATCCTGTCACGTTCACTTGCCTCTTCGAGGGGGCATCCTCCTATTGAGCTACCGCTCCAAATACAATACTTCTCTTCATGTCCCATTAAATTAATTGAAGCTCTTTATATAATGCTACCGTCACCTAAGAAGATTCTAGAGGAGGAATCTTATAGAAGTAGAACCTTCTAAGAATTCATCTTACATTTATTATATCTAACTACCCATTTATTATATCTAACTACCATATTGGGTCTTATTTAATAATATAGTGAACCTAGTCCACCTTACATTGAATGGACTCCATTATTATCACTATGGGCCCTCTGGCCCCCCCACTACCTCTCTAGCTACCTTAAATGATATGGTTAATTTAAATATGACAATTAGATCCCTTTTGGCCAAATGTGTATGTGGATTTTCCTGTTTAGAAGAGTTTTGAAGAGTTTTTGTGTTAAATCACCATGGTTCATACCAAGTATGTATGTTTCATGTTCTATGATGGTTTTGAGTATAATTCAACATGTTCTAATTATTTTAGGAAACTAATTCATGTTTTGTGTGTCACAAGGCAAAATCGCAGGTCGTTTTTGCATCCGACACTTTGTCCGACACTCTGTCCTGCACTAAAGCCATGGGCGATTTGGAAATTATCATATTGGTGGCCAATGATGGGAGAATCAGAGACATGGGTTTTATTTGTGCTCATGGCCTCCAGCTACTGAGACTCTAACAACTCAGATTGGGTTGTTATGCTAGGCAATTATTGGCTTGCCTTGTTTCTAGAAGTCACCGACGGTTAAGATGCATTGAAACGATTTGTTGTTTTTAGAGGAGGTCGACCCTTCCAGTGGAAGACCTCTCAGCTTGTAAACATTATAAATACCACATCAGTGGTCAGGGAGTTAGAGGAGATTAGAAGAACAATTAAGCTCTATTTTGCCAATTCTAGACATATTTTTCTAAAATTGTGTAAAATTGTGTTAACCGAGCTTGTGATTCTTCCTTGAAGAGTAGCCATGATCTATTGGGGGGACCACCAACAGTATAGGTGAATATTTAGTTAGTTTTCTTGTGAATTTGAGTAGTGTAATCATCATTTTGTTTATTTGTTGTACATGAATTTTTATTGTGTTTATTTACTGTATAAATTTTTGTTCATAATTTAATTAGTTTAGTTCAGTTTTTCAGGTTATTATGGAGGCTAGTGTTAATATGCAATGAACTGTTAGTTGATAGGAAATGAACTTGCAAGTTCTTAGTCACTAACCCTGTGTATAATTAGAGGATAGTTGTATTTTCTTTATTCTAAAATAGAGTATAAAAACACAGTTAAAACAAAGTTTCTAGTTTATAGTTTCTTTGGCAAGCTTCGGTGGATGGATAGTTGTCAATTTTAGTTTTCATTCTCAATTTGTTTATCTAATTGATATTTAGTTTGCTCATCTAGTCGTTAGATAGTTTGCTTATTTGTTTACTTGTTATATGTTGAAATAAAAATAGAATTTGATTTATGATTTATGAGCATTTCCTCTTCTGCAATTTGAATTGTTAAAATAGAATTAGTCTAGTTTACTTTATGCAAATTCCTTTTCTATATCTAGATTGCAATTTTAATTCAAAGCTTGATTATTGAGTTTAGTTCAGTCATGAATCTAAGTAGTGTGAATTTTCTTAATTAGCATAGAATGCAATTGTATTAAATAGAATAGTGTTTTTATACTATTGATGATTAATGCATAATTGAATAATCACATGGATATGCAGAGTAGTTGGTGTTTCTTCTATAATGTCTAAGTTCTCATTGGATTTTCTAATTCACACTTTTCACTTTGCTATCGAAGTCAATATTGAGTTTATACCTCTTGAGTTATCATTAGTTGTTAAATTTCATCATGGTATTATAAGACACTGGAGACATTCACATAACCATCAATACTATATTTGAGTTTCCTTGCTCTTGTAGAGTAGATAGTCTTCTTGCTTTGGTAGATTAAAAAATAGTTTTCTTATCATAGATTAAAGAGTAGTTGTTAATTACTTTTATTTTCATAATGCTTTGAATTTAGTAGATTAAGATTTCCTTTCGTAAATTAGAAGTAATTGCAAAGTTTAATTTAAGAATAGAGTTCACTTGCTTATTAGTTTGATTAGTTTCTTATTGATTAATTTTGATTAGTTTACTTGTTGTAGAAGTTATCATAGGTTAGTTAGTTGATTGTTTGCTTGTTACTTGCTTTGATAGGGTAGTTGCTTGCTTGTTTATTTTCTTTAATAGGGTAGTTGCCTGCTTGTTTATTTTCTTTAGTAGGATGGTTGCTTATCAAATTTGAGTAGGTTAATTAAAGTAGTTTGTTGTTGTTATTTCTTATTAGGTATATTGAATAGATAGTTTTCTTTTGCCTATTTGTAAAGATTAAGTTAATTTTCTTTAAGTAGATTTTTTATTTTCTTTCTTAGGACTATCCATCGATCCTTTGTTCAAAAGTTACTTATGATAAATAGTTTAAGTTTCTTAGTAGAGTTTGATCATTAATAGTCTTTTCTTGAATAGACTATCCCTTAGATAGCCCATTTCCTTAGTAAGACTATACTACCTCCATCCTTTCTGCCTTGGCACATATAGTGCTACAACTATAAGTTTACTTACCCCATGTTGACAATTTAATTGAGGGTTTTTAGTGTGCTTTTAGTGCATATAGAACACCCATAAGAAGTAGAAGAGGAAGATGAAGAGAATCTAATAGAAGTAGAATACCAAGTTCAACAAATGTTACAGGAAAATCCCCCTGTGAAGAAGTGGATTTCCTCTTGAACCCTAAATCTCTAAGATCAAGACATAAAGGTGCTAACTTTGGTCACTGGCATCCTTTTAAACCTAGCTAAGTCAATAAAATAGAGAAAAGGAAGAAGATGCACCTTTTTATTGATGTTTGTCCTTGCCCAGTCCAAGATGAGCCTTGATCCCCAAGCTCTTCAATAAGTCCTACAATCCAATAACATCAAAGACATATTCTACCATGATTAATCCAAAACTAGATCTATCTATCAAAGACAAGTTCATGTAGGAATACACAACCTTTAAAGAAACAAGCCAAGCACATGTATTAATGAGAACTAGATAGCAATACTTATAGACCTTTGATGAAGTTGCAGCAGCCTCTTCCAGCACCTTGCTCAAATAATCCACAATCAAAATGAATATGCTTCACTAATCATCTCCCTTATGAGATCAAAATTTTTATGCTTTCAATGTCTTCTCCTTCCTTATGAGATCATAAGTTAGGTGTTTCTCCATTTTTCCATCCCTTTCACCATGAGAAGGCCTCCTTATATAAGCATGGAGAGACCCAACCACCTTAGATATTCTTGGGATAGGTTGAGGATCCTTATCCATTAGTTGTGGATCTTCCCTAAGATCCATCCTTGACCTCAGATTCGAATTCAACCAACTCCAGAGATGAGGGGGATTTTTTCCTGATTTTCCTCAATAGCCCATGATTTCCTCAAACATCCCAACAATCTCTCAGAATGGGGCACAGAGTGTTGCAATGCTCCCTCAAATAAGGGTAGGGAGTGCTAGCACTCCCTGACAGTGGGTAGGGGAGCATTGGCCTTCAAAATGAATTTTTAAGTAGTTTTTTTCATGGAAAAATATTTGTACTCTTCATAAAATGATTTATCCTTATTAAACCAGTCTTTGAAGTGTCCTTGTGATGTCGTTCGAGACACGACATAAAAAATATGATTGTATGATGTATATGACACTTGCGACACTTGAGACACTTGTAACGATGATAATAGGTCATCATTGAAGTGAGTAATTTTTATGTGTAACATATTGCCCCCCAAAGTGCGAAGTTAGAAGACAGAAGCTGATGACTGAAGTACTTTGTAGAATTTTCTGAGAAAGGGTATGGATGCAGAGAACCTGGTAGAAGCTACACACAACCATCAAACAAATATTATGACATGTTTCAAATCCAAGGCAGACATACCTATGCTTGGGTGATAAAGAGTTGCAAGGTATGGCTGCCATAAGATACACTGCGGATCCATAATTATATTAACAAAGAGTATAGCCACCAAATATACAATGTGGATCTATAATTCCATGACATTGTAGCCATGAAAAATACACAGTGGATCTACTAGATGACAAGACATAGCTACAGATCAATACAAAGTGGATCTATGTGACAATATATGAGTCAATATTCAAGAGAAAATTTGTTGTAACTTGGGTAAAGTACATATCAGAGTGATCACTCAACCTAGGTTCTTCTTACCAATCCCGATGCAGTACAAATCTTACCATGTGAATAGATGTCCTGATGTCGAACATGGGAGAAACCACTTTATTACCGATCAATGAGGTAAACCGTTAACAAATGTGAGGGAAATCACCATTGATGTCAATGATTCCCAAGGTACCCTAGTACATTCCAGGGAATGTGAATAGATGAGTTGAAGTTGAAAATTTGTGGAATCACTCGATTAGGGGTCAATGATGTAAACCCACTGTTGGAAGTGAGGAGGCCTACCATTGAGGCATGTAGGTCCTAAGGTACTAACTGGTTTCTAAGTCTAGTTCTCGGATAATGTGTTTAAGTCGACAGGAACAAGTCGTCGAAGGAGGGCCTTGATGTATCCCCCATAAACAACATGAAAATGACATAGAGATGTAAATTGGTAGATCAAATGAACATGGACTGACACAGGTATTGAAACATGATATTTTTTATGGTTGACTCTCGAGGAAGATACTTCCCTTGAACACTGAGGCACAACAATAGAAACATGACATGGACCAAAACATGATGATGCAATGGACACTGTGACTTTCGTCGAGTGACCCAAAGGAGTAAATAAACTCAGAGGATTGGTTCAGTGCAGAGGTTCAGAGGATTAAAATGTATGCAAAGACAAATTGTCGTGTTCAAGGGAAACCGTAAGAGTGACCTGTAATGTTCCCAAAAACTTCTTATCTTGCTTCCTTCAATTTTTTCCCCGATCCATATAGATGAGTACCTATTTTTAATTTAATGAGCTCGAGGAGGGTAACACATGCTCGATATAACTCACCTTTGATAAGTCCCTCTTCCTTTGTTTATTGGACAGGAAGAAGTAAGGGTTCGATCCCCTATGGGCCTTTCAATGTATGATTGTTTCACGAGTTCAGAGAAGGTAAACTCAATGATTTTTCATATTTAGAGAGTCTGAAAAGAACTTAAAGATGACTCCAAGGTTGTCCTTTTTCATAATTTTAGTCTCGCAAGGCCAAAAAAGAGATAAAATACCACTCGCAAGATGCCCTTTCAAACCTTTTAACAAGTGTTAATGGAAGCAATATCACTCGGCAATCTTTTCATGTTTAGAGAGCCTGAAAAGAGATTAAAGGAGACTCCAGGGGGTTCCTTTTTCGTATAACCTTTACGAGTCTGAAAAAGTGATAAAAGTCTAATTTGTTACATTCTCATGTATTTTCGAGTGTGAGAAAGAACAAAGACTAAGCTCGGTATTGGTTTCATTTTACAAAAGATTGAAACAAAATTAAATTATGCTTATAAATTACCAACATAATTTCCAAAGGTTGGGATACCCATGGATGGTTGGTACTCTGCCCCCAGCTTAAAAAGTGAGAGGCATAAATCCAGAATGATAATAAAAGGCTGGAGACATGCCCCCCAAGCTTCAATTCATTCACCAACTTTAAGGTTGTCACCAATTTTTGTACTAGATGGAGAAAAAGGATAAGGGTGGATGAAATGAAGGTTGAAATATGAGACCTAACGAAACACTCGACTCAAAATCTACGAGATTTGGTGAAAATACTTGACTCAATGGGAGAGGTGACTGTTTCATTTTTTAATGAGATTGACACAGTAAAAGAACTATGCTCAAGGATCTGGGTTCAATCCCCAGATGGTTGTTTCATTTTTTAATGAGCTTGCTACAGAGAGGAAAACTATACTCAAAGCCTCTGTTTCATTTTTTAACAAGCTTTCTACATAGAGGAAAACTATGCTCATGAATTATTCTTGATCATGGTTTGCAAGAGGATAATGATCTGGAAGGAAACCATGTCAAGGGACAAAAATGGGTCATGTCTTCCAAGAGATCTTCACTGGATGGAAGAACATTTCTCCAGAAGGAACACATGTCGAGGGTCTCGTCAAGGATAAGGATATCAGACTCCAATAGCCCTATCGAAGAGATCACCATGTCAACTACCGGATCTAAGTCATCGTAAGTTGAAATTATGGGAGACAACACCACATAACTAACCTATGGAAGAGGTGATACCAACTGCATATAAGACCCATTTAGGGAGGTCATTGGGTTGATGGTCAAGTTAGGGCCAATGAATGAATGTTGATCAATAGTCACCATTATTCCATTGTGAGGGAAATATATCACATGAAAGAGAGTGGAAACAATATATTTCATGGCATAGACATAATATCACCCAAGGAGTAAATCGAAATCCAAGGGGTCCTGGACTACCACAACATCAATAAAGACATTTTTCCCTCCCAAAGTTATGGGAAACTAAGGAAGGATCCCTAAAGGGTGACTAGTTCTTCTATTAAAATCGAACAGAGTCTGGGTAACCGGCACAAGTTGAGGATAACCCAAAGCTTTCCAAGAAATAGAGGACAAAATAATAACAGATGAACCTTCATCTATCAGTGCATGAGGAACATCCTGACCACAAACCTGTACTATAATCTTGAAAGGAATGTGAGAGGGAAGACGAGGTCCATTTAGCACACCCCAATAAAAAAGGATGGCCTCATTACTTGAAGGGGGTTTCGCAAGAGAGGGAGGAATGCCCCCCAACATGGTAGATTACATATCAATGAGAAAAAAGTGGGCAGAATTGGGTTTACTCTCTAGCGGGAGAGTAGGATCGATGGATAATGAAATCAAATCAACCACTTGGGTTTCATTCTCCAAGGGGAGAATGCGGTGGATAGGTGGAAATGGATCGACCGCTTGGGTTGCACTCTCTAACGGGAGTGAAGGATTGAACGAATATGGGATTGGATCAACCACTTTGTCAACTGGTTCAACTAAGGGTGTGACCATATTGATGACATGATCAACTAGGTTGACCGATGAAGGGACCAGAGCAGCCACTTTGGCACTCATCGGAGGAGGAGTGGGATTCACCATGTTGGCACTCTTTAGATGAAGGATGGGACTGACCAATGATGGGACTAGATCAGTCACTTGGGTTTCACTTTTCAGTTGAAAAGTGGGGTTTATCGATGATGGAACTAGATCAACTACTTTGGTTGGTGGTTCAACCGAGGATGAAACTAGATTGACCACCTGATAAACTAGATTGATCGGGGATGGAACCAGATTAACCATTCCATCAACTAATGATGGGTTGGGGGAAATATTACGATAACCAATTGGAAGTTGAATATTTTCCAAAAGAGAAGAAGCTTGTTCCATACGAGGACAAAGGTGAGAATAATGATCACCTTCGCATAACATACAAGGAAATTTGACAATTGTCTTCTTCTTACCAATCTTAATGTCACTAGTTGACGGGACGTCACTAGCATGTCTAGTAGAGGTCTATTATGTGGAGGAACACATTTCTAAGACCTTGGGAAGACTAGGGAAAACCCTCAGAAAGTGGTCACCCTTACAAAGACTGCAAGGGAATTTGGGTTTCAGATTCTTTGTTTTAATCATGTTGACCTCATCAACACTCCCAGTATTATTAACAATAGTTGGTTGATTGGATCCAACATATAATGTAGTTGGAGGTTTGGTTATTTTTGGGTTCTTCTTCTTCTTCTCTTTCCGTTTCTTAGTCTTTTTATCAACCTAGATACTTGTTTTAGAGCTTTCACTAGGCAAAGAAGGAGAAAAGGAAGGAGACTTAATGGGTGAAGAAGGAAAAAATTAAACATTAGGTTAATGTGTGGGTGGTGTACTTACATCTGAAGTATGAGGTGCAGTTGAAGCACTGGGAAGATTCAAGATCACTGGAGTGGGGAACAACCAAACTTGTAATCCGATGGTGAGTTCCAGAAGACTCAGTGTGGTAATGTATGGAGTACCAATGTTTCCAATAGAAGGAAAGGTGAAAGGTTCCCTGGGACAAGCGGTTCCTCCATTTGTACTCCTAGGAGTTGATTCCATTAACACTGACTCAACCTAAGGTCCATTAAGTAAAACAAACAACACATGCTATGAATCTAAGAAGAAAACAATCAAACAAAAATTCCCACAATGAAACCACTAGTTGGTGATGAAATCCAATGTCATGAGATCAATATGGGAAGGGGCAGGGATAGAGCGGGTGGATCAATTATGTTGGAAACCTTCTTAATGGACTTACACCTTAGTACAATATTCCATGTATTAAATGTGGATTTACTCTCCAAGGAGCCCAAGTGAGTTTGACCAACGTCTGTTCCAGGTACAGGGAGACTTCCCTTCACCGTCACCTTGTGTAAGACCCTGCAAATTATGGTTACTAAGGTCACCAACTCACATTCATCCCCTGGGTGGGTATATTTGACAGTCCAGTATGAATGTATGGGCAGGATAACAAGTATGAAATACTTTAAGAGAACTAAGGACAAGTGGACCGGTAGAACTCCAGAGAACCTTGAATGGATTCAGAATTCATGAAGCACTGAGACCAAATGAAGACAGTTGAACCTCAAGAAGAAACCCCGATATATGATATGACTAGTATGAACATTTAAACCACAGGGGAATAATATTCATAACTCTCCTGAATGTGACCTCATGCATAACCCCTGTGTGAGAGGGGGATCCCAGTAAGCTAATACGAAAATTGGATTTTCTCTCCCTATCAAAATATGCTAAGTTTTTTTGAAAACTTTGGAAAGTTATCCTTTCAACCTATTCCAAAGCCCTACACCTTAACCTAATGTAGGTTTATTAACATAAAATGTAAAAATGTCTGATAAATTTTAGTTTAACATATGATTTTAAGGCTATTGTTTATTGAGAGATGTATGAGAGTGAAAACTGATGATATTATGACTCAATTCCCAAAACATGCATAATAAATGATAAGTAGTATTTTCTTTCAATGAATGTCTATTTAAGGGAAGGAGAATGGATTTTCCTTTCACTGTCAAACACTAAGATGCAATGACCTCATGAAATTGTTCTCAATCAAGAATCCAATATAATGCTAAAATTTTCATAAATTGGTTCCAATATCCAAAAACCAATCATGAAAAAATACCCTTTTGTTTATATGTGACTGATAATCAGTTTGATGTAAAGATTCCTATGTTAATAAGACTTCAAGATCTATGAGATTTAAGCAATCAGAAGAAAACTTCACATAAACAAAAACACACCCTTTTTGTGATCAAATAAGAAACAAAAAGAAAACCAAATTCAAACAGGAGGAAATGCTTAGAGAAAAGACCTCAAAGATAAAATGGAATGGTGCATATATCTTTGAATTTTCTTACAACAACTTTCGTTCATTCATATAAGTGAGAAAGCAGTAGATCGACTCCAAATATCAAGGAAGAAGAGTGACTCAAATAAAGGAAAATAGATGTCAAAAATACAAAAAAAACATCATCAATCCTTAGAAATTAAATAGTTGGAGGCTAAACAAGGACACATTGAGATGGTAGTAATCTTGAATATGTGAAATCAACAAAAATGGACTCAAAGATCAACTCCCCATAAGGTTTTTACAAAACAAACACTAGCGCTCTGGTGTCAAGGGCACCAGATCATTGCAATGTTATGTGGTAGGATGCAAGGGAGTTCCAGTGCTCTGGTTGTAGAGGCAGGGGAGCGTTGGGATCTAAGAACTCAAAAACTTGCTCAGAAATAAAATAAAAAAAATTCAAGAAAATGCAGAAATTGAGTGTGTAAGATGAATCCAAGAGCCAACAACACATCTAAGAATTATAGACACAACATGCATAATATATAAAGGTGATTAAAGGCCAAAAACAAGACCAAGGAAGGAAACCAAAACTGAAAGCTTCGATCCCCAATGGAGTCGCCAATTTCTGTTATAGGAAAATCCCCCTGCGGACAAGTGGATTTCCTCTTGAATCCTAAATATCTAAGATCAAGACAGAAAGGTGATAACTTTGGTCACTGACATCCTTTTAAACCTATCTAATTCAATCAAATAGAGAAAAGGAAGAAGATGTACCTTTTTATCGATGTTTGTCCTTGCCTAGTCCAAGTTGAGCCTTGATCCCCAAGCTCTTCAACAAATCCTACAATCCAATAGAAACAAAGACAAAACAACTTCCTATTATACCATGATTAATCCAAAACTGGATCTATCTATCAAAGTCAATTTCATGTAGGTGTACACAACCTTGAAAGAAATAGACCAATCACATGTATTAATGAGAACTAGATAGTAATACTTGCAGACCTTTGATGAAGTTGCAACAACCTCTTCCAACCCCTTTCTGAAATAATTCACAACAAAAATGAATATGTTTCACTAATCATCTCCCTTATGAGATCACAAGTTTGATTCCTTCAATGTCTTCTCCTTCCTTATGAGATCATAAGTTAGGTGTTTCTCCATTTTCCCATCCCTTTCACCATGAGAAGGCCTCCTTATATAAGCTTGGTGAGACCCAACCGCCTTAGAGATTCTTGGTATAGGTTGAGGATCCTTCTCCATCAATTTTGGATCTACCCTAAGATCCCGCCTTCACCTCATATTCAAATCCAACCAACTCCAGAGATGAGGCGGATTTTTCCTTGATTTTCCTCAATGGCCCAAGATTTCCTCAAACAACCCAGTGCTCCCTCAAAATAGGGCACATAGTGTTGCAATGCTCCCAAATAAGGGCAGGGAGCATTGGCACTCCCTGACAGTGAGTAGGGGAGCACTTCCCAAACTTCCCTTAAAAAATCCCAAATCTCCCTCAAAAGGGTGCACAGAGTGCTAGAATGCTCCCCTAAATAAGGGTAGGGAGTGCTAGCACTCCCTAACAGTGGGTAGGGGAGCGCTGGCCTTTAAAATTCATTTTTAAGTGGGTTCTTTCATTGAAAAATATTTGTACTCTTCATCAAATGATTTCTCCTTCTTAAACTAGTCTTTGCGGGTGTCTTTGAAGTGTCCTTGTGATGTTGTTCAAGACACGACATGGACAATATGATTGTATGATGTCTACGAAACTTGCGACACTTGTGGCCAATATGCGACACTTGTGACACTTGTAATGACAACAATAGGTCATCATTGAAGTGAGTAATTTTGATGTGTAACATCAAGTGCCTCCAAAGACACCTAGTAGATGAGTACAGGAGAATCATCCTTTAGATTAGATTATTGAAAACAAAGACGTAGGAGTTGAGACTAGAAGAAGAATCCATTCACCAGAAAAAACACACCTAACACACACATCTACGATTGAACCAACCTATTTTGAAGGGGCCAACAAGGATGAATTTTGGAACAAGGCCATGGATGAAGAATTGGATCAAATAGAGAAAAATGACACTTGGGAACTGGTTCCAAGACCAAAGGATAAGAATGTGATCAACACAAAGTGGGTATACAAGAATAAATTGAATGAGGATGGATAGGTTACAAGGAACAAATCTAGATTGGTATGTAAAAGATATGCACAGGTTGAAGGGGTCGACTTTGAAGAGACATTTTCCCTAGTTTCTAGAATGGAAGCAATCCAATTTCTTTTAGTGTATTCATTCTCCAAAATATTAAAGTGTATCATATGGATGTAAAATCATATTTTTTGAATGAGGAACTTGAAGAAGTATACATTGAACAACCAGAAGGATTTCAGTTGTCAGAGAATGCAGACTATGTGTGAAAATTAAATAAGGCCTTGGATGGTCTAAAACAAGCTCTTAGAGCATGGTACTCTAGACTGGATAAATATCTACAATAGGAAGGGTTCAGAAAAGGAAGTGTAGACATCAACCTCTGCATCAAGGTAAGTCAAGGTAATATTTAATTAATTGAATTTTATGTTGATGATATTATTTTTGGTAGTGATGATGACAGGTTAAGCCAAACATTTGCAAAGGATATGCAGAATGAATTTGAAATGTCATTACTTAGAGAACTATCCTTCTTTTTGGGACTTGAGATATGTCAAAGCAACCAAGGAATTTGTATTTATCAAACCAAGTATATAGGAAAAATGATAAAGAGGTTCAGAATGGAAGATTTCAAACTAGTTATCACTCCCATGCAAACCAATTGTAAGTTAAGAAAAGATTATGTTTCAAAGTCTACAGATCAGAGGAAATACAGATCAATTTTTGGAAGCCTACTATATGTGATAGTATCTAGAAAATATGTAATGCAGGCATTTGGACAGGTGACATGATTTCAAGTAGCACCAAAGGAATCACATGTATTATCAGTGAAGAGAATTTTCAGATATCTCAAAGGAACAGAAGAGTCTGGATTATGGTATCCAAAAGGAAAGGATCTATCTCTTATTGCCTACATAGATGCAGATTGGGCAGGTTGTATTAATGACCGACGAAGCACCAGTGGAGTAGTGTTCTACTTCGGTGAGTGTTTAGTATCATGGCTAAGCAAGAAACAATCATGAATATCTCTATCTACAGCCGAGGCATAGTATATTGCAACAACAACATGTTGTACACAAGTTATTTGGATGAAACAAACTTTGACAGATATACAGGTTGAGTATGATTAGCCCATTCCAATCTATTGTGATAATACAAGCACCATCAGTATCTCAAAGAACCCGATGATACACTCCAATACTAAGAACATTCCAATCAAGTATCACTTTCTACGAGAATAGGTTGTAGAAAAGAACATCATAGTTGATTATGTGGGCACAAAAGAACAAGTGACATACATCTTTACAAAACCACTTCCACGAGAAGCCTTTGAGTATCTTGGTCAGAGACTCAAATTTATTTCTACTCCAAAATGAATGCTTTTTAATGATTATCTTATATGTCTTATATGTACACAAGGAATCACCATAAAGAGGATAGTTCAGTCAGGGGGAGTAGCCCTAGATGGAAAGATACATTTTCCATTGATCACAAAGGGGAGAGATTCATCAAATGCAGAGGACATAGGCATGGTTCCCAGGGGAGAAATGGTCACAGAGATGTAGAGGACAAAGGCATGTTTCTAGGGGGATCATGAGTGATATGACTTCAGTATTGCATGAAATAGTTTTAGTATTTCATCAGAGTGTTTCCATCAATGCCAAAGGGGGCGATTGTTGATTAAGGTTGGTTGTCAATGATGTGAACCCTTGAAGAAAGTCTGTTAGTGAATTCTAGTAGCACAAAGTTTTGGGGCTTGGATAATGGACCCAAGGTTGTATAATGGTATGATTTTTAATATATTTTAAGGTAATACTATTCTATATGGATAGTACATGTCATGCAATTTCTGGTGGTATGTGGAACATCACATAACGCCTCACGGTTTGAGAGTTATGGCCTTATGAAGTTGGAGGACCCTCATGTGTTGTCTTGAAGCCCCAAAAGGTAAAAGAAGTCAAAGAGATTGAAAAGAGGAAATTATTATTTAAATGATAAATTAAAGTGACAAAGTCAAGAAGGATTATTTAAATAATAAAGTGAAGTGACGAAATCAAAGAAGATTATTTAAATAATAAAGTGAGGTGACTAAGTCAAGGAGGAATATTTAAATGATAAAGTAATGGAGAAATTTCTAATTATGGAAAGTGGTTAACCCTAAAATGAGGAAAATAGGTTAAGTGACCTATAAATGGGTTAAGTGACCTAGAAATAGGTTAATTGACCTAGAAATGGGTTAAGTGACCTAGAAATTGGTTAAGTGACCTAGAAATCGGTTAAGTGACCTAGAAGATGGAGAGTATAAATAAGAGGCAAGGCTCTCTCACTTTACATAACACTTGAGAATATTGAATATCTATAGGTGAATGAGGTAACCAAAGGATATCTAAGCCTAATTTCAAAGGGAAGGTGAAGAAAAGAGGGTCAGAATTCAAGGGAGGATAAATTGTTTTGATGATGCTTTATAAGGTATGTTATTTACAGGTCATCTCGCCATTTTCGCAATCATTTTTTTTATAGAATGATTTAGACTGTGATATTTATAAGACATTGAGGAAACATATCCAAGTATCTATGGTAAAAAAATCATCTTGTGGGTCGTTGTATTTTTTAAGTTACACTCTATGGAAAATAGGGTTTGTGGCTAGTCTTGAAACTTGTCTAAAACATGTGTTTTGGGTAAAAACATCATAAATTATTCATAACAGATCCAAATTTAGTAACACCAAATGTTTTGGTTAGATTACATTTTGTACTATTCTGTGTAACATTTTCACATTGATTCAACAAATATTCCGTGTGGGGCACGCACTACAAGGGCGCTCTCTAGAATAATCCAGAATTCAATAATGTATGCCATTTTTGCTATAAATCCTTTTCTGAGAGGTTCCAAGTAGTGACACCTGGGGGAATTGTATAAAACACTCTGAATAAAATTGTGTATCAGTTTCAGATATTTATTCATTACAAGTACATAGTTATAATTATTTCAAGTTAGGGTTATTGACTAATCCAAAACTAGTCATGTGAGACTAAAGAAAAGTTTGATGAAAATGCTAGTCTCTTGTTGTTAAAGTTAAGGAAAGTTTGAAGGTATGTGATCATATACACTAGGTCTATTACAAAGTTACAAATCATATTTGGATGAGGATATTGATGAGGGATTTTGGTTGAGGTACATGTTCGGTACATGGTTGAGACAAGTAGTTGATGAGTTGGCACATACAAGAGGTGTATAGTTGATGATGTTGGTACATATTGATGAGTCGTAGTTGATGAGTAGTTGACACATGATTAGTACATGCTTGGTACATGGTTGGATGCACTTTGTTATGGTACAATTTGATTACAGGTTGTTTGGTATAGGTTGGTGCATGGTTGATGCACTTGTTTATGGTACATGTTGACTACAAGTTGAGGTACAAGTTGATGCATGGTTGATGCATGGTTCAGGTTTATTGGTACAGGTTTAAAGTGGTATATCTCATAGTGATAGTGTGACATTGGTTCCATCATTATACTTCTACTTCAAGGTAGTTGGACGGGGCAAGTACAGGTGGTTGTAGCTACCTTCCAGTTGTATCTGGAGAACATAGGGGTTTGTGGTCTCCTTCTGGTTGTAGCCAGAGAATAGGAGAGTTTGAGATTCCTTCAAGTTGTAGCCTAAGAAAAAAGGGGGTTGGAGCCTCCTGCTAGTTGCAGCTGGAAAACAAAGGAAGTTGGTGCTTCCAATGAATGTAATTATTCAAGACATATAAGAAAAATCATTATGTGGTTTTCTCCCACCTTGGGTTTTCACGTAAAAAACTGATGTACTGTGTATGTGTATGATTGTTCATTTTTTCATTGCTTATTTACTCTGGAGTTATTGGATGATAATGCTACATTGATATAACACTTGGATTATATGGTTAAAAAGGATTAAATTTCTCTATTACTGATTCACCCCCCCTCTCAGTAATCCACCAAATACAATGCAACACTTCGATCTACACCGATGGTTATGTCAGCCCCACATTATCTTGGTTTGTATTTTGGAGTTAACAAGTTTACTGGCATAATGACTCTCTTATTAAGTACACTTCACATGAATTCTATGCATGATTCTCATTCGGTATGCTACTTTCCATTGAACTCCCTCTATCAATTCTATGTTAGCCATGGTCAATTTTATGTTATCCACGGTTGGAGGAATCATATTCATAAAATGTTCCCCTAAAATATCACAATGAAATTTTTAATATAGTGGATATAGTTTTTCATGCTTTAATTTATCCTACTTTTACTCTATTTTTGTTCCCAAATCTATCACTAACATTTTATTTTGATGAAAATATGTTTCTAGGATTGGGATTATACAGATGGCTACAACATAATTATGACTTCACATAGCTCATTTTTATTCCATTGTTGCATAGAATAGGAGTAGTATAGAGTAGGCTAGTGTCTTTTCTTCACATAGTATTAATTTCACTTTATAGTTTTGTTTGATTAATTTTCTATTTTTCCTTTTCTTTTATTTACTATTGGATGAACAATACATGTAATTCTCAGCAAAGGTGGGAGGAAATAGTAAATATTGCACACTAATTTTCCCTTGAATGGAATTTTTCAATTCAATTATGATATGGAATTTTTTTTTTATTTTTCATTCACAAAACTCTCTATGTGTGGGATAATTTTCAGATCCTTTCTTATATTCATTCTCCACTTTGCCAAATATTTTTCAAGAATTTTTCTATCTTTCAAGTGAGTCTTTTAAATAAAGGATATTATTTATCCATTCTTCCGGTGAGAGTGGGCACTCAAATTTTTTCCATCTCATATATACAAGATTCTAATTGGGAATGTTTTCTTGATGTCTCATACACATTTAATGGATATTTTGAATATTACAAGTATTCCCATCTGAAATCCAAGCCACTCCAACTCATAATATCTTTACATGATTATTTTGCCTTGGTTTTTGAATTATCCAACTGGTTTCTTTCCCATTGAATATTTTCTTTGATTACTTTCATCGAACATGATTTTTTTTGTATAGACTTTTATTTGCATAGTGAGCTTGGTTGATTTCTCTTTTGAGTTATTTTATTACAACACCTTTAGTTTTAATTTCTGGGCATTGGTTGCACATGTTTTATGTTCTATTCAGGAAGCATTTTTGTTGGAGTTACTTCACACGCACCTAGGATTTATTTTTCATAAGGTTTTTCCTTGTTTATTATTCATAATTCATCACTATCCAGTCTCCTATATTTTAGGGGAGAATATTCCACCTAGAGAATATTCTCTTTCAGTTGACACTTTGGTTTGATTAGTTGAGTTGGGTTTAGATGTTGCATTGATTTTTTCACCATGCAACAATGGGATGATCACCATGTTAATGTGAACTTTACTTGGGATCATCACTAGACTAGCGCATTACCCTTGATTCCTTGATCTACTCCTCACTACACTCTGTTCAGTCAGTTAATTGAAGACTAGTTGACTAGTTAACTCAGTTAGGTGGAAATTCACTCCCATAACTGCCTGAGAGACTAGACTAGGTGGAAGAACGAAGGGTACACAAAAATCTTCATTGATGCCTCCGGATCCAAAGGGGGGAAGGGAAGAAAAGGGGAGAAATGCACGTACTATCACAAAGGATTCCATCTAGAATATGCATGCATGCAAAAACAAAAAATAGATCTCATGTCTCAAATAATTCAGAAAAAAAACCTTGAATATTGCATCCCTATGAGTGATAAGAAGAAGAATCCAGAAGATCTGAATCCCAAGAAAAGAAATTCTAGCCATGCCTTGATTACCATCAACTCCCCTCCTGATTCTTGGATCATAGATTCAGGATAATCACATCACATGGATGCCTCAAAAGTAGTATACTCTTCATTGGATGCATGCAAAGTTCCTCCTATTCTGATGGGGGAAAAATCTTCTATCAAATTCACTGGTAAAGGAAGGATTGAACTCACTAGCGGAAGCTTCAAGAATGTGTTGCACATTCCCAAACTTTCTTTCAACCTTCTCTCTATGTATCAAATGAAGAATTACAGAACTAGAAATAAATTCATATTCACACGAAATTCTGTGGACATCTATGACATGCAAACCAACTCCACGGTTTCTACCAGTGAGGTAAATCATTAGTCTAGATTGTATACTTTTTCTGAATTCATTGAACCTGATTCTTCTTTACTGCTTACTCATGTTGATGAAAGTAGTAGGATATGGAACAAAAGGTTTGGAAATTTGAATTTCAGATACATGCAACCACTTAGTAAGAAAATATTGGTTGATGTTCTATCAAATATCCATTTCTCGAAGGGAGTATGTGAGGGACATGTTCTTGGAAAACACGCTCAAAAGAAATTTGACAAAGGAAAGTCTCAGAGAGATTATGCACCTTTAGATCTGATCCACAGTCACCTTATGGTTCCTTTTCCACATCCATCCATTATCAAAGCAAGCTTTGTTCTCATTTTTGTTGATGATTTCTCACGTTTTACATGGATCTACTTTCTAAGGAAAAAAATTGAGGTCTTTCAACACCTCAAATATTTTCAAGCCCTGGTTGAGACACAGTCAGGAAAGAAGATCAAAGTCCTCTGAAATGATAATGGGAAAGAGTATTTAAATAATGATATCCATGATCGTTTCCATGAGGTAGGGATTCAGTTGCAACACACAGTTCCCTATACTCTGTAGAAAAACGAAGTTGTTGAGAAGAAAAACAGATCTCTAAAGGAGATGGCATATTGCATGTTTCATGCAAATTCACTACCATAGAGAATATGGGTTGAAGAACTTAATTGTGAAAGATACATCTAAAACATATCTCCCCATAGATCTATCAATGATAATACCCCCTACAAGGCTTGGAGTGGCCTCAAATAGGAAGTGACCCACTTTCGCATTTTCGGTTCACGTGCATGGGCTTAGATTCCCTATGAAAACTGGAAGGTACTTCATCCACACAACACTAAGTATATTTTTGTCAGATACCCTGACAATGTGAAGGGATATAGGCTTATTGATCTTTCCTTGTACCAGATCATCATTGATTGTAGTGTCTGATTCTAGGAAAGTGTCTCGCATATACCTTAGCAGTCGCATGTAGACACCTTCATTGTTCCACCTATCTGATATGATGAGCATGCACGTGCCGACTCTTCTTCAGATGAGAGTTCTGATTCAGAGGACTTAGATGATTCAGATTCAGATTCAGTACAGTCAAATACAGATTTAGATAATACACATGCAGTTGCAGAGCCAGAGAAGAGGCCCAAGTGGGCACAAACTACTCTTCATGATGTAGAGGATATCATTGGTGGTCCAATTGATACTAGGAGGAATCGATCTGATTTTGAGGAGCCTCCCATTTCACTCACTTCCACTAAACTGTTTCCCTCCAGGAATATTTTCTTGGTTCAGTATTCATATCCACAATCTTATGGTGAGGTTGTTGGAAATCCCTTTTGGGAATCCATCATGCAGGAGGAGTACAACTCCCTCCTCAATAAGCAGACTTGGGATCTAGTTCCCCTTCCTTATGGGAGGAAACATGTCAGATGCAGATGGGTCTATAGGACCAAGAGCATAATGGATGGACATATTAGCAGATACAAATCCAGGATTGTTTCCAAAGGCTTTCATCAGGTGCATGGTACTGACTATGATGAGACCTTTTCTCTAGTAGTGAATATGGATTCCATACAATTTTCTCTTGCCATTACGATAGACAAGGGATGGGAATTCCATCAGATGGACATGAGGAACACATTTCTTCACAGTGATCTCTCTGAGGATATCTATATGGAGAAGCCCCAAGGATTTATGCAGGACTCATATTTACTCTGTCGACTGAAGAAGTCCTTTATGGCCTAAAGTAGGCTATGAGGGCATGGTATGCCAAGATGGAGTCCTACCTATTGTCATAGAACTTTGTACATTGTAAATCAAACTCGAATGTATACATGCTTAGGACGGTTGATTCACTTCTACTCTTAGTTGTGTATGTTTATGATTTGTTGATCACCACTTGCTCGACTTTAGCGATTCCTGCATTCAAGAGGATTCTACATGAAATGTTTTTGATGATGCACATGGTTCCACTACACTTCTTCCTTGGACTCGATATCAGTGATGATGTATCATGCATCAAAATGTCTCAATCCAAGTATGCACGATATATCCTTGAGAGATTTCACATGAAAGAATACAAGTGTGGTCCTACTCCTTTCCTATCATGAGTGAAACTTGAGGATGGTGGGGAGACTCCAATGGTTGAAAGAACACTATACATACAACTAGTGGGGAATTTGTTGTATCTCACACACTCTAGACCAGACATTTCTGATGTAGTTGGTGCAATTTCTAGCTTTGTGCAGGAGCCGCAAGAGATACATTAGAAGGATGAAAAGAATATCCTTCGATATTTACAGGGCACCACCACCTTTGGGATTCATTATGAATCATACTCTACATTATATCTCATCGAGTTTACTGATTTTGACTGGGCTAGTGATAGCACTGATCACAAGTCCACATATCGTTACTCACACAGTCTTGGTTTTGGGCCTATTTGTTGGTCTAGCAAGAAGAAAGTTTTCATTCCTATATCTTCAGTCGAGGAAGAGTACAGAGGGTTAGTTAACATAACCATTCAAGCTATGTGGATACAACATTTTCTCATTGAGTTGGGCATTCAACTTCATCAGTTGATCGTCATCTGATGCGACAACCAGAGCACTCTAAAGTTCTCCAAAGATCCATTTCAAAGGCAGAAAACAAAGTACATTGAACTACACATGCACTACATCCTATACTTAGTACACGAGGTGATCATTGACCTATAGTTATATCCTTTAACAGAACAGACGTCATACATCTTCACCAATACCTTCGCTAAGCAAAAGTTTCATTCTCTGCGCAGTCATCTTGGAGTGAAGGACAAAGCTTCCTAGCAACTATAGTTCTTCTTTTTACATACATTGTAGCTTGAGGNTGGGTACCTAACATGGCCTCGTTGTTGGGACCCATTCTTTATTTTCACCATAGTGATGTTCAGGGGGGGGTGTTGAAGTTACTTCACACACATAATATTTATTTTTTCTAAGTTTTTTCCTTGTTTATTAATCATAATTAGTCATTATCTAGTCTCCTATATTTTAGGGGTCAATATTCCACCTAGAGAATATTTTCTTCCAGTTGACACTTTAGTTTGACTAGTTGGGTGGAGTTTAGATGTTGCATTGGTTTTGTCACCATGAAACATTGGTATAATCACCATGCTAATGTGCACTTTCCTTGGGATCATCACTGGATACTAGTGTATTACCCTTGATTCCTTGATATACTCCCCACTACACTTTTTTCAGTCAGTTAACTGAAGACTAGTTGACTAGTTAACTCAGCTAGGTGGTAGTTCACTCCTGTAACTTCCTGAGAGACAAGACTAGGTGGAAGTTCACTCCCATAACTATTGGTGTGTGTCCACATCACTCTAGACCACCACTATGGTACATTGGTTGTCCTCCAGTGCACATTCATTAAGTTATAATGAGTATATCATGTGTAAATTATTCATTATTCATAACAGTTAATGAGAAATCTTCCATTCTTTCTCTCCTTCTTCTTCTTTCTCAGATTCTCTCTGCAAATGTGTGTAGTATTTTCTACCTATATATATTATGTCTAGATTCAACATATTTACAATTTTAATCTTTTATCTTGCAGCTTTCTTCACCCAAGTTTCCTCTAATACACAACAACAAGAGATATTATTTCACATTGTATGAAAATATTTTTTGACATTCTAGACAACATGATTATTTAAATATTTTGTTGATTTATTTTTCACAAAATTATTTGGGAAACAATATTTTTATTCCCTAACTCATAGGTCGACTAAATACTCAATCCTAGCACTATCAATAATGAGAATTTCGGACCTGATATTTTCTTATAGAGTATCTTCCATCATTTGGATTTTTTAATCCTGAGCCACTTAATTTGGTTGCATTCTTGGATGATCTTATTTTTTATCATGGCTTAATAATGTCTCACTTACATAATCATGTTGAAATCATCCAAATCCTTGGAGCTGTAAATACCTTAATGGAATATCTCCATGCAACTTCTAAGACTTTTAATTTTGAGTTCTCAACATCTATTTTAACCTCGTACATGGTAATAATTTTCAAGATGTGAAATCCTTGAGGATTGTAACTCGACAATTTATTGGGGCCCACATTCTTCAACATTCATTGAACTCAAAATTAGTTTATTCATAATAAAAAATGAGAATCATTGTTTGGATTAGTTTGGAATATCTTATTTTTTATCCCTTGTACTCATGATCTTGTTAATTTTTTTTTTCGGATTATATGTCTCATTATTTTTAATAGAAAACATATCTAGTAGAGAGACAAGAAACACACTCTTATTTTTTCAATTTGTTTTCTCTACATTTTATGTGACATATAACCTCAAGGAAGTGAAATACATAATTTGTCTACTTGGAACACTCTTGGGAACTTGAGGATATTAGTTTCATGGACTTTCCCATCATGTCAATATTATCACCTATTAGAAATTTAATCTTAATCACTTCATTCAATTTTGATTCCTAATTATATTTTTCATTTGAGTTGGGGAAGTCAATCCATCTAGGTTGTGACCTGAGATCATTTGCACCTTTCCATAGTATCATAATTGCTCTTGTTTCATAATTATTTTCTCTTTTCTCTCACAAGGATAAAAAATACCATACAATGTGTCACGTCATTATTGTTAATAATCAGAGGAAACACATATCTCGAGGTGGGATGTTGATAATATTTGAATCAAAATTTTATGACTAAGGTTTAATGGTGGATTGTTATCTTTAGAAGATATGTGGAATTGAATTATTATGGTCCTTTTTTAAAACTTTATTGATTCTACATACAGGAATGAGATGGCATGTCTAGAGGATCCAAATCTCGCAACAATCAATGACACTAAACCTCATGTTAAAGGAAATATTGTAGGAAAAGAACATAGTGATTATATATCAAGAATAAGGTTGTGATATTTGATTTAATGAACAACATATGAATACTTGATGATATCATTGGAATTTTCATAATTTTTATGACAACCCACTTAGTTTAAGTTTACATTATCTTAGCATGCTTTTGCAAGGATTAGTTTAATTTTGATCTTTACTTTTCTTTTGATCTTAATTTCATTTCAATAAGTCAGTCATTTAGAGGAAGAGTTATTCCCAAACTATCTAATATATGATCACACCTTTCTCTTTTAATATGCAGGTTGGGAAATGTCTTCTTCAACTAGCAACTCTGGATTTTTCTCTCGAAATGAAGACAATTTACAAAAGTGTTAATATAAAGTTGGTTTCTCAAGACTCCTTTGCAACATTTTTTATTGATAAATCAAGATTGTCACCTACTCAATAACTAATGAAATATATATATTCTCTCATTCATGTATTCCCACTTTGATTTATGATCCAGTTGATATTTGGAGTCCATATCATGATTATTTCCATAACCTCCAAAACTGTAATGTCTCCTCTTCGCCTCATCAAATTGAATTATTTGAATATTTGTGGTTAATGATTATATTTTATAGAAACAATAAATTGGTGCTTTGGTGAGAAATATGAAATTTGATTTATGTTATTGAAACATTCAATGTTTTCAAATATGCAAAGGGCTTGCTTATGTCAAGAAATCTTAAGAGCTTATTGGTTTGTGAAAACACCTCAAATATTCTTCCAAGCACTTGTTGAAAGCTCAAATATTCTTCCAAACACTTGTTGAAAGATTTAGTTTTTCCATTGGTCTAAGGATGATAGGTGGTCTTGAATCACAGTCGAAGAAAATAGAATGAGGCATGCCATGGATTTTGAAGATATTATCCATAAAAATTTGAGCCGTTATGGATGTTGTGAATGGGTGTTTAAGCTCACATAAATGAGCATACTTGGTAATAAAATATACTACAACCATGAAAAATAACTTATTGCCTAATTTATGTAGGCCCACAATGAATTCCATAGAAATATCCCTCCAAATCAAAAGTGGTTGGACTATGCTAAGAGATTTAACGGTTTCTTCTTTATTATGTTGACATGTATAAAATTAAACCATAAAGGTGTTCTTGTCCTATTTCATACCTTCCTAGAAAAAATAATGCTAGACTCATTCATAGGTTCTTGTAAAACTTGAATGCCTAGTTGTGGGAGAAGCATGAATCTCAATAAGCATAGTGTATTTAAGGTTTGATTGATTTCTTAAATACATGCAACCTATATAGAACCTAGGCTATAAGTTGAACCTATGTTTCAGTTCCCCTAGAGGGCGTCGAACTTAATAATGTGAAATTGCATGGGTAAGGGCTATTACATGTAGGTTACCATAAGTTTTCCTCACACCTTCTCCAACCATGAATTTGGGAACTTGACATCCCCTAGAGAGTTTGTTTTGAAAAGTTCCTTTTATCCACTAGTTTTCCTATTGATAGCTTAGATTCTCCAGGGTATGCTCTTTGGTTTTAGGTCTAAGTTGAACATAGTTTCCCTATTTATTTTCTCATAACACACTTTATTAACCATGGTATACCAACCACTTTACCACTCTCTTTGACATTGGGGAATTTCTCTAGGGGTGGAGGAACAAACACCTACTAAATGAAGGTTGATTGGTGACATAGATCTAATAGATCCTGAGAGAGGTTCTTAGGAGAATATGTAAGTAGAATTTTAAGTGGTTTATGAAATTTCTCCACCCAATTGTAACCCTCCTTTGATTGGTCCCTTCAAACCCATATTGTAAGGTACCAAGTCTATTATAATAAGAATAAACATATATATTGAAGAAAATATCAACAGAACAACAAAGTATAGAGAATAACAACACGAACAATGATACCTTTATTGATAGATATCCAAGTTCACTTCCCTCTTTGAGGTGGAAATAATCTCCAAGAGAGTGTTTCTCTATTAAAAAATTATGAATAAAAGACTTTTTGATACCTTCTACTTCTATTTATACCAATTATATCTTCTAAAGAACATTCTAGAAGAAGATATTTCTAGAAGCAGAAGTTTCTATTAAGTCTTCTTATATTATACTTGTTCACATTATTATATAGGACTTGTTTACTAATTTCGACCTTTATTACATAGAAAAAACATAACTTTATATGCATGAGGGTTTAGGGAGGCTAGGTCCCTAACATGCCATACCCCTTGAAAAAAGGCATTGTCCTCAAGGCTTGAGATGGGTAATTTTTTACAAAATGATAGTCGGCTCCCAAGTGACATATTTTGGTGTTGTATTCTTCCATTTAAATAAAAATTCCTTGATGGTGTGCTAACAGAGATGATGCTCATGATGGTCCAATAGAACTTATGGATACAACCAAATGGATCCTTCTTCATCCAACTCAGGGAGATTGGTTTTAGTATGACACTTAGTTCGAATCACTTTCTTTAAGCATGTGACATGGAAAATAATATGGAGCTTATAATGACTGGGAAGATATATCTCATAGGTGACGAGCCTCAATCACTTGAGAATTGAATAAAAACCATATAACTCTGGTGTGAGTGATTGGAAGTGTTCAAATTTGAGTGAAGTTTTCTTATAAGGTTGCAGACGAAGAAACACTTGGTCCCCTTCAAACAATTTACATTATGAATGACCTTTATCTACTTGTTACTTCATGGGATTTTGATCCATGAATTTTTTTTCTTTGAGGTATGTAGAATGGTCGTGAAAAATGTAAGAGTGTTATCAACCTCATGAGACTTGGAGACACTTGGCATGCATTAGAGAATATATAGTGGATTTGTCATGGATACCTCTTTAAAGAGAGTCATATGAGTGGTAGTATGGTAAGAGGTGTTGTGCCACCATTCAACTAGGTGTAACCACTAATCCCACTGAGTTTTTTAGTCATATGAAAAGAACTTCAAATATTATTCCAAACACTTTCTAAAATATTCATTTTTTCCATCACTCTAAGGATGCAATTGGTTCCCTTGGATCTTGAACATTTCTTGCCAAATATTTCTAGTGAAAGTTGGATTGTGGTCAAAGAAAATAGAATGAGGCATGCCATGGAGTTTGAAGATATTATCCATAAACATTTGATCCACTATGGATTTTGTGAATGGGTTTTAAAGAGAACATAAATGATCATACTTGGTAAGAAAATATACTACAACCATGACAAATGACTTATTGCCTAATTTATGTAGGCCCACAATGAAGTCAATAGAAATATTCATCCAAATTAGGAGTGGTTAGAATGTTCCAAGAGATTTGACGATTTCTCCTTTATTATGTTGACATGTATCAAATTAAACCACAAAGGTGTGGATATCATATTCATACCTTCCTAGAAAAAATAATGTTAGACTCATTCACAGGTTCTTTTAAAACCTGAATGCCCAACAGTGAGACAAGCATGAAGCTCAATGAGCATAGTGGATTTAAGGTTCAAGTACTTACTTAAATACATTTAATCTTTATAGAACCTAGGGTAGAGGTTGAACCTTCATTTTAGTTCTCCTGGAGGGTTTCCACCTTAATAAAGGGAAATTGCATGGGTAAAGGCTACTACATGTAGGTTACCATAATTTCTTGTTACACCTTCTCTAGCCAAGGTTTTCGGGACCTGACATCCCCTAGAGATTTTGTTTCAAAAGGTCCTTTTATCGACTAGTTTTCCTATTGATAGAATATATTATCTAGGGCGTGCTCCTTGGTTCCGGGTCTAAGTCGACCATAGGTTGATTTTTGTTCTTTTCATAAAAAACTTTATTCACCATGGTATACCAACCAATTCACTGGTCTTTTCAACAATAAGAACTTTCTCTAGAGGTGGAGGAACAACCACCTACTAAATGGAGGTTGATTGGTGACATAGATCCAGTAGATCCTAAGAGAGGTTATGAGGAGAATGTATAAGTAGAATTTTAAGAGGTTTATGAAATTTCTCCATCCAATTGTAATCCTCCTTTGAATCATCCTTTCAACCCCATACTATAAGGTACCAAATGTATTATAATAAGAAAAAATATAGTATTGAAGCAAATACCAACAGACCAACAAAATATAGAGAATAACAACATGAACAATGATACATTTATTGATATAAAACCAAGTTCACTTTCCTCTTCAAGGGGGAAACCTCCAAGAGAGAAGTGCTCTATTAAAATAATTCTCAATACAAGACTTTACCATACTTTCTACTTCTATTTATACTAATTCTATCTTCTAAAGAACATTCTAGAGGAAGATATTTCTAGAAGCGAAAGCTTATATTAGGTATTCTTATATTAGACTTGTTCACATTATTATATAGTTCTTATTTACTAATGTTGACCTTTATTACATAGAAAACATATTACTTTATATACATGATGGTTTAGGGAGGTTAGGTCCCTAACATGCCCTCCCTCTTGAAAAAAGTCCTTGTCCTCAAGGCTTGAGATGGGTAAATTGTTACAGAATGATAGTCGGCCCATAAGTGGTATATTTTGGTGTTTTATCCTTCCATTGAACTAATTCCTTGATGATGTGATAACATAGATGATGCTCATGATGTTCCAATACAACTTGTCGTTGCAACCAAATGGATCCTTCTTCATCCAAATCAGGGATATTGGTTTGAGTATGACACTTAGTTCCAATCACTTTATTCAAGCATGATGTTAAGAACCAAACATCAATATAGCATAGAAAAACCTCAGGAAAAGTACTCAACGCCTTGAAAAATAGATAATTTCAGATAATAAGCCTCTTCGAGGGGGAAACCTCCTTTTACCCCACTTAAATGTTCAAGTCCAAGATGATTCAAAATGAAAATGTCTCCTTGGTATATATAGGAGACTAGGAGGTTTAATGGCTTAAATCTGACATAAATAAAATAACATTACTAATCTAAATTACAACTAATGGCCTAAAGCCGACATAAATAAAATAACATTACTAATCTAATATGCCCCCATTAAGTGGTAATGAGCCAATATTAGGGCTTAACATGCCCCTCCCCTTGAGACAAGTGTTGTCCACAACGCTTGAGTAACTCTGGATACTTCTGTATAAAATACTCATCTTCCCAAGTGGAATCTTTAGCTGGTATTTTCCTCCATTTAATGAGATACTCTGAAATGGATCTATTCCTCAGTTGGTGAATTCTTGTGTCAGTGATGGCTTCAGGCTCCAATATCATTTTCCCATCCTCATCAAGTTCTGGAAATATAGTTTGAACTGGGATCTTGTCGCCTATAACTTTCTTTAAGCATGAAACATGGAAAACTGGGTGTACTCGTGAAGATGCAGGCAGCTCCAATTTGTATGCCATAGTACCAATATTTTGAAACACCTTATAAGGGCCATAGTACTTTGGTGATAATTTATTATCCTTCTTGGCTTG
>ML782017.1:269005-301164 GCA_009831015.1 Picea engelmannii | reverse complement strand
AGTTCCCTTTTTGGGTGGCATGTTGGCCGAGTATCACTTTTGAACCTTGATTTTGAGGTGGTTCTGCTAGACAATATTTGTTCTATTGTATCTCCCAAGTTTCAGCCCTTCTGGGTATGAATATTTCCCTTATGTATTTCTCTAATATGTCTTCTCTGTAATGCCATAGGTCTGATCAAAATTGGATGTGCCAAGTGGAATTTACGGTAACTTCCCCACAACTTGTCGATTTTTGGCCTTTCCAGGAGATCTCACTTGTATAGTATGCCCCGCACAAAATGATTGATATAAAATTCTGAAACTTGCACCCAAAATAGAATAGACTATCCACAATCCAATGCAACCAGTCCCACTCAATTTGAATACTCTAGGAAGAAGTTATGATTGTTTTACCCAGAACACCTTCTTGAGACTAGTCAATAGGACTAGTCAAATACCCTATCTTACACAGGGTGTATCTACAAATTTAAGATGAAACAAAAGTTGAAATTGTTACCATAGTTAGAATTGTAATTTTTTTAAATGACCTCCAGATTTCAGGGTCTGAAACATCACATAAAAGTTTTTATATCGAAAATCCCACAATGACTCATTTCAGGATGATTCTAGAACCCGATCTTGTACAAGCTATATCTCCAAAATTATAAGGCCTCAGGAGCTGAATTTTTAACCCAACGTACCTTGATCTGTCTTCTAAATACCCTCCAAGCAGCTCCTTCTGAAACATTGTAGAAAAAAAATTTATAGCAAAAATTCCATAGTGTCTCATATGTAGCAGCGAAACCCCAAGACCTTGAGCTCTAATACCATATGTTAAGAACCAAACATCAATATAGCATAGAAAAACCTCAGGAAAAGTACTCAACGCCTTGAAAAATAGATAATTTCAGATAATAAGCCTCTTCAAGGGGGCAACCTCCTTTTACCCCACTTAAATGTTCAAGTCCAAGATGATTCAAAATGAAAATGTCTCCTTGGTATATATAGGAGACTAGGAGGTTTAATGGCTTAAAGCCGACATAAATAAAATAACATTACTAATATAAATTACAACTAATGGCATAAAGACGACATAAATAAAATAACATTACTAATCTAATATGCCCCCATTAAGTGGTAATGAGCCAATATTAGGGCTTAACACATGAGAGATGGAAAATAATATGGATCTTAAAATGATTGTGAAGAGATATTTGGTAGGCCAAGATCCTCGATTGCTTGAGAATTGAATAACAACCATATAACTCTGGGGTGATTTTTTTTCAGTGGTAAAATTTGAATGAAGTTTTCTTATAAGGTTGCAGATGAAGAAACACCTGGTCCCCTTCAAAAAAATTACACTGTAAATGACCCTGATCTACTTGTTGCTTCATGTAAGTTTGATCCATGACCAAATTGTTTTTGAGGGTATGGAGAATGGACATGTGAAATATAAAAGTGTTATCAACCTCATGAACCTTGGAGATATCTGACATGTATTAGTGAATCGATGGTGGCTTTTTCCTGTAGACCTCTTTAAAGGGAGTCATACGAGTGGTAGTATAGTAAGAGGTGTTGTGAAACCATTCATCTAGGTGTAACGACTGATCCCAATGCATTAGTTAGTCATATGAAAAACGACTCAAATATTCTTCCAAACACTTGTCCAAAGATTCAATTTGTCGATCAGTATAAGAATGATAGGTGGTCTTGAGATGTAATTGGGTCCCTTGGATCCTGAACATTTATTTCCAAAACTTTATAGTGAAATTTGGAGCATGGTCAAAGAAAATAGAATGAGGCATGCCATGGAGTTTGAAGATATTATCCATAAAAATTTGAACCACTGTGGATTTTGTGAATAGGTGTTGAAGAGAACATAAATGAGCATACTTGTTAAGACAATATACTACAACCTTGACAAATGAATTATTTCCAAATTTATGTAAGCCCATAATGAAGTCCATAGAAATATCCGTCAAAATTAGGAGTGGTTGGACTGTGTGGAAATATTTGATGGTTTCTCCTTTATTGTGTTGAAAGGTATCAAATTAAACCACAAAGGTGTGGATTTCCTATTTCATACCTTCCCACAAAAATTAATGTTAGACCCATTCATAGGTTCGTGTAAAACCTGAATTCCTAGTCGCAGGAGAATCATGAAGCTCGACAAGCATAGTTGATCTAGGAGGATCTGAAATTCTCAAAATTCAAAGTTCTTCAATGCTCCTAAAATCTATACCATCGTGAATTGCTCGTTGCGGGATTTCTGATGATGTAAACGGTTTGAAAATCTGAGTCTGTATTTGAAAGTTATCATGTTCTGAACTTTTACCCAAACAGGAAAAAAAATTCAAAGTCAATAGGTCAAAGTCAATGTATGACATCAACCGTACGATTGATGATTTTAGCATGTTGACGTGGAAGCACCAGAGCATGAAACATGTCAGGATTTTTTTTCATTTTTAGGATGAGCTGGTATGGTACAGATTTTGACATGTGGACTATACAGATACTGACGTGGAAGTCCATACGGTGATGTGGGCCAATGAGAGCTTGACTCATGGTAGTACAGACGTTGAATCTCTAGGATGATAGAGTAGTGATGTGGCATTCAACTAGGATATTGACTGTGTGTACAGAGGTGAATCCCAGGGTGACACGTGGCCCAATCATTGGGCACCTCATGGCACCTCGGATGAGGCTAATAAGGATTAGTTCCAAAAATTTGTTTCACTTTGGGAGACTCAAAATCCTAACCTCCTGAGCATTCCAATGTTCCAACCAACGTTCCCACCGACCACTCTACCGTGTACCTTGTTATGACATATGGAAAATATGTTATATAAGTTGATGCAGGTGTAGTTTTTGGGATATGCCCTGGTCAGCAGGGGCTAGCCTGTCGACTAGAGTGTGGACACATACCTCCAAGCGACCAGGGGCCACAGACTAGGATGGAAGACCAGGGGATAGTTATCTTGGCTCCTAGCCACATAGCGACAATACGATTAGGTGCCATAAGACAAGGGAGAGCACGCAATGTTGGAGGCCTAACACCTCGCCATATGGTGCACCACGCGACTAGGAGCCTGAAGATAGTCAGTGCACACACCATATGTTTCCACAGTGTATTTGTAACTTTGTTATAGTATTTTTAAAAATATTATTAATATATTCGCCTGATTTAATGGTATTTTTGGCATATTTTGGGGGATTTGAGCCTAGGAATACGCCATATTATTCGGGGAGGTTGGGAATTTGACCCCAACTCTTTTTCTACATAAAACAGGCCTATGTGCCATCAAAATACAATGATTTTTTTTCATGGATGTGGAAAGAAATCTTATAGAAGAGAGACCATTTTTTCAGTTCTCATGTTCTAAGAGGCCTTTTGATCCCATTCGAGAGAGGATTTTGGTGAGGTATTTTTCATATGATCATGGAGGTCATGTACAACAGATGCATAGTGCTTTTGCAACATATTGTAATCAACTTGTTGATGTAATTGAACATTTGGATAAGAGAAATAAAACGGTCACCACTGGAAGTGGGACCCAAAGACGTAGCCACACCTTGGTGAACTTCGTTATCAAACTTCTTGTGTCTCTATTTCTTTATTGTTGTTTTTCTTCCTTATTTAATTTTTGCACTTAATAATTGTTAATTCCGCATAATATTTATGAGTTTATGTGTTTCACATTCTGATCAATCTAGTGCATAAGATACATAAAATTAACTTGCAAACTTTGTCACTAAAACCTCTCATTTTCAGATCAAGTTTTTGGTTTCAGAGCATTTGGTTTTGAAGGTTTGACATGAATTGCAAGAATTGGATGTTAAGCAAAGCCAAAGACAAGCAAGGAGAAGGCCAACCTTAGGATTTTAATCTAGATGTTCAAAGGAGACCTTGTAAACTTGAGATTTATTCACCGAGGAAGCTAGGTCCTTATGCATCTGAGGATGATTTCTTTGAGGATTTTCAATTGATGAAATCCATGGTAGAGGATCTTTACCATGAAAGAGGGCAATGAATAATTTCAAAGGTTTAATAAGGTGAATCTTTAGTAAGAGGAGAAGGAGGATTTGAAGGTGGTGGATCTTCATAACCTTCTTCCCCTTCATCCTCTTCATCTACAAGTTAACCAAGTGTACATTCCTCCAATGATAAGAAACCTAAAACAAAACATCATTCTTCTGATATGATTTTATTAAATCTTGATGTAAAATTTAAATTACTCACTTATGATGGTGAATTAAATGCAGAAATGCTAGATAATTGGGTTAGACAACTTGAAGTCGATTGCAGGATACAAAGGATTGTTGATGATGAAACAATGATCCAACTTGATAGTCTCAAATTGGGAGGCACAAATCTCATATGGTGGGAAATAAAAACTAAATATGATCTCAGGAAAAGTGGTAAAATAATCTCCTCTTGGAATGATTTTGTTACTACATTGAAGAAACAATTTTCTCCATTAGCATATATGCAATAGGAAATGATGAATTGGAAAATTTTAAGGCAAACTAAAGGTCAAAATGTACAAGAGTATACTCAAGAATTTTGTAAGAAAGCATTGATAATGGGTATTCCTTTATATACACATGAGACAATTCTAAAATATATTGGTGGTCTGCATTCCTATCTCAAGAATACTATTTTTATGTTAATCCTTTTAAGTTTGATTAAGTATGTGTACAAACCATTCACATTGAATCAGGTAAAATCAATGTTAGTGATAGTGTTTCTACATATTATTTACAAGGAAAGGATTCAGGGAAAAGAAAAGAGAAAGAGAAGAACATAGCCACAACGAAAAAGGAGAAGCCTACTTGCAAGCATTGCAAGAAGGAAGGCCATGATGAAGATCATTGTTGGATATTACATCCTGAGTTGAAGCCAAACTAGTATGCCAATCAAGGGATAAACAAGACCACATCTACAACAATTCAAGTGGATCTAGGATCACACGTCGATGATGAGACTAAAATTGTAGTTATGGGAATATGAGGTATAACTTTTTTTTCAAGTACTAGCTCTTCTAATTCAGATGTTGTAAATGATGAGAGTAAAAGGAATGAAATTTTCCACATAAGGGTCATAAAAAATAATGTTAAAGTTGATACTCTTCTAGACAGTGGATCATAAGCCAATCCAATCAGTGAAGAGGTTGTAACTAATTTGGGACTTGAAAGTAAGCCACATCCTAGACCATATCCACTGGGATGGATATGTCGTGATAATAATTTGCAAGTAACCAAGCAATGTAAAATTAAGTTTGAAATCACTTTTAAGTATGTTGATTAAGTAGATCTTGATATAGTGCCACTAGACATATGAGGAATTGTAATGGGAATCCCATACCTTTATGATAGAAAATCCAAATTCCACAAGGAGGAAAATAAATATTGCTTCAAGAAAGATGGAAAAGAGTGCATTGTTCATGCTCATTGCATGAAAACTGACAGATCTTTTGCAACTATAGGGAAGTAAAAAAGAATGGTAAATGAAAGCAAGAGTTTAACACTTATGTCTGTAAAAAATTAGAAAGAAAGTGATGATAAAAATGAATGGTGACATATGTTCCTAACAATCATGAAGTGTCACAAGAAGTACAACATGAGGTTCAGTTGCATACTTTGGTTATTGTTCCTGTTCAGAAGAGAAAGCATGTTTTTTCATTCTCATTCACATATTCAGTATTGTTGTTTAGTTTGTTTCTATTCAGTGGTGTATGGATGTTAAATGTGACAAAAAATGTATATAATTGTGTAATAGATGGGATGATTACTTTGATAAACAATGTTATCACAGTTTTCATGTTTTTTTGGTAAGTCAAGTGATTATTGTCCAAGCAGAAAGGATGGATGATACATGACAAGTGGGGAGGCAGTACCCTCACTTCTTACCTGAGTAATACCAATATTTTGGTGGTCCAAAAGCTTCCAGTGGGGAGGATTGATCTAGGAGGATCTGAAATGCTCAAAAATCAAAGTTCTCCAATTCTCATGAAATTTATATCATCACGAATTTCGCGTCACAAGATTTCTAGTGGCATAAAGAGTTATAAAATACCAGTTTGTATGCGAAAGTTATCGTGTTTTAAATTTTTAGCTAAACAGGAAATAAAAATTCAAATTCAATAGGTCAAAGTCAATAGATGATGTCAACAGTACAATTGATGACATCATCATGTTGATGTGACAACACTAGAGCATGACATGTGTTAGGAATTTTTGGCATTTTCAGGATGAGTTGGCATGGTATGGATTTTGACACATGGATTGTATGGATGTTGAAGTAGAAGTCCATACGGTGATGTGGGCCAATGAAAGGTTGACGCATGGAAGTACGTATGTTGATTGTGAAGGATGATAGGGCAGTGACATGGTAGCCCACTGGGAAATTGAATGTGTGTATGGAGGCGAATCCTAGGGTGACATGTGGCACCCCAGATGAGGCCAATAAGGGTTGGTTCCAAAAATTTGTTGCACTCTAGGAGACGTGAACTCCTAACCTCTTGGGAATGCCAACGTTCCAACCAACATGCCCACTGACTGCTCTATGATGTTCCTTGTTATGACATATGGAAAATATGCTATATAAGTTGGTGTGGGTGTAGTTTTTGGGATAAGCACCAGTCAGCGAGGGATATCCTTTCAACCATAACATGGACACATACCTCCAAGAAACCAGGGGCCAAGGACTAGGGAAGAAGATCGGGGAATAGTTAGCCTGGCTCCTAGCCACATGGAGACCATACGACCGGGTGCCAGAGGACAAGGGAGAGCACACATTGTTGGAGGTCTAGTGCCTAGCCACATGGCGCTCCATGCAACCAGGAGATTGAAGATAGGGGGCGAGCATGCGATATGTTTCCATAGTGGGTTTTGAACTTTTTTATAATATTTTTTTAAAATCTTGTTAATATATTTTCCTAATTTAAT
Source organism: Picea engelmannii (assembly GCA_009831015.1). Classification (NCBI taxonomy): domain Eukaryota; kingdom Viridiplantae; phylum Streptophyta; class Pinopsida; order Pinales; family Pinaceae; genus Picea; species Picea engelmannii. The sequence goes on along the minus strand of ML782017.1, from coordinate 294,237 downwards.
GGTATTTTTGACATATTTTGGGGTATTTGAGCCTAGGAAGAGGCCATATTGTTGGGGGAAGTTGGGAATTCGACCTAAACTCTTTTTCTACATAAACCATGCCTGTGTGCCATCAAAATACAATGATTGTGTTGCAGGGATGCAGAGAGAAATATTATAGAAGGGAGACCATTTTGTCGGTTCTCATGTAGTAAGAGGCCTTTTGAGCCCATTCGAGAGAGGATTTTTGTGAGGTATTTTGCATCTAATAATGGAAGTCATGTACAACAAATGAATAGTTCTTTTGTAGTATATTGTAATCACCTTGTTGATGTAATTTCAAATTTGTAGAAGAGAAATAAAGTGGTCACCACTGGAAGCAGGACTGTTAAGCCCTAATATTGGCTCATTACCCCTTAATTGGGGCATATTAGATTAGTAATGTTATTTTATTTATGTTGGCTTTAGGCCATTAGTTGTAATTATACCTCCTAGTATCCTATATATACCAAGGAGACATTTTCATTTTGAATCATCTTGTACTTGAACATTTAAGTGGGCTAAAAGGAGGTTGCCCCCTCAAAGAGGCTTATTATCTGAAATTATCTCTTTTTCAAGGCGTTGAGTACTTTTTCTGAAGATTTTCTATGCTATATTGATATTTGGTTCTTAACAAGGACTTGGAGATGTAGCCACACCTTGGTGAACTCTGTTATCAAACTTTTCATGTCTCTATTTCTCCCTTGATGTTTTTCTTCCTTCTTTAATTTTTTCACTTAATAATTGTTAATTATGCATAATATTTATGAGTTTATGTGTTTCTCATTCTTATTGATCTGGTGCATAAGATACATAAACTTGCAAAATTTGTTAGTAGAACCTCTCATTTTCAGATCAATAGTAGGTTTAACGTTCGAATAATTTCTTAAATACATGTGACCTTTATAGAACTTGGGGTAGAGGTTGAACCTATGTTACAGTTCCTCTGGAGGGTGCCCACCTTAATAAAGGGAAATTTCTTGGGTAAGGTCTATTACACGTCAGTCACCATAATTGTTCCTCACACCTTCTCTAGCCAAGATTTTTGGGACTTGACATCCCCTAGAGAGTTTGTTTTCAAAAGGTCTTTTTATCCACTAGTTTTCCTATTGATATCCTAGATTCTCTAGGGTGTTCTCTTTAGTTCACAGTCTAAGTCGGCCATAGGTTGATTGTTTTTTTTTTTTGGAACTCACTTTATTCACCATGGTAGACCAACCACTTTACCGGTCTCATTGTTAATGAGGAATTTCTCTAGAGGTGGAGGAACACCCACCTACTAAATTGAGGTTGATTGATGACATACATCCAGTAGATCCTAAGAGAGGTTATGAGGAGAATGTGTAACTAGAATTTTAAGTGGTTTATGAAATTCCTCCACACAATTGTAACCCTCCTTTGGATGGTTCTTTAAACCCCATACTGTAAGGTAACAGATGTATTATAATAAGAAGAAACATAAATATTAAAGAAAATACCAACATAAAAACAAAATAGAAAGAATAGAAAGACCAACAATGATACCTTTATTGATATAAATCCAAGTTCTCTTTCCTCTTCGAGGGGGAAACCTCTAATAGAGTTGTGCTCTATTAAAACAATTCTTAAGACAAGACTTTACCATACCTTATACTTCTAATTATACTAATTCTATCTTTTAAAGAACATTCTAGAGGAAGATATTTCTAGAAGCGGAAGCTTCTATTAAGTCTTCATATATTAGACTTGTTCACATTATTATATAGGCATTATTTACTAATGTTGGTCTTTATTACATAGAAAACATATTACTTTATCTACTTGAGGGTTTAGAGAGGTTAGGTCCCTAACATGCCCCCCCCTTGAAAAAAGGCCTTGTCCTCAAGTCTTGAGATGGATAAATTGTTACAAAATGATAGTTTTCTCCCAAGTGACATATTTTGGTATGGTATCCTTCCATTGAACTAAAAATTCCTTGATTGTGTGCTAATGGAGATGATTATCATGCTATTCCAATACAAGTTGTGCCTACAACCAAATGGATCCTTCTTCATCCAACTCAAGGAGATTGGTTTGAGTATGAAACTTAGTTCCATTCACTTTATTTAAGCATGAGACATGGAAAATGTTGGACTCACCGACCACACTAAGAGGGGGTTGAATCAATGTGAGACTCGTTTTACACTTCTTTCAAAACTTTTAGTTAACAACAACTTCAAACATTATTATTCATTCATAATTAGATACTTGCATATATCAACAACATACATCAACAATAAAGAGATATGAACCATAATCATAATGAACAAACAAAACACTAGATATATGATTAATATTTTTTTATTAACATGATACTACAATCTCTAGGTTTTTATCAACACCAAATGAAAATAACACTAACTCTGAGAGAGAATCAACTCTCAATGAAAGACCCAAATTGTAGATCTCAACACCAACTGAGATGTGAGGAATCCAACCCTCAAGTACAAGACCCAACTTGTAGATAGAAAAAAATATATCAACAGGTGTGTGACCTATATATACTACAACATGCATATGTATGCACCTTATATTCTTTGCAACCTTCATACGTATGTGATATGTCATCTCTCAGCCTGCGTACAACTTCAGAAAACTAGATTTATGAAACTTCAAGGATTTTTACCTTCATAAATTTGTTTCCTTTGTCACATCAACCTATAACCTATCACTATATCCAGCTTCTCACTGCCCAACATGTGCCATCATTAACCATATGTAGATCCAATAATATATGCATGTCCCTCATGCATACATCATCATACAACATAGATATCCCTCAACCATATAAGAAATGTACCACTCAACCAACCAGCCAACATATACCATATCCAAACATCACAACAACCATACCAAGAATGCTTCAAGCATTCACCATACCATGAGTAAATAAAAACAACATGTAACCATACAAAAACTTCTGCAACATATCTAAACTTGTAGACTATTTCCCTGGGAACTTGCCTCGGTCTTTAGGGACCAGGCACCAACATTTATTTCAATGACCTTTTCACATGTACATGAACTCCTCTTATACAACCCGCATTTGTAAACTTCCTCACCTACTTTCATCCCATGTATGTACACAACATCCTCCAATTCATCCCGCGTAGACCTTCAAAACTAGGGTTTTTATGAACCTTTGAAAATTTCATCGTTAATCCTCTGTTTCTATCTCATACTTGTGTAACTTTAGATATTTCAATGTGTACCTACAATGAACCTTTCAAAAAATAATACATATTCAATATGCTCAATAAATATCCATGAATAAGAGACCCTTGATCTCTTATTTATACTTCCCCAAGTTCCTTCCTCTAGAGGTTATCTTCTAACCAACTTCCTTCTTTTAGGGATAACCCACTTCTAACCACTTTTTTCACTTACAACCACTTTATCCACAAATAGTAAATTCTCCACTTCTAGTTGCAACTAATTTATTTTTAATTATTTTATTATTGCAACTAATTAACCCATGATTAACTCCTAGTTGCAACCACTTTGACTTGTCAATGTCTTCTAGGAGCTTCTAAAATAATTTGACTTTTTTGACCTTATAGGGGCTTCTAGATAACTCATGAGGGTTCTCCAACTTCACTAATCCATATCTCCTTAATTGTGAGGAACTACATGACGTACTACATATCATCGAAAATGACACAACTTGTACTATCCATCTAGAATAGTCTCTCTTACAAATTCGTTGATATTTATTACATTATTACTCAACCAAACTTCGGTTCCATAACCAAACTTCTAGGAATACTCAACCAATTAACCATTTGGACTTCACAAAGCGTCTTCCCGTGATGGAATTCACCATAAGGAGACCACTTTGGATTTCATTCATTTGGTACTTCCTATAAAAAATGGCATGACATCAATGATGCAATTTCCTTTACATCAATGACAACATAGTACAACAATATTCCCCTTTTGCATTGATGGAAACACCAACATTGATGCCAATATTTATACATGGCAATGCTCATGCTCCCCCTATGATCATTTCTCCTCATCAATGTTTCTATCTCTTCCCCTTTGACATCGAGGGAAAAGGGTATATCTGTTAAGCCCTAATATTGGCTCATTACCCCTTAATTGGGGCATATTACATTAGTAATGTTATTTTATTTATGTCAGCTTTATTCCATTAGTTGTAATTATACCTCCTAGTCTCCTATATATACCAAGGAGACATTTTCATTTGGAATCATCTTGTACTTGAACATTTATGTGGGGTAAAAGGAGGTTTCCCCCTTGAAGAGGCTTATTATCTGAAATGATATATTTTTCAAGCCGTTGAGTACTTAGTCTGAGGTTTTTCTATGCTATATTGATATTTGGTTCTTAACATATGGTATCAAAGCTCAAGGTCTTGGGGTTTCGCTACTACATCTGAGACACCTTGGAATTTTTGTTATAAATTTTTTTATACAATGTTTTAGAAGGAATGGCTTGGAGGATATTTAGTAGATGGATAAAGGTACGTTGGGTTACAATTTCATCTCATGAGGCCTTATACTTTTAGAGATACATCCTGTACAAGATAGGGTTCTTGAATCATCTTGAACTGATTCATTGCAAAATTTTCGCTATAAACATTTTTATGTAATGTTTCAGACCCTGAACTCCAGAGGATATTCACAAAAATTAGTAAGGTATCAGTGGTAAAATGTTCAACTTCTGGGTCATCTTACATTTGTAGATACACCCTGTGGAAGATAGGGTATCTGACTAGTCCTATTGACTAGTCTCAAGAAGGTGTTCTAGGTAAAACAATCATAACTTCTTCCTAGAGTATAAAAATTGAGTGGGATTCATTTCATTGGATAGTGGACAATATTTGGCATGTCCGGTACAAGTTTCATAATTTTATATCAATTAGTTTGTGCGGGGAATGCTATACAAGTGGGATCTCCTGAAAATGTGAAAAATAAGCAAGTTGTGGGGAAGTTGCCATAAATTCCACTTGGCACATCCAATTTTGATCAAACCTGTGGAATTGCAAAGAATAAATATAAGAGAACTACATAAAAGAAATTTGCATACCCAGAAGGGCTGAAACTTGGGAGATACAACAGAAGAAAGATTGTCTAGTAGAACCACCTCAAAATCAAGGTACAAAAGGATACTTGGCCAACATGCCACCCAAAAAGGGTACTTCTACACCAAATAACCCTCCAGACAATCCTACTTCGACTCTTGATGAAGGTGAAGAAATGCGTAGGGACATAAATGATTTACAAAAGAATATAGGAACAAAAGATGAACTACAATAGATGGAAACTAAGTTGGAGGAAAAGATGGATGGTTTAAAAGAGGAGATCATGGAAGTATTGAAAATTTTCATAACAGAGAAGACACCTGAAAGTGAAAATGCATCCCATGAAATTCATGATGACGACACAAGGAAGGTGAATCAAGAATGGAGAAACTCCAACTTTGGTTGAAGACCAACCACATTCCTAAGATCGATATGAGGAAGTTTGATGGCAAGGACCCAATCACATGGATACTTCAGATGGAGCAATTCTTTGATCTACATAATGTGTCACATACACAAAAGGTATGAATTTCTTCTTTATATTTAGAAACCAATCAATTTGTATGGTATCGATGGCTTTGTTATCGCAAATCACTTGTCACTTGGACAATTTTCACGAAAGAAATGATAGCAGACTATGAGGATACAAGGAGCAATACCTTCTTTAGACAATTGATAAATCTCAAGCAAAAGGGTCCAGTTACCGAGCACATTGAGAACTTCCAAAGATTGAATATAAAGGTAACCGATATTTGATATGAGCACTTGATTGATGTATTCATAGGAACTTTAAAGGATAACATTCAACATGAGGTTTTCCTTTGGGAACCCAAATTATTGGAGAATGCATTTAAGATGGCAAGAAATGTTGAAAGTAAAAATATGGCTATGGCTACTAGAAGGACCAATCCTAACATCTATAGAGAGAAAAATGCTCCTTCTTCTAAAACACCTCAACCTACAAGGTTGACACCTCAACAATTGGAGGAAAGAAAAGAAAAATGGTTATGCTTTAATTGTGACAACAAGTACAATAAGGGACATAAGTGTGGTGAGAAGAAATTATTATACATAGATTGTGAAGAGGAAGAAGAACAAGAACAAGAACCATCTCAAGATGAAAACATAGAAGAAATTTCGTCTGAATAGTTTACTCCCACAATATCATGTAATGCATTGGTTGGAATTAGCACTCCTCAAACCCTCAAGATCGAAGGAAACATCAAAAAGAAAAAGGTAATAGTCCTAATTGATTCTGGAATTACTCATAATTTCATTCACTATAAATTATCCAAAGCTCTCAATTGCTTTGTATATCTAGCGCCAGAGTTTCAAGTAATGATTGCAAATGGAGGAACTATCAATTGCTTAGGAAAATTTAATAAGATCAATCTTACTATGGGGGAATATTGTTACACATGATTTTCGTCATCCCTATGATCGTTAATGATGTAAACCTATATGTTGCCTTTAGAGAGGTCAGTGGCCTGAGTTCCTGAAGAGAGAAGAGAGAAGAACTTTTCCTGAGAAAAGAAGTTGCATTTTCCCTTGTAAAAACCCTGTAAAAAAGGAAGTTCACAGGTTGCTATATAGGCAGGATGTGAGAATGCCTAATTCTCATAGGTTGCACCATAGATAGGGTACGAGATGTTCATAGGTTTCTCTATAGGTAGGGTACGAGAATGCCTACACGTGGGAAAAAAAATCATTTTCTTGAATCTTCTAGAAGGAGAAACTTCTATGGTGAGGTGGCATCTGAATGGTTTGGATCTTACTCGCTTTCATGAAAGGTCTTCCAAGATTCAGGAAGAACGCGCATGCTTGGAGGGAGCACAATTTTCGTTGGATCAGCTGAGAAGATATGGACTGTGGATTCGTGTCCAAGCAGTGTAGGAAGGGCAGAGTGGAAGAGTAGGTCCTAGTTGTCAGATCTGGGTACATGGACTGATAGCTGTCGGATCTATGGAGAGATGCACAAGGTTTAAACCCTTGTAAGAAGAGGAGAAATGTCTCGAAACAGGCATGGATATCGAGATTTCGAAGGTCCTGATGATGAAAGGTCAGAACACTCCATAACGATAGTCCTAAAATAAGAGAAGAGATCTGAGCCATCCATTTAGAGGAGGACACGTGTTGTGAGATCACCCATTTTGGGGATTTAGACACCAAGAAACATAAAGGGGAGTCTTTCGACTTCATTAACGATGAAGTCTTGAAGACGATCTGGACCATCTCTTCATAGGAGGACACGTGGTAGAGATTGGGGAGTCCACTAGGTTTTCGGGCATCGGGGATTCGAGAAGATAGAGGAATTGTGCCACAGGGATCGTGGAGTCCCGAAATCAGAAAGAGGATCGGAAGTGTTTAGGGAGAGGACACATGGTAGTAGGAGGGTACTTTGGTACTTCGGGTACTGGAAGTATCAGAGGTCAGTGAAGGCTTAGTGCAACGGGATTCGTGAAATTCTGAAATGTGAAGTCCTGAAAACGTTCAGAAGAGCATTGCCGGGTCACGAGGGTGAAGACCAAGATTTCGACATACCGGGAATCAAGATTTTGGAAATCCTGAGGATGAGAGATCTAGACTCTTAGGGAGGAAAATCCTAAAATGATCAGGGTCATTGATTCGAGGAGTGGATCATGACTGTTGATCTTGGCTAGGAGTGAAAAAGGGTCGTATTGTCACTTCGGCATTTCGGATACCGAAAGAACGAGAGAGAAAGGGCAGAGGAGACCTTGCAATGAGAGAACCCGAAATGTGAAGTCCGAAAGGATTTGTGGGAGGTGTCATTTTGGTGTATCGGAGTTTGAAAATTTGGGAGTTTCGAAGACAAGGGTTTAGAGATTTTCGGGGATTGAAACTCTAAAAACGCGAAATGTGAAGAAGTTGAGGAGCTATATTTTAGGATACTGGGATTCGGTATTTCAGGGGTCCTATGGAGCAGAGGATCAATCATTTCATTAACAAAAAGCCTGAAATCCCGAAGGAAGATAGGAAGCCGGGGCATAGGAATTTTGGCATTTCACATATCGTCTTTTCGGGAGTCCAGAGGATAGGAGGTCGGGAGCTACGCACCAGTAAAAACCTGAAATAGGACTGTGGTCATGGGAATAGTGGTCAGATGGACCAATGCCTAGCCTAGGGGGCTAACTAAAGCTGAAGCTACTTCGACAAATCGACATTTTGGAGATCGAAAGGACGAAGGTTCAAACACTCTTGACATCGGGAAACAGGATGTCCCGAAACCCAAAATCACATTTCAGGAAATCATCACAGTCATGTTGGAAGCTGTGAGTAGGTGAGAACTTACACCTTGTGCATGTCACGTGTAGGTGGGGTTTTTGGGCAAGGACCTATGGATCAAATTTTGAGGTCCCGATAGGGATCTAAAAGAGCCACTTAGGTTCAAGGGGAATTTGAATGATCCTTAGACCGGGAGGTAGTGCAGAACCTGCTGAGGCAGGGGGTATCCGCGTCAATAGTGGTATCAGAGCCTGACTCTATTTGTAGATTGCATATGGAGGAAGTAAGAAGAAGAAGAGTACTCCGATACACACCAGTTGTGGTATCATAGAGAAAGGATTGTATCACACTCAGGGTTGTAGAGTGACAACAACAGATCTATTAGGAGGACAGATAGACAATGGGTAAAATGACTACTGAAGGTCATGCACGCGGTGGAAGGAAGAACTTCCAGCAGTAGGAGAATGCTGCATGGGATAAGGAGCTTGTCGAGATCAGGGAAAGGATGGATGATCTTGAACTGCAAGTGCAATAGGAAGCAAAGTCGCATTGGGTATATGGATGGCCCATGAAGGAGACAAAGATAAAATGGCCAGTCAAGGAGTTGAAGGCTAGAAGACAACAGAGGTTGTTAAAGGGATGGTTAAGGCATGCTGAAAACCTCAACAAACCAGAAGAAGAGATGGTTCAGGTATGTGAACCAGAGACTAGGACAAATATCATTGATGAGGATGAACTGAGATCAGTTGAAAATATCAAAGACTGATAGGAGAGAAGAATAGAAGTTCCCAATTGCCAGGAGGGCAATGATATGAGATCACTACAGGATCTCATAGACTGTCATGAGGATAGCCAAGGAATTTCACATTTTCAGGAGGGAAATGAGTCGAAATTGTTGTGGGGTATCATAAACTGTCAAGAGGACAACATGAAAATCCCAATTTTCTAGGAGGGCACGGGAACAGAAGTGAGACTGTCTGAAATTCTCATGAACTTAAAGGTGAGATTGGATTAGCAGATGCAGCTGATAGAGAAGGAAGATCAGAGAAATATTCTAATGATTGGAAGAATTCGAATAGTCCTACCATATAGCCAAGATGAGGAAAAATCTTGGCTTGTCGATGAAGCAACAACAACAAGAGAAGGACAACCAGTTGTGAATGTCAAAGAAGAATTGGAGCAGATGTTAGAAGCTACCCAAGCAGAAGAGGAGGATAAGAATTCCAGGGAGTGGCTCAATATTTTCAGCCAGGAAGCTGAAAAGACTGCAGCATTGAAGCTTGCAAAAGAAGAAGAAGAAGAGGCAGACAGTATGAGCTTTGTTGATCTATGTGAATAGATTGAATCCATGGAGAGAAGGGTGATAGTGCATGGCCTGCACATCCAACAGATCAAGTTGGAAGCAGATGAAGGGAAAATGCAGTTGAGGAGACTGCATGGACAAAACTAGCCATTACAGTAGCTGGGCGAAATGATAGAAGACATCAGGAGGTTGATGTTGATATCAACAGAGACTGCCAGCAAGGAAAGGTTGAGCAGAAGGAAAGCAGAAGTAGTAGCAACAAAGAAGCAGCATCAGCACCAGGGAAGTGGAGCAAATGAACAACTCCCAAGAATTGTTTGGGATCCAGGAGGATTTCAACACCTGAGATGGGAAGCTCATGAGAAGGAGCTCATAAATTTTACAGCTGAGGAGTATGATGCAGGAGCATCTCTCCATGCCAGCCATGCGCCAGCTAGCCAGCCCACTCAATGCATGCATTCAATGAGGAAGAGAGGTGCATCCATATCATATTCAAATTTTGAATTTGAATCAAGCAACTTTAATGTTTGTAAGGCTATTAGATCCAAAAAATCCACACCTTTGTGCAGGCATAGATGTAGATAGCCTTAATGGTTGTAAGGTTGATATCTAGATCCGATCTGGACTAGACAGCCCATTCAATGTAAGTTTAATGTAATTAAATAGGGTATGTAGATTTGGAGGGAAGATCTCAAAGAGACCCCTCATGTAAAATATCTAGGGGCATCTCATTTGAAATAGAAAGAGTGAGAGGAAGAACCGAGACTCTGTCAAAGTCTGAGCTCAAGAAAACCTTGTAAAGGAGGCATTTTACATTAATACAAACAACAATTTTTTTCTACATGTCATTCTGTGTTGTGTGAATTCTTTTATGTGTTCTTTATATGTTGTGAATTTGTGTTAGTGTGCATTTGCAGGGATAGAAAGGTTCTGTTATCTATGGGTTCTTTGATTTCAGGTTGGATTTCTTTGTGGTCTCATGCCAAGGGGCTGTGACAGAACACTGCGGGTTCTGAGAGCCAGTGCTTAGAGTGCATTTCCAATTCTGCGGAATTTGGACAAAGACGTTCTAGGAGGGCACACCAAATGAAATAATTGACTCAGAGGAAGACCTCAAGGTTGTTGAATATCTTGGAGGTGATACTGTGTAGAGGAGGACACAATAGAAGACAAAATCTCTGAGGAATTCTGTAGAGCTCTACTAGGAGGGCATTGAGTAGGTGCATAAAATGCACAACGGAACTCTGTTGAGTTCAGGAGGAAGATAGAACTACTGAGGGTTATTTAGAGATTTTACAGGAGGGCATTGAGCACAGGCACATGGTGCTGAGGAGGAACTCTGCTGAGAGTTCATAGAGAAACAAAATCACTGAAGATTCTGGACACTCTGCTAGGAGGGAATTGAGTAGGTGCCAGAGAGCACAGGAAAGAAATCTTTGAGTTTAGAGACAAAGAAGAGTCCAAAGAAGGATCTTCACAGGGTTGTTGAACACCCTGTAGACTCAGCAAGAAGTTGCTTGAGAAAAGAAGTGCCAGGAGGGCATTAGATTCTCCATATGAAGGATAAGAAAAAGGGTTAATTCCTTAGAGGTCGAAGCTACAGGAAAGCTCAAAAGGGATAACACCTTTGTGAGTGCAGAGACTCTCCAAGGAGTGCATAATTCGAAGAGCCTTTGAGGATTCAAAGAGAGAAGCTCAGGAGGAGTAGTGCTTTCATGCATAGAGCCATAGCTGCAAAGATCGCAGAGGTAGGGGAACGCTTTGCAGAGTTTAGGGTCCCAAAAGCTCAGGAGGGACAGCGTCTTCGAATACGCAGGTGAGACTCAAGTCTTTGGAGCTCATAGAGGAAAGAAGAAAAGGTCCAGGCCTTTGAGAATTTGGAAAGGTCTTCCAAGATTCAGGAAGAACGCACATGCTCAGAGGGAGCACAACTTCCATCGGATCAGCCGAGAAGATCTACACCGTGGATTCATTTCTAGGCATTGTAGGAAGGGCACAATGTAAGAGCAGGTCCAAGCTATCAGATCTAGGTACATGGACCGATAGCTAATGGATCTGTTGAGAGATGCATGAGGTTTAAACCCTCGTAAGCAAAGGAGAAAAGTCCTGAAACAGGCGTGGATATTGGGATTTCGAAGTTCGAGATTTCAGAGGTCCTGATGATGAAAGGTCTGGACACTCCATAGAGATTGTCCCGAAATAAGAAAAGAGATATGAGCCATCCATTTAGAGGAGGACATGTGTCATGAGATCACCCATTTCATGGATTCAGACATCGAGAAACATAGAGGGGAGTCTTTCGACTTTGTCAATGGTGAAGTCCTGAAAATGATCTAGACCGTCTCTTCGTAGGAGGACACATGGCAGACATCGGGTAGTCCACTGGGTTTTTAGGCACTGGGGATTCGAGAAGATAGAGGAATTGTGCCACAAGGATCGTGGAGTCCTGAAATCTAAAAGAGGATTGGAAGCATCCAGGGAGACGACATGTGGCAGTAGGAGGGTATTTCGGTACTTCGGGTACCGGAAGTATCAGAGGTCAATGAAGGCTTAGTGCAATGGGATTCATGAAATTCTGAAACGTGAAGTCTCAAAAACGTTTAGAAGAGCATTGCCGGGTCACGAGGGTGAAGACCAAGATTTCGGCATATCAGGCATTAGGATTTTGAAAATCCTAAGGATGAGAGATCCAGGCTCTTAGGGAGGAAAATCCTGAAATGATCCAGGTCATTGATTCGAGGAGTGGATCATGATCGTTGATCTCAGCCATGAGTAAAAAAGGGTCGTATTGTCACTTTGGCATTTCGAATACCGGAAGAACGAGAAAGTAGGGGTAGAGGAGACCTTGCAATGGGATAACCCAAAATGCGAAGTCTAAAAGGATTTGTGGGAGGCGTCATTTTGGTGTATCAGAGTTTGGAACTTCAAGAGTTCCGGAGACAAGGGTTCAGAGGTTTTTGGGGATTGAAACTCCAAAAACGTGAAATGTGAAGAAGTCGGGGAGCTATATTTCGGGATACCGGGATTCAGTATTTCAAGGGTCTCGTGGAGTAGAGGATCGAGCATTTCGGTAACGGAAAACCCAAAATCCTGAAGGGAGATAGTAAGTCGGGGCACAGTCATTTCGGTATTTCACATATCGGCTTTTTGGGAGTCCAGAGGATAGGAGGCCAGGAGCTACGCATTGGTAAAAACCCGTAATAGGACTGCGGTCACGGGAATAGTGGTCACATGGACCAAGGCCTAGCCTATGGGGCTAACTGAAGCTGAAGCTACTTTGGCAAATTTCCATTTCATAGATCGAAAGGATGAAGGTTCAAGGACTCTTGACATCGAGAAACAGGAAGTCCCGAAACCCAAAATCACATTTCAGGAAATGATCACGGTCGTGTTGGAAACTATGAGTAGGTGAGAACTTACACCTTGTGCATGTCATGCACAGGTGGGGTTTTCGAACAAGGACCTGTGGATCAAATGTTGAGGTCCCGATAGGGATCTGAAAGAGTCACTTCAGCTCAAGGGGAATTTGAATGATCCTTAAACCAGGAGGTCACGCAGAACCTGCTGAGGCAGGGGGTATCTGCGTCAGATAAGATCTAATGGCATGAAAAAATTATTGAAAAAGGGGCATCAAGGCATTATTGCACAACTATGCTCAGTATATGTTCAAACATCTAAGCCATATATTCCTCAAGATCTCCAAGGGATCATTGATAAGCATTCCNGGTCTTCCACCCACTCAAAATCATGATCATGAAATTCACCTAATTCCTACGAGTGTTCCTCCTAACATCAGGCCATACAGATACCCTTACGCCCAGAAGAGTGAAATTGAGCGCATGGTTGAAGAAATGTTAGAGCCTGGTACTATTAGACCTAGCCAAATTTCTTACTCTACACCAGTGGTAATGGTATTCAAGAAATATAGCTCATGGTGTATGTGTCTAGATTATAGAGAGCTCAACAAGATCACAATTGAAGATAAGTTTCCCATTCCCATCATTGATGAATTGTTAGATGAACTACATGGAGCAATCTATTTCAAAAAATTGGATCTTTGTTCAAGGTATCATCATATTAGAATGAAGGAAGAAGATATCCCAAAAACAACATTCCAAACTCATGAAGGCCATTATGAATTTGTGGTCATGCCTTTTGGCCTTACAAATGCACCTTCCACATTCCAAGGGTTGATGAATTCCATTTTCAAGCCCTTCCTTCAAAAATTTGTGTTAGTATTTTTTGATGATATACTAATCTATAACAAGTCTTGGGAGGATCATATGTGACATGTTGACAAGGTGGTACAACTACTAAAGGAGCAACAACTATATGCCAAACCATCCAAATGTTTCTTTGGAGTGAAGAAGGTAGAGTATTTGGGTCATATTGTATCTGATGAAGGTGTCAAGGTATACCCTAACAAGATTAAGGCCATTATGTACTGTCTGATTCCCAAAACATTGAAGAATCTTAGAGGATTTTTGGGTTTGACAGGTTACTACCACAATTTTGTTCATCACTATGGAAGAATAGCAGCATCTTTAATGACACTAACTAAGAAGGATGCATTTTCATGGACTCCAAAGGCAACTAAATCTTTCAAACAACTTAAAGAGGTTATGTGCAAAGCTCCTATATTGACCACTCTAGACTTCACAAACACATTTATGGTGGAATGTGATGCCTCAGGAAATGGAATTGGTGTTGTCGTAATGCAAGAAGGAAGGCCCCTGGCTTTTGAAATTCGACCACTCAAGGGAAAGGACTTACACAAACCCATTTATGAGAAGGAAATGATGGAAATGCTACATGCATTGAAGAGATGGCATTCTTACCTAATAGGTAGGCACTTCAAGGCCAAAACAGATCATGATAGTCTTAAATACTTCTTGGAACAAAGACTATCTTTAGAAGAACAACAAAAATGGGTAACCAAGATATTGGATTATGATTTCGAAATCGTCTATAAAAAGGGGAAGCAAAACGTTGTGGAAAATGCACTCTCAAGAAAGAATGAATATGTTGAGGCCTTTCTCTATGCTATATCGATCATCCAACCCGATTGGATAACAGAAGCAAGGGATGAATGGAAGAATGACGAAAAAGTGTGGACTCTCATTCAAAGGTTGCAGCAGGATTCCAGTGCATCAAATACATTTACATGGAAAAATGATTCACTATCGTACAAATATCACTTATATTTATGTAAGAACTCCCAAATCAAACAAAAGGTACTATTGAAATTGCACACCTCTCCAGTAGGAGGGAACTCGAGATTTTTGAAAACCTACCATAGAGTCAAGAAGGATTTTTTTTGGGATGGCCTTAAAACTAATGTTCAAAGGTTTGTGGAAGAATGTTTGGTTTTCCAACAAAATAAGGTGGAAATAATTAATACCCCAGGTCTTTTACAACTATTAGCCATCCCAAGTCAACACTGGGAGGAGGTTTCCATGGATTTCATCAGAGGGTTATGATGCAGTCCCCCTATCTCAACAGGGTTCTATAACCTCTAGGTCTCTAGATCGATCTTCTTCTGAGTTGAAATGGCTCTTCGGGATCCTACTATAACCCCTTGAATGAATCCACAGGTCCCTTTGTCCTCTAGCACAGGTCTTGAGAAAATCTGTGTGCACCCCCCTTTTCACGTTTTGTGGTTTCAGGACCCCTGCATGTGAGCTCTCCCAGGCTCCTTGTCTCTCCAACTCCTAGATCCCGAAATGACAAAATCTACCCGTGACCACGGTCCACTTTTCAAGATTTCATAATTCACAATTTCATGATTCCGGCTACAGACGATTCTAGGTCCTTCGAACTCCCAGACCCCGAAATGCCGAAAAGGGCTTAACAGGATTTCACGATTTAGTTAATGGCGATGCAAGTGTTCCCCCTATTCTTTGTCTTTCGAATCCCCGGTTCACGAAATGCCGAAATACGTCAAAGCGCTATCGACTTTCATGATTCAAGGAATCACGATGCAAGTGTTCCCCCTATTCTCTGTCTTTCAAAATTTCGGTCCACAAAATACCAAAATCTCTCCCTCTAAGAGATCAACGGCCCAGGCCCTTCTAGAACCAACGACTACAATCCCACTGGATCGACGACTCAAAATATTTTGGGCCTTTCCCCGAAACCTTGACCACTTTCCATGTGTCCTCCTTGATGGACGGTCCTGGTCCTTTCGGTGATTTCTACGAAATGCCAACCAGTTTCCACGTGTCCTCCTTAATGGACGGTCCTAGTCCTTTTGCAAATTCTCCTTTCACGATTTTTGGAGACTCTTCACTCTTGGTCTCCCTGTGTCTGAATCCCCAAAATGTGGGTCTCTTGACACGCGTCCTCTGAGATGGATGGTCCAAAATGATTTTGGGACTTTGATAGGTCCTCTCTCTCCTCTTCTCTTACGAGGGTTAAAACTTAGGCATCTTTTCTATATCTAACGGCTCACAGAAAATCGACACTTCTCGCTCAAAGTTTCTGCTGTCTGTTCTACCTTTCTGTGCGGCTTCCCAGGGATTAAACCCCGTGCACCTTCTTCTGAATCCGATGGCTATCGGTCCTCTGTGCTAGATCTAACGGCCCAGATCTAATCTTCTTCATGTCTCCTAGGGACTAAACCCCATGCATGTATCCTTGATCTAGTGGCTCTCATGCCACTGCACTCCCGATCCAACGACTAGCACATTTTCACAGTTTCACATCTCTAGGAGTCGAAAGACTCTCCCTCTTATGTTTCTCGGTACACGAAATGCCAAAAAACTTAAACCATGTGCACCTTACCTCGAGATCAAAATATGTTGATCCATGCCTCCATATCTAATGACTCAGATTTGAACATCTCCTATGTGTGCTCCTCTTGCCTGAACACTGATCTAATGGATCAAATCTTGTCTTCCCAGTTGATCTAACGTCAGTTGTTGCTCCTCCTTCCTGAGCATCCCTTACTCTCTATCTTAGGATAATTTCAAAGTATAAAATGTTTCAAACTTCAATTCTTCCTCTTGCGAGCCCAGTTCCTTTGGGTCTCGTCTACGTTATAGAAATGCTCCCCCTTCTGAACTTTGTCAACTCAGAAACCTCGAAAGGTTTTCTTTGTGAGAGTTCTTCTCGTGCTTTCTCTTATAAGCTTATGGGCTTAGGAAAAGTCCACTCTCACACACTCCTAGTGCTACTGAGTATTTTTCTAAACTCATATCTGAGAGGTTTTCTTGGAAAGAAAACTCCCTACGTCCACCTGGTATTCACTTGCTCGATGCACACCTTGAAAATCCTGTAGAGTATTCAACAACTCTGTGAGTGTCTTCTCTTCGACACTTCCCTTTCCTCAGAAATAGAAATAGATTTCTCTGGTGCACTCTATGCACTCACTCAATTCCCTCTTGGCAGAGTTTTACAGAACCTTAAGTAGTTCTATCTTCCCTGAACTCAAGATAGAGTTCCTTCCTATGCACTCCTTGCACCTCTGCTAATGAAGGTTCAACGCTATCCCTCTTGAGCTTTCCTGAGGTTGTCTCACCTCTATCAATGAACACCTTGTGGACTATGTGCACTCCTTGCACTCGGAAACTCCAATATGGGAAAAAATTGAAACTTATGAAATACTTCACCAGTTATGCATTTAAACATGAAATGCATAAAAACATGTAAACATCAAACACACAGTATGCAGGAAAAAATACTTTTCTATTAATATATATGTCTATAAAAATGTTTACAAAGACTGGACTATAACAAGTCTCATCTCTCTCTTGAGACCTCTCTGCTCTGGTCTCTCCTCCTAACTCTCTGCTCTAATTTTTTTTTCAAAATGAGGGCTCCCATGAGCTTATCCTCAACCACCGTCTTTGAGCTATCACTATCATAGAGAAGCTCCTATGGGTACATTACATAAATGGATGTCACAGACCTGACTGATATGGACTTATCTTTAGGTAACCATTAAAGGAAACCTCAACCACTACCTATACAAAGGCATTGGCTGGCATTAAAATCCTTACAACATTTATTGAAATTTCAAATTTCAAAATTGAGAGGGTTGTGCCTCTCCCTTTCTCCATTAAATGCATGTTGGATGTGTTGGTTGACTGGCATGCTGCTGACATGGAGCGATGATCCTGCATCAGGTTACCGAAGTCTGAAGGAAATAGTGTCATCATGGTGATTGTTGATATACTGACCAAGTACGCACACTTTTGTTCACTCTCTCATTCCTTCAAAGCTAGTACAGTTGACACTGCATTTATGGAGATAGTTCAAAAGCTACATGGTAGCCCAAAGATTATTGTAAGTGACAGAGATCCCATCTTCACTAGACATTTTTGGACAATTTTTTTTTCTTGTTTGGGTACTCAATTGGCTCATAGCTCAGCCTATCATCCTCAATCTGATGGACAAACTGAGATAGTGAACAAATGTCTGGAAGGGTACCTTTGTTGCTTTGTCTCTGATAAACAAACACAATGGTTCAAATGGTTACCCTTGGAAGAATGGTGGTATAACACTTCCTTTCATACTGCAACAAAAATGAAACCATTTATGGCACTCTATGGATACCACCCTCCTTCCATCACTTCTTCTCTAAAAGAAAAATCTAAGGTTCAAGCAATGGAAGATCACATTGAGAATCAACAACAAATTCTCCAAATCTTAAAGGACAACCTGACCATGGCACAAAATTGCATGAAACAACAAGCATATCAACATCGTAGTGAAAGAAGTTTTGAAGTAGGGGATTCAGTGTTTTTAAGACTACAACCATACAAACAGGTGTCCCTCAAGCTATTGAACAACTAAGAGGGGGGGGTGAATGAGTTGTGCCCATGCTTAAACAATTATGCTTCTTTTAAATTCTTTACAAGGCACTCAATGATGATCACAATAATGTAGGGAAATAAGGAATGGCACATTCATCATCAGTCATATATATGAGAAACACAGAGACAGATATTTTCCCGAGGAAACCCATACAGGGTAAAAACCTCTTCTTCTTTATATGATAAGTATTATTTACATTCTTTACATTATCATACATATGAGAACAAACTCATTGTGAGGCTACAACCTCTGCTTTTCAAGATGAAACTTGCTGAGAGCACCAACTCTTTGTTTTTCTCTAGCACCCACTAGAAGGAAGCACCAATTCCCTATATTCTCTAGCACCAACTAGAAGGAAGCACCAACTCCCTAGTTTCTCTAGCACCAACTAGAAGGAAGCACCAACTCCCTGGTTTCTATAGAACCAACTAAAAGGAAGCACCAACTCCCTGTGTTCAAGCTCCCACTTGAACCTCTGAGGACACCAGTCCTCCCTTGCACCTCCCTACCACCCAGAAATATAAATCTTTGCTAATGAAACTTATCATAGTGATACAATATTTATCATTGGATTACCAGACTTATCATTGTTCTGCTATACTGTGTTGCTTTGTCTGCATCAGTGTCTTTTGCACACTCCTCTACGCTTTATGATCTTCTCAAATTACGCACTTTGTGCCATCTCCATCTAATCCACCATTCTTCTTCTCTGTATTTCAGCTAATGTACTCTCCTCCTTCTGCCCTCTTGAGTCCCTCATAACAACTGCAACCACATCTCCTCTCTGTACCATGTACTTATATATTTTGTGCACCTTGTGCATTCAATGTGCCTAATGCCTCTGCATGATCAAACCACACCGATCTCCTCCACATCTCAAGTGCTCTGCCTGATCATCGCAACTCTTCAACTTCTTTGGTGGTTCCAACTATGCGTCCAGCATCACTGGGTGTTTAGCTGAGATTCCTCATCCTCTCTGGTAGTTGAGACTCCTCATCTTCTCTGTCATAGTTGAGCTTATCCTTTCTTTTTCAGTTACAGACTTCAACGCTCATCCATCTGTCAATCCCCTATAAGAATAGTCTTCATTCACTAGAAGAATCTTGGAGACTCTTCATCTCCTCTGGCGGTCACACAGAAGTCTCTTCGAATCTTCTGGTAGAAACCATCAATGGTTTCTAGCAGTTACACCATGAAGAGAAACATTAGCCCTCCGATCATACTCAAATTCACCTGCACCATTGGATTGGATCCATGGGATCTTGCATTTGTTTTGGCATTTCAGCATTCAGCAATTCGACATTCATGTGACCAAGTGTCTCGACACTCCCAGTCGCGATCCTTCAAACTCTGAAAAGGATCTTGTCTGCACTAGCTCCTTCCCCCATCTTCCACCGATGTGACCACAGGCTACATCCATTTAACCTTTTCGGTACTTTAGCGAACTTATGAACTTCATCAACCTTGATCAACGGTCCATGATCTCAATGAATTGATAGTCTAGATCTCATCATGAATTCATGTCTCGCAATTCCTTAGACGACAGTTCTCGTCACTCCAAGTAGCGATAGGCGAGACTCTGAGATAGAGATTAGATCAACGGTCTAGACTCTTGATGTATTGACGGTCCAGATCTCATCGTGAATTCACATCTCACAATTCCTTAGATGACAGTTCTCGTCACTCCAAGTCATGATAGGTGAGACTCCGAGATGGAGCTTAGATCAACGGTCCAGAATCTTGGTGTATTGATGGTCCAGATCTCATCGTGAATTTGCATCTCGCAATTCCTTAGATGGAGGTTCTCATCACTCCAAGTCATGATAGGCGAGACTTTGATATGGAGCTTAGATCAACGCTCTAGAATCTTGGTGTATTGACGGTCCATATCTCATCATGAATTCACATTTCACAAGTTGGAGGGATAGAGCACTTCCTTCTTTTGACTTTTTAGTCAGTGGAATGTTGATCTATGACCATGTGTCCTGCCTGAAGATGGATGATCCTCCTTCTTTCAGGATTTTGTATACCTGCTTCTCCTTGCTCTTTAATGAACATGCAGGTTTTCCCTGATCCAACGATGGATGGACCCCGTGCTTAGATCGAACTCCCGAGATCTATTCTCATCTACTATGTGCTACTCCTCTCTGAATTCATATCTGACGATCATCGGGGATTCTGAATAAGATCCAACGTTCACTATTGCTCCTCCTCTTCCATTATCACTACGCTGTTGATCATGTTGATCTTTGCCATCGTTGTTCTTGCCATCAATGACAATCTCACTCCCAACTATAAATATTCCAAGAATCTCCCCCTTTGGCATTGATGGCAACCCTGAATGGCTGCACTAATCTGTTTGGACCTCCAACTGTAGCATCCGATCCAGACCACTCCTTTTCTCCCCCTTTGACATCGATGTCAAAGAAAACATGCTCCCCTTGAGCTGTTGCAGTATTTTTATGAGGTATCAAATATGCAATCAATACAAGACTCCCCCTAACAGAATGGACTTTCCTAGATGTGAGACGGGATAAAACTCAACTTCTGTTTGAGATATTCAAATGGTGTCTTGGCTAGAGGTTTAGTAAAAATGTCTGCAATTTGTTCTGTGGTTGGAATGTAATGGACCTAAAAAATCTAATTGGTGACCTACTCTCTCAGAAAATGATATTTTATGGGAATATGCTTGGTCTTTGAGTGGAATACAAGATTTTTAGACACAATGGATCGAGATCGGTGCATTGTATTTTACCTCCAAGTCTGCAAGTGTCTAAATCATTCATAATACCTAAGTGCAACAGTTAGCAACATCAATGTACTCTGCCTCTGTGGTTGATAAAGAAATGGAACCTTGTTTTTTACTAAGCCAGGCTACTAAAGAGTCACCCAGGAAGATTGTTCCTCCACTGGTGCTTTTTCTCTCATCGACACAGTTTGCCCAATCTGCATCTGAATAAGAAGTTAGCTGAAAATTTTGATTTTTGGGATACCACAGACCATAAGTCATTGTTTCTTTCAAATACCTGAATATCCTTTTGACACCTTGCAAATGAATTTGTTTAGGTGCAACCTGATATCTTCCTACCATTCCTACAACATGCATTATGTCTGGGCGAGATGTTGTGATGTACAACAGGTTTCCTATCATTGACCTATATGAATGTTGATCAACATCAGGTGAGTCATCGTCCTTGCTCAATTTTCAGCCAGTAACCATAGGTGTTCCCACAGGTTTAGAATCTTCCATTTGAAACCTTTTCAACATTTCTCTTAGATATTTTTCTTGAGAAATGAACATCCCTTTAGACCTCTGAGTAATTTGCAGACTAAGAAAAAATGACAGTTCTCCTATCATGGACATTTCAAACTCAGATTCCATGGCAGAAGAAAACCACTGCACCAATGGATCCTTATTACATCTGAAGATGATGTCATCCACATAGACCAATACGATGAGCAAATTATTATCCTCTGTTTTAATATACAGATTGTTGTCAAATGTTGCTCTCTTGAACCCTTTGTCTTTAAGATACGTATCCAATCTATGATACCAGGCTCAAGGGGCTTGTTTTAACCCATATAAAGCTTTCTTCATCTTGCATACTAAGTCAGGGTTATCAGTCAGTTTGAAACCCTCTGGTTGTTCCATATAGACTTCTTCACTTAAATCTCAATTTAGAAAAGTTGACTTGACATCCATTTGATAGACTTTAAACCTTTTATGACAAGCATAGGCAAGAAACATTCTAATAGATTCTAATCTTGCTACGGGCACAAATGTTTTATCATAATCCACTCCTTCTATCTGAGCATAACCTTTACAGGCTAACCTTGCTTTGTTCTTGACAACTTGTCCTTTCTCATTCAACTTATTCTTAAAGATCCATCTGGAGCCAATGACATTTTTACCTTCAGGTCTATGAACCATCTCCCACGTATTGTTTTTCTCAATCTGATCAAGTTCATCATTCATTGCTTTAATCCAGTGGTCATCTCTGTTGGCTTCATTAAAATTATTGGGTTCCAGCATGGATATGAAGGTTGTATGAGATTGTTCGATGTTTTTGATTAACTTTCTCCTGGTTTGTACACCTTTGTATTTTTCCCAAATTATTTGACTTGCAGGATGATTCTTTTGAATGATTATGGAGGAGGAATTTGAAGTTGAATGTTGATTTGAGTCTGTCTGAGTGTCTAAGTCTTGATTTGATTCAGAGTCTTCGTTTTCTGATTCTTGGACCTGTTCATCTTCAACTTCAACTATGTCTTCTGTAGAAGACTCATTTTTGTACATCTCTCTTGCTGGGATTCCTTCATCAACTTTTACTTCAATACATTTAACCATTTTATGCAGCCTCTTTATTATAGGATCTGTATCCTTTATTGTTTGTAGCATACCCCAAGAAGATACCTTCATCAACCCTGTCATCATATTTGCCAAGGTTTTCATCATTATTCTTTATGTATCATTTACTCCCAAATACTTTGAAGTGTTTAGTTGAAGCAGGTATTCCAAAGCACATTTCATAAGGTGTCTTGTCACTTTGTGGTATGAGGTGGGATTTTTTAAGAACATGGACTGTTGTGTGTATTTCTTCTACCTAGTAGGTTTGGCCAATGTTCTTCTCATTCATCATTGACCTGGCCATTTCCTGCACTGTCTATTTTGCCTCTCAACTACTACATTTTGTTGTGGAGTTCTTGGGATTGTGTATTCTCTCTTGATCCCATGCTCATCGCAGAATTCCTTGAAGTCTCTTGACATAAACTCTCCTCCTCGGTCTGATCTTACTACCTTTAACCTCTTCCCTGTTTGAGTCTCAGTTAAAGCCTTAAACATTTTAAACTTCTCAAATGCTTCAACTTTTTCTTTGAGAAAGGCAACCCAAGTAAGTCTAGAGTAATCATCGATAATCAACATGAAGTAGTTTTCTTTCCCTATGCCTTCCTGTCTTGATGGTCCACATAAATCCATATGAACTAGTTGGAGTGGTTTTTCTATTGAAGTAAAGCTCTTGGACTTAAATTGAGTCATGTTTAGCTTCCCTACTTGGCAGGGTTTACATATCGAATCTTGGGGCTTTGATATTCTAGGAAGATCTTTTACTGCCTCGAGATTTTTGAGTTTGATTAAGTAATCAAAGTTCATATGTCCAAGTCTTCTATGCCATAACCGACTTTCATCATATTTTCTTAGATGACATTCTTCTCTATTTTCTTTCAGCACATATACATTATTTTCAGTCCTTATGCCTTTGACCACCACTTGACCTGAGTTTACAGACTTTATCTTACATTCCTTGGACGTGAACACTACTTCACATCCTCTATCACAAATCTGACTTACACTGAGCAGGTTATGTTTTATCCCTTCTACAAGTAGGACATATTGGGCTTTTCCTTTTCCATTACTTAAGCTTACCATCCCTTTTCCCTTTATTTTTCCCGGAGCATCATTTCCAAAAGTTACGTTTCCAGATTTGCCTTCACTAAGTGATAGAAACTTACCTTTGTCTCCCATCATATGTTTGGAGCATCTGATATCTATATACCAAGGGTTTATTTTTCTTTGAGCGGACAATACTAACCCACACTTGTCACTTTCCTTCTTCTTCCATAACTTGACATTTTCAACAGGGGATTTTGAGTCGGATTCATAGTTCTTTAACCGACAATAAATAGATTTATGTCCAAAGTTATGACATGTGTAGCATTCAATCTCATTATTTAATAGGTCAAACTTATTATTGCAGCATTGTCTACTTATTGACTGTTGATTATTTCTTGGCTTTCTTGGTTGTATGTCTCTAGACTTAATTTGGCAAGTTGCATTCTGTGAAGGTTTGTTATTTGGCTGCATCAATCTTTGTTGTGGGAAGTAATTATTCCTTCGAAATCTTAATTTCTCATGTCTAAGTCTGTAGGAACAATTTACAGCTTTGTGACCAAAATTATAACAGTAGAAACAATAACCATAGAAAAATTCTTTGTACCTGGAAAGCAGTTGTTTTCTTTGAGAAAATCGATTTTTTCCATGCTGATGACGTCTTTCAGCAGGGAGCACATTATTTCTTTGTTCTGCAGATTCAGTCCTAGCACCTTTTTCTTTGCTCATCCTAGGAAGTTGATTGTCTTCCTTTGTTTCTACAGGTTTGTTGCAGTTATTGGTTGTACACTTGACAAACTTGATTTGTTCCTCATTTCTCGTCTTATTGCTACCTGATCCTTCTTCATAACCTAAACTAGTTTTCAGCTTTGGATTCCTTTTCTAGTTCAGAATGGTGGCTAGTCCTTCTGAGGCTTTGATACTTTATATATTATGTTTATACAAGGCTTGAAACTTCTCCATTTCTTTCCTCGTTTTCACTACTTCTTGTTCTAAAGCTTCACATCATGCCCTTTTTTTCTGATAGTTGTTGTTTCAGAATATCTTTGATTTTCTTTGCCTCCTCTAATTCCACTTTTAATAGGAAAAGGTCTTCATCAGGTCCTTTACTGTCTTTCTCAAACTGTATCAACAATTGTCTTTGCTTTTTGTTCTTAATTCTTAGTCTGTCAATCTCTTCTAGTGCATTGATCAGTTCTCCTTCCATGTCAACCACAGCTTCTTCTTCATTAACTTCACTTCATGTGATGTTATTATCATAATCCTCTTTGTCCATAAGTATGAAGTCATTTAATTTATCTTCAATAGGGGAGTCATAGTCTTCATCATCTGAAGGATCATCCTCATTGTTTACGCAAAGACTTTTCTTCTTAAAGTTATTCTCTTTAAAGAAATTT
>ML782017.1:207384-251668 GCA_009831015.1 Picea engelmannii | reverse complement strand
GCGACCTAATGCTTGACCCTTGTGTTAGAAGGGCTTCCCAGGACAATATGCAGCCAATGGAATTTTACACTCCCTATCTCAAGATGCTATTGTGTGTTTTTGAGCGTTGGAGAGTGTGTCTTTCTTCTTACTCCAAAGCACTAACCTAGCTAAATGTTGGTGTAAAATATCCCTATAAAAGAGTTACTAGATCAATTTTAATATTGCGCAAATGTTTTGAAATGGTTGTTGTATACTCAAAGGCAATGGAAGTGAAACTCAATTATGTGTGACTCTGACCCAATCAATGCAAGGATATGATGAAATGTAAACTTTCTCATTCGATGAATCCTAGTTATGGGAGAGAGGGAACAGTTCCTGAATCAATCTCACTATGACAATGCCAATACAATGCTCAATTCCTTTTGATATGAATGCAAACAATCATGTATTATTGAATACTTTCTAAAAATCTTCTTCAAAAGTCCAATACTCTAGAATCTTGATTTTCAATGATGTTTCAAAAGTAAAACAAAGATCTTGAAAGAAAACATACAGTTCACTTTCCAAGAAGAACTCTAATGAATGAGAACAAAAAAACAAGATATAAAAATCCAATCAAATAACCCAATCCAAAACTTTCAATGTAAGCAAAAACAAAAACAAACCAAAAGAGCTTCTCAATGCAAATGAAAATTGTCCTTTTGAACCAACAAGTACAAGAGAAATCTCAAAATCTTAACTTCCAATCAATCACTGATTCTTAACCAACATAACACATTCAACTCCAGTAATCCGAGAGAAGAAAAATGCCAAAAAGGGTTAAGAGATGAAAGTCAAGTGATCAAAGTAAGAACAAGCCTAGAAACCCTAGATAAAGTTCAACAAGAAAAAGAAAGCAAAAAGAGGCAAGCCAGTAATCCAAAGAGTCAAAAAGACTTAAATCAACCTTACTGAGCTATTGCAAAAGTCAAAACTTGATTCCAAAATTTTTTCAAAATCTGCTCGCAGGCAAGCCTTGGACACAGTGCGAGAATGTAAACTTCTCGCAGGCCACTTCAATGCAGAATGCGGATAGTTCGCACTGGAAGATATAAGCAGGGTGAGAACTATTAAGATTCTCGCAGGATACTAATGGGCACAGTGCGGGAATCCCTAAAAGTATTAAAAAATTTGAAAAATCAAGCAAAGATCAAACTGGCTTTTAGACCCAGAAGGTCACTCAGAGTATCCCGAGGACTCGGAGATTTATAAATTAGGAGAACAAGGTAACCAAAGAAAATGGCCACAGAAAATCTAGAAATCCAAAAAGATAAAAGGGATAGATTCCCCAGTGGAGTCGCCAATTTTGTTAATGGATAAATTCGTGAGTGTGGACACAGACCAATCTCCCTAGATCCACCTGGATCTAGAACAAAACGATACAGAATACTACTCTTTCCCTAGATCTAAGTTATTGAATGAACTAAGAGAAATGGATAGTGGACATACCTTATGAACGCTCTCCTTAAATCTCTGTTGTTCCTCGCTCCGCTTCGATGCTCTTGTGCCATCCAATCACAACAATACAAACCAATCGAAGTACAAGCAAATTAATATATTCAATACCTATTCTATACATGTGATCAATGAATCATGTAATAAGATGACATCATCATTATGGGAAAGGGACATATTCATGTATTGAATTAACTGAAAGTGAAACTTACAACCTGAGCCTTGATGTCGTAGGTCTCCTTTCAATGGCTCCTAGCTCTGACACCCACACTTGCTCATGCATGAAGAAAATCAACCACATAAGATGATCTTGCTATTGTCCTTTGTTGTTGTAGCTTCAGTCCTCCATACAATCTTGCCCTGATTCTCCAATCAATCTCTTACTAGCTTGCTTCTAATCTTTCTTGTTTGTTCTTGTTAACCCTTTCCATGAGCAATCTCCTTAATATATAGTAGAATATAACTTAGTTACTTGGATAGAGAATGATTCCAAGATATCTGGAAAGTCAGTATTTTGCCAACCATTCAAAAGCCAACTCATCCTTCTAGAAGATTCTTTCTAGAAGGATCGAGAACTCATCCATTTTCCTTCTTTAGAAACATGTCCGCACCCTGACTTCAAGTATAGTGTGAGAAGTTCACAGTCAAGCTGAAGACAGCCTGCAGGAATTAAGGATTCCCGCAGGTGAGTACATATGCATCCTGTGAACTATCTTTTAAACTATGCTTTCTGGAAACTGACAAGTGTAACCTTCCTCATGAAAATGTTCTTAATAAAGAGTTTGATTTCCTATTATCATGACACTTCCATGACATCATCCCGATGACCAAAAATGTGGATAACAAACCATATTCACAATATTACCAATATGTGCAACAACCAAGACTACTCACAAAAATGAACAAGATGTGCCACAATCTAGATTTGCTTCTACTAGAAAGTGCCTCCAATAATTTACCAACAATGCAACAAATATAGATCATACTTTGAATCATAAATGATGTACCAATCTCACCACCTCATCAACTCATCAACTCATCAACTATATGTACCAATATGTATCTTGACCACATGCCAAATACATGCACCAATATATCCAACAAATTCCTCTTAGAATAGAGCTCACATATGTACCAGCCATGTACTAGAACAAATCACCCTCGAAATAGAAAGTATAATGAAACAACAATACCTCCAAAAATGTACCAATAATATGCCTCAATATATCAATGATGTAACTCTATCTAGTATCACATTACCCATGACATGATTCATAAACAAAGTGTCCTAACCTTACTGATAAATACTCATCATAGTCAATAATATTCCCTAACAGAAATGACTCAATCCACACACTAAGATTTGTACCATGCAATTATGATATGCCTCAAGTGTATACTCCAAAAATAAAACATATATCATCACCATACATTCATCAACCATACATACAAGTATACATGTAGCTTTGTTGTTGATCTGTAACACCAGATCTCAGGTAACCTAGGCCTACTCAACTTTTGTAGTTTGTTCCAACCCCCCTTTTCAAGGCTTGACCATAGATATGTGACCTCACCTCATACAAATTGCATATTTATGGGACCTTTCTATATATCACCTCACATATATACGTGAATTCTCCTATAGGAACCCACATATGGCTCAGAAAAATTAAATCTTTCCTCATTCTTTATGCCTTCATTCATGTCTGGCTATTCAGTCTTCTTCATCCATTTATGAGAGTATCATTCTCTTTGAGTAATGGCTCTTTCAGCTTCCATTCTTTCAACATTATCCTTTTCCCATGCTCTTGTTTCCATTTTTTATGAATCATTCCTCATTGACTATTCTCTTGAATTCCATAAAGCCTATGATTTGCGGCCAAACCCACTGCAATTGTAGCATCTCATGGTGTGACACTGTGCAGCAATGTGTCCCACAATATTACATCTCCAACATCTTGAGATGTTATTGAATCTTCCACCCTCTTTCCTTTCATAATGTCTACAATCCAAATCTTTGTGACCATATTCATTACATGAGAAACAATGACCATTTAAAACATTTTCATACCTTTTCTTGTGTGTCCACCTTGAAGGTGTCTCTCTTCTGAACTTTCTTTGAGGTGTAGCGTTGGATTCTTGGTGTCTTCCTTGTTCTTATCTTCTAAATATTTTATTTCTTTTTGGAGGTGCTTGACTTGCAACTTCACTGTCACCCTTTGAAAATGAAGGACCTACATCATGATTCTTAGAAGTGTTGGATTCATAGTGTATTTCTTCCTTGTTGTATCCAAGACCAAATTTATCATTGGTTGATCTTTGAATATCAAATATTTCATCCAAGATTTTTGAGTTGTTCATGAAATTGATATGAGTGTTTTCCTTCTCTTATTTCCTTTTGAGATCAACAAGTTCTTCTTCCATCTCATGACATGATTCTTCCTTTTCATTTACATGATTCTTCAATAGTTCCTCTATCCTTTTGGCTTGCTCAAGTTGGGTCGTGAGATTTACATTGATTTCTCTTGTTTCTTTAAGCTCTTCAAGGATTTTTCTAAGCTCATCATCTACCTCCTTCTTTTCTTCTGCTTGAACAATTATATCAGTATTTAGTCTCTTGATTTCTTCTTCTTGTTTCGTGAGTATTTTATTTAGTGCCATGGTATTCCTTTGGTACTTTTCTAGGGATTCATTAGTGTATCCTTCAAGATCCTCCAAAGTATATGAGTCATCTTCTTCTTATTTTAAATAATATACAACTTTATTTTTAAGCTTCAACAATTTTTCTTCTTCATCTATAAGATAATTATTATCTTATTCTACACAAACTTATTTTATTTTTTCTAGATATTATTCTTTATTTGAAGGATCTACTCAACATCATTTCATTTAGAATTATTGCAATCAGAGGATTTTAGAGAGACTTTACCTTCATTGTCTTTTATGGGATTGTCTTATGTGTCTTGTCCTTTGTCTCGATATGTCTTCTCTGGCTTCAACCATAGGTCCTTGGTGGAGGAATATTGTCCTATGTTATGTTTTAAAGGACTTGAGAGTCCATTATAGAGGGTATTGAGTGCCACCACATTGTTCTTATTTGATTCCTTTTGGGATGAATATTTTGACTGATTCTTCGAGGTAATTGATCCAACAACAATTGTTTTCCAAACATTTTCTCCTTTTGATTTTAAATTCCTTTTCATTTTTATTCTCAATGTTGAGTAATTTGTCTTATCAAAGAGGGGAACTTCATCCATTTATGTGTCCATTGATATTCTTCAATATTGTAAGGATTATAGTGAAGGAATTCTATGATACCAATTGTTGGACACACCCACCACACTGAGAGAGGGGTGAATCAATGTGAGGCTCTTTTTACACTTCTTTTAAAACTTTCAGTTAACAACCACTTCAAACATTATTATTCATTAAAAATTAGCTACTTTCATATATCAACAACATACATAAAAAATAAAGAGATATGAACCATCATCATAATGAACACATAGAACACCACATATATGTGTAATATTTTTTCATTAACATGAGACTACAATCTATGGGGTTTTATCAGCACCGAATGAAAAGAGAACCATCTCCAAGAGAGCACCAACTCTCAATGCAAGACCCAACTTGAAGATCTTAGCACCAACTGAGATGTGAGGAATCCAAACCTAAAGTACAAGACCCACATTGTAGACAAAAAAATCTTCCAACATGTACACGATTTGTATATAATATAGCATGCGTATGTATGCACCATGTCTTCTTTGCAGCCCGCATATGTACATGACCTGTCCTCTGTCAGCCTGAGTACAACTTTAGAAAACTATATTTTTTAAACTTCAATACTTCTACCCTTCAGACCTTTGCTTCCTCTGTAACATAATGTTGTAACCTATCACTACCCAACCCGTGCCATCATAAACCATATGCAAATCCAACAACCTATGCATGTCCCTCATACATACGTCATCATACAATATAGATATCCCTCAACCATATCAGAAATATACCACTCAACTAACCAACCAACATATACCATATTGAGACATAAAAGAAACCATACCAAGAATACTTCAAGAACTCACCATACCATGAGAAAATAAAAACAACATGTAACCATACCATAACTTCTACAACAAATCTAAACCTGTAGAATGCTCTCATGGGAACTTGCTTCAAACTTTAGGGACCAGGAACCAACATCTATTTCCATGACCTTTTCACTTGTACGTGACCTCCTCTTCTACATCCCACATATGTATTCTTCCTCACCTATTTTCAGCCTATGTATGTATGTGAAATCCTCCATTGTAGCCCACATACACCTTCAAAACTAGGGTTTTTTATGAACCTCCGAAAATTTTATCGCCAATCCTCCTTTTCTATCTCAGGCTTGTGTAACCTCAAATATGTCAATGTGTACCTGCAATAAACCTTTCAAAAAACAATATATATTCAATATGCTCAATAGATATCCATGAATAAGAGACCCTTTCTCTCTTATTTATACTTCCCCAAGTAGCTTCCTCTAGGGGTTATCTTCTAACCAACTTCCTTTTTTAGGGGCTAACCCACTTCTAACCACTTTGTCCCACTAACAACCACTTTATCCATAAAGAGTAAATTCCGCACTTCTAGTTGCAACTACTTTATTTTTAATTATTTTCTTATTGCAACCACTTAACCCATGATTAACTCCTAGTTGCAACCACTTTGACTAGTCAACTTATTCTAACAGATTCTAGAATAATTTGACTTCTTTGACCTTTTAGGGGAATCTAGATAACTCATGAGGGTTCTCCCACTTCACTAAGCCATATCTCCTTAATCGTGAGGAACTATGTGGCATACCACATATCACCGGAAATGGAATGACACGTACTATCCATCTGGAATAGTCTCTCTTCAAATTTCACTAATCTTTATTACATTATTCCTCAGCCAAACTTGGCTTTCATAACCACACTTCTAGGACTACTCAACCAAAAAACCATTTAGACATTGAAAAGAGTATTCCCATGATGGAATTCACCATAAGGGGACCACTTTGGAGTTCATCAATTTGGTACTTCCTATCAAACAAAACATCACATCAATGATACAATTTATTTTGAAATCAACCTTAACATCAATGACAATACATCACTATGACACCTGATCCAGGTGGATATCATTGGCCACCCACCTTTTCCAACTGGCCCAAAACATGTTTCTGGCAATTTTGGTAATTTACTATTTTTAGTAGTTTTTTTGGGTCTTGAACTTCCGGGGCCATTTTGAGGCCCTAAACGATGTATTTTTGGGTATGTTTATCTCACAAAACTACATCTACAATGATATTTTTTCTCGAGCGTTGTAGGCCTCGGATAGATCTTTCCAATGAGCTATCATACGCCTAAAACGGAGATCATATGCAAAAGTTACGACCCCGGGAAGTTGATGCACCAACTTACCCAAATGGGGCCCACATGACTTTTGGCGCTTCATCTCCCAGGGTTAGGTTTTTGGATGTCTAGGGTTTTTGACATTCTTTCTTATTGTAAAAAGGCCTTCGGAGCCTCATTGTAATCATCTTCTTGTGAATGCGAGTAGCCGTCACATCTCTTATTAGAGATAAGCTGCCACCATTCTAGCGAGTCTTTCACTCTGTATTTTTACAGTCTCTGTACATTTCTTTCATTAATAGAAATCGTGTATTACTGTATATTTGTGTTTATGGTTGCATCTCTGATACATTTCTGTTATAGTATTGAACCTCTGCGATATCTCTGTGCATTTATTTATTATATCTCTGATCTCATTTTGTGCCGAAAATAATCCGGATCAGTGGTATCAGAGCAGGCTGCTCTTAATCATTTTTTTTTAGTGCATGTCCCCGACGAGGTCCGAGTATATAAATTTGGGTCTTGAGCTTGTCTCTCTTGAAGAAAATCGCTCTCCCACACCCAAGAAACCCTCAATGGCAGAAGAAAAGAAAAATGACAGAGCAGACGATCCTATCAATCTGTTGCTTGAGAAAGCTCTCACGTGATAGAGGGACGAAATGATGGAGAATTTTTCGCAGATCCTTCAACGCCTGTCGATAGCATCAAGTGCATCTTCATCAAGTGACCACTTTGGAGGCACTTCACCTTTTAAGGTACAAGTTAATTTTGATATTCCTGTATTTGAAGGACAGATAGATGCAGAAGCCCTAGAAAAATGGTTTACTCTGCTGGAAGGTTATTTCTCTGTTCACAATTTTGTCGACAAAGAAAAGATCACCTTTGCAGTCCTTAAAGCTCTCCCTCGTGTCAAACATTGGTGGGAAACTTACTGGGAGAAAAGTTCCACAAAGGAGTTTGGAATATATGGGGTCGATCCCACTTGGCATTTTTTTGTGGATGCGGTAAAAGAACAGTATTACCCTGTTGGCAACTATGAGGACCAGTACATGAGATGGACCACACTGCAACAAGAGAGGGGACAAGCAGTTTCGGAGTTCACCAATACCTTTCATACCTTGCTAACCAAGCTGGGTATCAAAGACTCCAAGAGACATTTGGTTCTGAAATACCATGGGGCTCTACACAGATACATCCAAACTGAAATGGATTTTCTGGACATCTCATCACTCGGTGCTGCTTATCGATATGCTGTTAAAATTGAGCAGAAATTTAAGAACCAGAAAAAATAGGAATTCAAGTCTACAAATCCGCAACAACCAAAGTATGACAAAGACGGCCCTAACAAGCAGTCTCTTGAAAACCAGTCCAAGACACAAGAAAAGAAGGGTCATGGGAAGACAAAGAAGGACATCGAAAAATGGTGCAAGTCCCACAAAATCCCCTGGCACAACACCGATGAATGTCGCTCAAAATATTCATTGGTGGCCGAGATCAAAGACAAGGATCCAAACCCTGATTAAGAATCTGATTCTGAAAACACTCGTAAAGGATGGATCATTGACGCAGACCCCACTGCTATCGTCGCGACCGCAACAATTCAACCATAAGAACCAATAGATCCAGAAGAGGGGGAGCACCTTTTTCATTCCCAGATGTGGGTGAAGGGGACCCCACTACATTTTATTGTTGATAGCGGAAGCCAGAAGAACCTCATCTCAGCAGAGGTCGTCAAACAGTTGGGATTGTTGACAACACCACACCCACAACCATACATCATCAGGTGGCTTCGCCAAGGACGAGCCCTTCGTGTCAGTCAGCAGTGTCAATTGTCATACGGCATCCAACCCTTCAAGGATGAGGTATTATGTGATGTTTCCCCACTGGATGTTTGTGATGTTCTCTTGGGCCAACCATATATGTGGAAACGCCATGCTATCTATGAGTCTCGACCCCATAGTGTCATTATTACTCTGGGGGGTCATCGCTACAGGATACCAGAGGTAGTTCCAACTACTGCCCCACCTAAACAGTGCTGCAAGGTAGTATCTCATACTACAAAATTCATCTTCTCCATAATCTGTTCAAAAGGGGAACAAAAGGATACTGCAACCACTACAGCCTCAGCCCAAGCACCTTCTATCTACTAGAAGCAGGTCGACAAGGTTGCAGCAAAGCACAAAGATTCCTTCTGCACACAGTCATCTCATGTAGCCAAACTAGTTAAAAAGGTCCAACCCTTCCAGCCACAGGTTCGTGGCGACCTTCAACAAACCAAGCAGCGCGACGGTTCCAACAAGGAAAGCAACTCACCAAGATTTAGATTCAACAATCGCTTTCCCCTCTTCCCCGGGAACTCAACTCAATGGAGACCATTGATTCCTAAGGAGGTAGGATTGATCTAGGTGGATATTTGTGGCCACCCACCTTTTCCAACTGGCCCAAAACATGTTTCTGGCAATTTTGGTAATTTACTATTTTTAGCAGTTTTTTCGGGTCCTAAACTTCCGAGGCCATTTTGAGGCCCTAAACGATGTTTTTTTGGGTATGTTTCTCTCACAAAATAACATCTATGATGTTATTTTGTCTTGAGCGTTGTAGACCTCGGACATATCTTTCCAACGAGCTATCATACGCCTAAAACGAAGATCGTATGCAAAAGTTACAACCCCGGGAAGTTGATGCACCAACTTACCCAAACGAGGCCCACATGACTTTTGGCGCTTCATCTCCCAGGGTTAGTTTTTTGGATGTCTAGGGTTTTTGGAATTCCTGCTTATTGTAAAAAGGCCTTCAGAGCCTCATTGTAATCATCTTCTTGCGAATGTGAGTAGCCATCACATCTCTTCTCAGAGATAAGCTGCCACCATTCTAGCGAGTTTTTCACTCTGTATTTTTACAGTCTCTGTACATTTCTTTCATTAATAGAAATCGTGTATTACTGTATATCTGTGTTTATGGTTGCATCTCTGATGCATTTCTGTTATAGTATTGAACCTCTGCGATATCTCTGTGCATTTCTTTATTATATCTCCGATCTCATTTCATGCCAAAAATAATCCGGATCAACACCACTTTACATTTACCCTTTGACATCAATGTAAACATAGTACAACAAAAAATAATATGGAGCTTATAATGATTGGTAAGAGCTAGTTGGTAGGCCATGAGCCTCAATCGCTTTAGAATTGAATAACAATCATAGAACTTGGGGGCGATTTTTTGTCGATGTTCAAATTTGAGTGAAGTTTTCATATAAGGTTGTAGACGAAGAAACACGTGGTCCCCTTCAAACAATTGACATTTTGAATGACCCTAATCTACTTGTTCCTTCATGTGATTTTGATCCATGACCAAATTTTCTTTGAGGATATGGAGAATGGCCGGATGGAATGCAAGAGTTTTATCAACCTCATGAACCTTGGAGACACCTAGAATGTATTAGAGAATCGATGGTGCATTTTTCCCATAGACCTCTTTAAAGGGAGTCATACGAGTGGTAGTATGGTAAGAAGTTTTGTGCCACCATTCATCTAGGTGTAACCACTGATCCCACGACATTGCTCAGTCATATAAAAAAAACCTCAAATATCATTCCAAATAATTGTTGAAAGATTTAGTTTTTCCATCATTCTAAGGATGATAGGTGGTGCTGAGATGCAATTGAGTCCCTTGGATCCTAAAAATGTCTTTCCAAAAAATTATAGTGAAATTTGGATCATGGTCAAAGAAAATAGAATGAGGCATGCCATGGAGTTTGAAGATATTATCCATAAACATTTGAGCCATTGTGGATGTTGTGAATGGGTTTTGAAGAGAACATAAATGAGAATACTTGGTAAGACAATATACTACAACCATGACAAATGACTTATTGCCTAATTTATGTAGGCCCACAATGAAGTCCATATAAATATCTGTCCAAATCAGGAGTGGTTGGACTATGCCGAGAGATTTGATGTTTTATCCTTTATTTTTTTGATAGGTATCAAATTAAAACACAAAGGTGTGGATATCCTATGATGCAGGAGCATCACTCCTACTTAGCACGTCAATATACAACGCATCAATGCACATGGATGGAGCAGATCCCGAGAAACA
Source organism: Picea engelmannii (assembly GCA_009831015.1). Taxonomy (NCBI): domain Eukaryota; kingdom Viridiplantae; phylum Streptophyta; class Pinopsida; order Pinales; family Pinaceae; genus Picea; species Picea engelmannii. The sequence continues at coordinate 240,701 of ML782017.1, read as the reverse complement.
GAAGCACCATCCTTCTCATTTTGTTTTAAATTTGTCATTTAATGTAATAAAGTTTGTAAGGATCGAGGAAGATAGAGCCATTGTATTGTGTAAGGATAAGTGTAAATTTACTTTAATGGGACATAGTTTGTATAGGTCCTGAGCATCGCCTCAGATATGAAGATTGTAGAATAATATTTATTGTAATAAGCTTATTGGTAGGATGCTTTTAATTATGATATGAAAGAACTTGAATAGTTTGGAGAGAAGGCTCAAGAAGCCAAGATTGTATAAATCAATGTATTCTATATTGTAAGTAAGTAGTTAAAAAGAGTTAAGAAAAGTTGGTTATAACAGAGAGAGGAGAGGAGAGAAGAACTAAGACTCTATTGCAGTCCAGTCTTGTAACCATTGTAAACTCTTGTAAAAGGCATTCATATTTAATAAAAAAGCATATTTCCCTGCATATGAATCTCTATGTGTGTTATTTGTGAATGAGCATTTGTTTTCTAAATGTTTACTATGCATGTTAAAGAATTCCATGAGTGTATAAATGTTCCCTTTGCAGAAATAGATAGAATTCCCTATTTGTGTGAATTTATAGGAGTTCTAGGATCTCAAGGCAGTGCAAGAAGCGCATGTTAGAGTTGTGGAAAAAATCTGAAAATATAGTGAAAGGAGTGCACTACAACTCATTCAAGAGTTCTGTGAAATGACTGCACAGAGAAAGCACAAGGAGTGCACCTACACCCATAACATTGTAAAATATCAAATGAAGAGTAAGTGTGAGTGTGCAGGTGAGCTATTGATCCATAGGATATTTTAATGACTATGGTTGAGTTTTAAATTGCATGCGTTAATTATCCAATTGAGAAGATTAATAAAAGAATGAGGAAATAAGAGGAATTATGACATCCATATACACATATGCAGATCTGAAATGAAGTAATAAACAACAAACCATAACAAGAGAATTGATAACGGAGTTCGACACAACGTTGCCTACGTCTCTGAGCCTTTGTCTCTGTGGGGGAGGCTTCTTTATTTATGTTCAAAAGATCAAAAAATACATCACAGCAATGTGATTTGGCTACAAGACTAATCTGGTCATGTTCTTCCAGATCTCTAGAACCCAACAAAAGAAACGACACACAAAACGGATGACCGGAGCTCCTAGAAATGGCCCGCAAGTGTCTGCTCATCAATAGCTTCCCTACATAAAAATGGCTTTAGCTTGGCTTCCCTTCAACATAAATCTTCTTTTTCTATCTTTGATTGTCCTCTATGGCCTCAAACATGCCTGGTTTATATAGATCTGAAGTTGGTTATCCATCCCCAACTTCCTCCCAAAATTTGGGCTCCAAAAATGCCCAATATCTCCCCAAAATGGAGAAAATCAATTAAAAACAGGCATATAATCAAATAAAATCCAAAATCTTAATAGAAAACACACCTTTTGAATAAAATTAGGCATAATCCCCCCAAAATGGCATGCGCCCCCTAAACTCAGTCGCATGGATGGACATGTGGCCAAGCACCAGCCCAAAGGGCTATGCGCTGGCCCCCTCTCCCGAACTCCATGGTCGCATGCGCCATTCCATAGATCCGCCTCCTACATATGCTCCCCAACATATGGTCTCAGTGCTAGTGTTATGGCAGAGGGTATATGACCGGTGGTTAACAACTTACCTGCGCTCTGAGGGATAGGCCCCACAATATACGCCAGTGGTTGTATGGTGGCACGGGGTCCAAGGGCTGGCCCCTTATCCCAAACTCCTACATATGGTAAGTCCTCCGGTCTAGCTCTGTTGTTCTATGGTAAGTGTATTGAACCGTGGGCTGGGGCTAAGCTCCGGCCCTTTTCACCCTCCATAATACATATCTCAACTTTATATATATTAAATTACATTTGTTTAAACAAGTGATACGTGGGCGCATTGGTGTTGGGTCATATGTGATAGCGCTTAGGCTTGGTGGTTGGTTGTGGGTTCAAAACCCATGACCACAAAACATTTTTGGAAATTTCCACACACTATCGACAAGGTGACTGGGTGCCACATGGCTGCCCACGACTAGGCCACGTGGCACCTCCCCATTTGATGAACTAATGCCACTTGTCAACCATTGACTGGTCCAGTTGCCTGCCACATGTCTACCCTGTCAGCGAACCTGCCCAATCACCATCATCCAAAGAGTGCCACGCCATCTTCTGCACAGTCATCATGTTGATGTCATGCTGACATCAACATTGAATTTTTGACCAGTTGACCTTTGACTTTTTACCTATTTGGGCTTTCACTCAAAACGCGATAACTTTTGCATACGGAGCCCGTTTGACGAAGTAAATATATGGCCGGAATCAAGAAGACAAGACAGACACAATGGCACTGGTTTCATCGGATTCCGATAAATTTCATTTTTGAGCATTTTTAAGCCCTGTCAAGCTTCTAGATCTGATTATGGATCAGCTATAAATTCCAATACTTAGGAGAGTGAGTGAAAGGAGTGCACGAAGCCAACACTTCATTAAAGTGTTGGTGAAGCTTAGGAGGAAGAGCATAGAGTGCCAGGAGGGCACTAAAAGAACACTTTGAATCTATTCGTAAGCTCAGGTGGAAGAGTGGGATCTCCAGGAGGGCACAATGAGTCATCTAAAGGATCAAAGGGATTAGCCCCTTTGAAGTTTGAAGAGTCATAATCTCAGGAGAGATAGCATAAGTCTACACAGAGCGAGTGCAAGGAATGTTCCTATACTCATAGGAGTATAAAATCTCATAGGGGATGTTATCACACTAGGTTTCCTTAGGTCTTTAGCCTTTAGTTTCATCTTTTCCTAAGCCTTTAGATTTTATTTTTTTTATTTTTTTAAAATTGTGTGTGTTTAGGCCCCCTTGATAAATAAAGTGTTGAGTCATGACTTATGTTTTGATCCTCATACAAATTTTGGACTTAGGACCATTTTGTTCATGACTTATCTTTGATTCCCTTCATGATTTGTCACTAGGATAAACTCACCCCACAAACAACTTGATTTGACATGCCATTTTCCTCACTCATGCCCTCAGAGCCCTACTTTGCTATCCTTTTTCTTACTGTCCAATCATTTTTTTGAAATGAAGTGCTGCCAACTCATCAAGAGTTTTCGTAGTGCACTTCTTTTCCATCATTTTATACCATGATTTGTGATTACAACACTGATGTCATCTCTTCCTTGTTTTCAACACCAGGGTTGGTTAAAAGATGATTTCAAGATGTCATATTTATGAGCTCTGATAACGTTTTTTTAATTTTGAAAACAAAAACTCAAAGTGTTGCGCTGCGAAAATTACCACTTCTGACCAGTTGGCAGCAACGCTACCAGATATGATGATGAGGTGGATTCAGAGGTTGAGTTGCTCATGAATTATTCCTGAAATCTTTTTGAGACCTCGAACTGACTTTATTCCATAGGTATTATGTGTTTTCTTCCTCTTCACATCAATTTCAAGGAGAATTAGCACTCAAAATTTTGGTTATCGGGCCTGCATAGTTGGAGGAGATCTTTCCTCACGCCATCATATCAGTTTCTTCCCTCCTTTCAAACCTGCAGATCTCATTAACTGCCTATCAAGTTTGATATATCTTCCCGTCATTACCACTGAGCTCACGGTATCCAAATATATCCTATCCTCTACAAGTGTAGTGTGTTACCTAGAGACGCTATTCAAGATACATTGTTTCTCCCCTACCTCCTCTGATGGTTGAGTTGGGTAATTTTAACCCAGTTTCCAAGACTATTATAGGATATCCTTTCATCATATTTTTCTCAATGTTTCATATCTGCACATATTCACGGAGATATTTCTATAGTTAGTTCTAGCTAGCTAGCAACCAGTCTGGTTTAAGGGAAATTCTTGTAAAGGGGCAGCCTTGTCCATTTGAGCTTTGACTTTTTAATCCTCCTAGTTATCACCACTCCATATCCCTAAAATCTCATATCCTAAACTATGGATACTCCTCAGATGAAGAAGTCACATAAGAAAGGTAAGGTGGTTAGAACTGATCCTGTAGACATGCATCTATTCGAGGCAGAGCCCATGGCCAGAGAAGTTTTTCAAAGGGTGGGATGCCTCTCTTTCTGCCAAAATATGAAAAGAGGTCATCCTAAGGTAACAAGACAGTTTTCCTTACATTTTGATGGCTTGAAGACCAAGGTAGGGGACCCAGAATTTGAGGTGTCTGATACCTCTATTTTAACAGCTACAGGAATCCCTATCACAGGTGAGAAATGGTTTAAAGACATGGCCTTAGATGCATCCTATGCCAAATATTTCCTTAAGCCTGAGCATCAAGATGATAATTTGACTAAAGGTGTGCCAAGGAATCATCTGATTGAGTAGTTTGACAAGATATTGAGGATCATTTAGAGGTACTTTATGTGTGAAGGGAGGTTCAATACACTATACCAGTACCATATAAGTCTTCTGCTACATTTTACTGGAAACATTGAAATGAATATTCCCTACTATTTTCTAAGGATCATAGGAAAGATGTTAGACAAGGTTCAATCCAAGACTAAGGTTGTGCACACTAGCATCTTTCACTCTGGATTTATTAGAATGTTGGTTTCTGAAGAGTTGGGCAAGAAGGATATCTCATGGGAACATTTTGTTATTTTTTCTCACTTTAAGTTTGATATAGAAGCTACTCCTCAGTCACAAATAGAAGGCCCTTTACCATTGACCAGTGCTTCTAAAGAAGGTACTAGAAAGAAGGGAAAGAGTATATTTCCTATTCAATATCAAGAGGCCATCAAGGAAATTGCAGGAACTGAGGTGGAGGCTTGTCATTCTACACAGAGAAATATTTCACCCCCTCCTCCACCAGAGTTAGAAGAATCCCCTTCTTCTACTAAAAATAAAAAAAAAGAAAGGGAAGAAGCTACACTTCTCCTCATATCCTTCAACAACCAGCATCAAGGTCAGAAATCCTTTCACAAGAGAATTAGCTCCTAAAGAGGTTGTTGAAAATAGTCCCTACCAAAAGTCTCTATCCTACAAAAGAAGAAAGATAAGGGCCAGGGCATTGGAAAGCCTGTGGAGAATAAAAAAGAAATTATTGTACATAAGAAGAAAGATAAGGGCCCAGACATTGGAAAGACTATGGAGAAGAAAGAAGAAATCCTTGTACAAAACAAGAGAGAATAAATTTTGGCAGAGACTGAATTTTGCACAGAAGACACGAAGACTTGGTGCTACCTTTTCTACTTTCCTATTTTTGAGGTTTTGCTACAAAATCACATGAGATTTCGTAAAGGTGCTACCAAGTGCACTACTCAGAGCACTACCAAATCATGTGACCAACATATACAAGGAATCAAGGAGAGTCGAGCTAGCATCTTAACGAATGGCTGATGAGGTGGAAGATTGCAGAGACAACAACTGGTAGCATGATGACAACTACATGCTCCTGAGGGACACTTGAAAAGAAAATAGTTGTGCATCAAAGGGAGATCAAGTTAGTTCAAAGATTGGTTGGATTAGTGACCAATATTTTCCCATTTTATACCTTAAGTTATTAATTAAGTTCTTAGATGAAATAACTTCTTAGAGATTTTCATGGGAAGAAGGCCAGCTTGCACCTCCAGCTGTTGATTCCTTTTTTTTTTATAAATAGATAGATGAAATGATTTAGTAGGATCGAATGGTTGAACTAATCTCCCTTATACTGTAATATTTTGATGAAGTTACTGTGAACTGGTTATGTACTTGATTTGAGACATCTTGGTTAATATAAATCAACTTCTTATTCCAACTTATTTGCTTTTGATGCTAAAGTGTTCATGCTTTGAATAATTCACATGAATTTTTTTGGTGATATTATGATGTATTTTTTATTATAATATTATTATGATGTTTCTTTAGTGTCCTTAAAATTTTAACTCAATAATATCTTGTGTTAAGAGTTTTTCTTCCTTAGGTTGTCTACAGACGTGATGTTTACAACAATCTCTACATTCCTCTCACTTAAGTCTTCACTTTGTTCACATTTACTCCCACTTACTGATTGAAGTTAGCCAAGACCTTGATTTCTCTTGCATGCTAACCCTGATTTCTGAGTTGGAACATTATCATCTTGAGTCTTATCCATTTGACCCCTCAAAATCCTCTTTTACATTTACATATAACCTGATGGGTACTGGGCTTGGTTTTCCATGCAATCTAAAGGTGATTCCTAGTGCTAAAATTCTTGGCATCTTTGTCGGGGAACGATTTGAATACTTTTCCCTAGGATTAAATGACATAGCTTACTAATTTTGAAGGTGCATTAGAACTTAATATCTTAAATATTGCATCTTGCACCTGGCGACTCCATTGTTTCAACTCTAGCACCTAAAGGAAAACATAAGAGATCAAATCCACAGCTACCTTTGGTCCCACCTGAGACTGACCTAGAGAAGATCATAAAGAAGGGAAAAGATTCTCAAGAAATTTTTTATGTTGCTGCTACAAGTACTTCTGGTCAGTTGCCTAATTCCACTCTTAATACTCCAATTGTTATATCAAGTAATACTTCTTTACCTTCTGTTGAAGTATCTAAGAATCTTGATTTCCAAAAATTTCCTATTGAATAATCCTCTTTTGAAACTGATTTGAAAGAAGAAATATTTGAAATTCTTTCTTCCCCTAACATTGTAAAGTGGTTCAGTCTTGAGAGTCTTGAAGATTTTCCTACTTTAGGCTTTGATACCCCTCCTCCTGTTAAAATTTTTACTGCCAAAGAAAAGGAAACCTCGTCCCCTTTACAGATTTTACCATCTTCTTCCAAGACTCAGCCTTCTACTGTGAAAACTGAAATTTCCCCTTCATACATTCCTTTTTCTCCTAAACTGCACACAGTCAAGTTCCCTTCTCCTCCTTGTTCACCAAGATTTCAAAATCCAATGGCAGGTGCTAACCCCCCTGCAAATAGGATGGATGCCATAGTGGCTGCAAGATATGCCCCTCTTGTCTTACCTCAACCAGTGAATGCTCTTCCTCCTGGAGATTATTTAAAATACATGCCCAAATTCATGGGAGAAGAAGAGATAACCACTGAAGAACATATTTCTGCCTTCTATAGTTATGCAAACAATCAAAACATTGAAAATGAGGATGTGTGGATGAGAGTCTTCGTCCAAATCCTTTTTGGTGAGGCTAGGAAGTGGTTTAGGGGCTTGTCCTATGGATCCATTACTGGCATTGAGGAACTAAACGAGGCCTTTTTGAGGCACTGAGGGGACAAAAAAGACTTCTTGTACTACATCACTGAATTTGGATCCCTAAAAAGGAAAGAGGGAGAGTCTGTCTCTAAATTCTCTAAAAGATTCAACAAAATGTACAATAAGATTCCCGGTGATATAAAACCCATAGAAACCTATGCAAAAATCACTTATGCCAGTGCCTTTGACCCTGAGTTTTTCCTTCTTCTGAGAGAAAGAAGATCAACCTCCTTATCCCATATGCAAGATGCAACCTTGGAGGTAGAATCCAACATACTGGCATATGATAAACTCAAGGGACAATATGATAGAGATAGGAGAAGAAAAAGAGCTAAAACTTCAACTTTTGACTCCTCTATTTTCCATTCTCAAGTAGATGAACTTACCAAATTAGTAAAATCCCTTTCTACTGAGATTGAGAAGTTAAAACTGGAAGGAAAGAATACATACATAAATACTCAAAATACTGATAACAGAGGTAACTTTAGGAGACCAAAGAATGCTCCCCAGATTCTTCCCAGAGATCCTAGAAATAGAGAGAGGGATGATTAAAAGGTGCAAAATCCCTTACAGAACAACCTGGTTGTTGATGAAGAAGGAGAGGAGGAAGAAGTTGATCCTGAGATTCATTACTTAGGTGACACATCCCCATCCCCTCACTTGACTCAATCTACATATGAGCAATCCTTGATGGATATTCAAATAAATGAATTAAGTAAGGGAGATAAAAAAAAAAAGGTCATAATAGATATAATCTGAGATCTAAAAAGAATGAGGAAAAAATTGATGATTCTAATCATCCTGCTCAAAAATAAAATTCTACCAAGGTTGTGATAGTTAGTAGTAAGGAAAAAGACACTCAAAGTCCCTGAGTTCTGGTCAGAAATCCTACCCCTAAAACCAAAGAGATCCTGAAGCCTTCATCTTCCTTTAGCTTTGAGAATGAGATCCAAAAAATCAAGATCCCTATACCTTTTTTAGAATTGATAAAAAATGAAGAATTTAAAAAATATCTCTGCAAAATGTTACAGCTTGAAGCCTCTCCAAGTGCCATTGATTCAGTAAATATGCAAGATGAAAAACCAACAGTTATCTTGGGTCCATTGATAGAAGATAGAGATGATTCATCCCCTCCTTTCTATAAATCACTGAATATACATGATAAGGTGTTGCATAATTGTTTGATGGATTCAGGGGCATCCCACAGTCACATGCTGAAAACTGTTATGGATGAACTTGGGTTAGAAATCACAAAGACCTACCATGACTTATAATCTTTTGACTCCAGGAAAGTGAAGTGTCTTGGGTTCATTAGGGATCTGGTTGTGACCTTATTTCAGCTACCCATGAAAAGCATAGTTATGGATATCGTGGTGGATGATGTTCTCCCCAAGTTTGGCATGCTCCTGTCAAGATCTTGGATAAAAAGACTTGGGGGAACCTTGCAAATGGATCTCTCATATGCTACCATTTCTGAACCTTGGGGGGGAGCATAGAAGACTTTACAAGGAAGCTCAGTTGGCCTACGTTATTAGTGATGAAGCAAACCCCACAAATCATCCTATTTTTTCTTGGGATCTAGCATATTGCAGCTCACCGATACTCCTGAACCTCCTCTTGAAATTAGAAAACAATTCGTTTCCTTTTGTGAGGAGCCTCCTCTAAACACCTCTATTTGGAATATGTTCTTTGATGGAGCCTATTCTAAGGACGGTGTTGGTGTTGGAGTGGTCTTTTTCTCACCATCTTAGGAAACTATATCTTTGTCATATAAACTAGAATTTGAAATGACTAATAATGTGGCAGAGTATGAAGATATTGTCTTGGGACCGAGGGCTGAAAAATACATGGGGATTGAAGAGATATAGGTATTTGGGGATGTTGAATTGATAGTCCATCAAATAAAAAATCTTTACGAAATGAAGCACCCTAGGCTTAGATATTATAGAAATGAAGTATGGGACTTGGTGGACAGTTTTTTATTAGCTTTTAACATTTCATTTATTCCTAGAGAAGAGAATACCATGGTTGATTCTTTGGCTGTATCACCAAGAAATTTCAGAGTCCCCTTACCACCTAAACTCAAGTATGATGTAGAAGTCAAATACAAGCCTTCTATACCAGACAATGTCAAACATTGGAAGGTGTTTGAAGATGATCTAGAACTTAAAAAGTTCTTTGAGACTGTTGATGAGTTCTCTGCATTACACATTGATCATGATCATGATTCTGAAATTAATCCTCATGCTGATGTTTTCCTTGATAAAATTGCTAATCATCATATTGTGCAACTACCTAGCAATCATATTCCAAAAGGACTAGTTCCTTTGGAAAGATTATTTGATGGAAATGTTATAGGATAAATCGGTATACACGAACACTAACAGATCTCCCTAGATCCACCTAGATCTATAAAAAAATAGGACAGGACATGACACTTTCCCTAAGTTACAATCATTGAATTTGTCATTGAAGAAGGAATAAGTGACATACCTTTAGATATCACTTCCTTATGTCTTTGTTGTCTCTTCTTTGCTTTGGTAGTCTTGTGATATTAGATCTATAATGACACAAATTGACCAAGGTGAAAACAAAAATAATACATTCAATGAAAACCTAAACATGTGATCAAGGAGTCATGTAATAAAATAAAAGTGATTTTATGGGAAAGGGACATGCCATTGTATTATATTAAATGAAAGTAGAAGATACAACCAGATTGCCTTGATGTTGCAAGCTTCCTTTCGGTGGTCCTTTGTTCCAACACACACACTTGCTCCAAACTTGCATGAAGAAGATCCACTATGGCTTGATGGACAAATGGAGGCCTCAAGCACCAATTCAAACAGGATTCCTCACACAATTTTGAACCTGTTCTTTCATCAATTCTCTATTCAATCTTGCTTAACCTCTTACTTGCAAAACCTTTCATTATATAGGAGAAGGAAAGATGGTTAAAGGGATGAGGATGATCCCACTAAATATGAGAAGTCAGTAGGATGCCAACCATGCGAATGCTAGCTCATTTTATAGAATATCCTCTTCTAGAACCTTCGTAACCTCTTCTTCCTTTTAATCTTTGAAGCAGGTTCACACCCTTCTTATAGAGAAAAATGCAAACCCCTCGCAATCCAAGTATAGAGTAGCCTATGAGAATCAGGGTTTTCGCACCCAACAATATATGCAACCTGCGAACTCATTTTAAAAATATGTTTTGTAGAAGAAGACAATAGTCACGTTTCTCAGGAAAGAGGTCCTTATGAGAACCTCAACACATAACCATAGAGACATCACCAGACTGACCAAAACAATGTGTAACAGAATTCCCCCCAAAGTATGAGACTGGAACTCGTGACAACCAAAATACTTTGTAAAATGCGTGTGTGTGTCAGAAATAAGGATCACACCTAATTGAAAACCTGCAAACAATCAAGAATCTATAGAATATAATACTAGTTATGAGGTAGGCATTCCCATGCTCAGACTACAAGTGAACGAAATCACAAATGTAGGCCATCACCACCAATAATACACCGTGGATCCTGTTATCACTTTGTAAATTTCCAGAGGTTGTTGTGAGGTAAGAAGAAATTTATCACAGGTAACTGTTGAGCTGTCAACACACCCTAAAAAGTCTCTTCCAAATTTTACTTTTTGGGTACCACTTAATCTTTTGGTATTGTCTAATTCAGAATGATGTTGTTTTATTTTATCATTGCTTTCTGCAATTTCTCCTTGATTTTGTAAAATTTTTGCGTGAACATGTAAAAACCATGATAACTTAAAGGGATTAACATTTGATTAAAAAAAATCAACCACCAACTCATTTCACCTAACGCATCCAAAATTCAGCAGTCGGAAGAATCAAAGATGAAAGAAAATAGTCCTTGAAAACTAAGGACGTCGTTCGCCGATTTTCGTCGGCGTCGGTCAAAGGGGAGTGGTTCTTTCATGATAACCATTGCAAAACAAAGTTGTCGATGACCAATTTCATTCGACATCGGTGAAACGTGAAAAGAAGTAGTCGTTTTTGGGGAAAGAAATGAATCACCAATGGCCCATCCCATAAAAAGATTTCGGCATCAACGAATTTTCAAGAATCTAACCCAAGGAAAAGGCTGCAATAAGTTCATCCCCGGTTACCGACCCCTGATATCTAATAGACATAGGTGATTCCTAGGCTTGGTTAGGGAGCGCGTAACTGAAAGAAGGTTACCACCTCTATTGGCACTTGTGAGTCAAGTCACCAGTATTTATCTCCCACGTGTCATGTCAGAACCATCCGATGAAAGTAATCGACATTGGCGGTTTTCTTCTATAAAAAAGAAAAAAAGGTATCAACAAAAATCCTGTAGCTTTGCACCAATCTCCGACTTCCCCATTCTAAAAATGACATGATGGGATGTTTTAGCTCTAAGATACGCTAGATACAATGCATTTAATCGATTGATTAATTCCAAGATCGCGCATTAGTTTCTAATTCATGTGCAAAGAAAAAGGATCGTTTTAGCCTGTAGATATAGTGAACCTACCTCCGTGCCTCCGCAGTCAACCTACGTAAAATTGATTACATAAAATTGGCAGTAAGTAGTTTTAAATTCCGTCCCATTACTTGTATTAATAGCTTGATGTGATTGGTAAGTTCTCTCTCGTTATATTATCCTGAATTATTATAAGCAAAAGCATTTTGTTTGCAAAGAAGTCCAGAACATCCAGAGGACCGAGACAAGTGACTCGGAGAAGGAATCCAAGGTATAGTGAGTATTAAGCAATAGAGTTTAGCAAGAAAACATGTTATAACCCTAATTTTCACTAGACATGCTTACCTAGCATCAGGCCATCTCAGATTCCTTTTTTGCCAAAGCACTACTGAATAACTCTTCTTAAAAACCTCTTTTATAAGGGCCCATGTGCCTACTCCATTACTACATGTGTGTACACACTAGATGACCCAAAACAGCCTGCGTGTACCTACAAAAGCACGAAAAAAGGAAAATTTCTGATGGAACACACAACTTTAGGTATGTTAACTAAACCTTCCAGCCATGCATGGCCGAGGGTTCATCCAAATACCTAGATTCTTCTAGCCTATAAAAGAACGGTTAGGGGTCCCATTTGAGGAAGGAGAATAATAGTAAAGAAACTATACCCAATTGCACATTCCCATTGTCCCAACCCTTTAGCCATCCTTGTGCAAAAAGAGATACAGAGCAAATAAGTTGAAGGACAGTTGAAGAGGAGCCCAGGATTAGGTTCGTGGAGCAGTGGCCAGTCTCGACTTTGTAAGTTGATTCATTAAAATTAATAAATAAATGCTTTTCTCATCCCACTATATGAGTTCTTCATAGTTTATTGAATATATGTTTGAATCTCTAACCCATTAATCTGTAGGTAAAATGCATGTATATTTTGTTGCTTGTTTTGTATGCAGGTCAGCCTAGGGAGGAGAGCTGCCAACAACTGATCAAGCATGAAGAAGGATCGACATTGAATGCCCAAAAAAAGGCATGTTCATCTAAACATGTATTTTCTTAAAAGAAATGGGGATTAGGTCTGGGATCATGGTAGAAAGTAGGATTCTTTCGGTCTCATCTGCATGCATAATATAACCCTAAATGCTAGTCCATAGGGGGATTTCCCACCACAACAATACAGGTATGTACCAGTCTGGTTTTGTTGTTTCCACCTTACATGTAAATTAGGATCTAATATTACTCGATATGTCATCCCTAATTGAACGATATCGATTGCAGAAACAATGCCTCCGAAGAAGCCCACCACCAGGAAATCTCCTAGAGCCCCAAAGATGCAAGAATTAGAAGTAGGAGAGGGCTCTTCCCTGGCGGTTGTAAGAAAATTGGAATTCACTTCCAAGATGGTGCCCATCATCAAGATGATCACCAAAGAATCCTTCACTCAGCCCCCGACCTTTGGGGACATAGAGGGGAACATTGGGACCAAGAAAATATTCCTACACTGGGAAGACCTGTTCAAGAAAATCAAGCACGAAGAATTCCCAGAATATGCCCCACATAGCAATCCTGACATAAGGAAGCTAGATGATGAGGTCTTCGTCAACATCTGTAAGGCTTACCTACACATGGTGGCGAGAAGGACTCTGGTTTTCCCTTGCATTGAACTTTTGAAATGTCTCATTGATCACACTGATGCACAAAAGTGTGTAATTAATGATGATAATGGTCAAATCCCTGGGGTTTTCCTCCCAGTATAAGTCCAAAATTATTACAAACTCAGGGACCCGGATGATCGTTTGAACACGGATTTTGTTGTGAAGTTTTATCAGAAGCACAACACCAGCAAAATCATGGCATCCTGGTGGAGAGAAGACAAAAAATTCACCAACCAAAACTTTGGATGGTACCTGACGACCAACCTTAGACAACCTTATATTTATCTAATGGCTCTCCTTTGCCAGTTTCATGGAGAGAAAGATTGTTCCAGATTTTCAGAGGCATGGATGCCTTTGGCTTATCCTATCACCATCTCTGGAACAAGCTTCAACTGGGGTGCTATCATCTCCAAACAGCTTAGCACCTGCATTCTACAGGCTCAACAGCCAAAGGAAGGAGAAACTCCTACCTTCTACATGGCGTCTTATCTATTGGACATCATCTGTGCAAGAAATGCCTTCATCGGGATGAACCTGAGATGGCGTGCTTCTGAGCTCCCGGTCCATGTCTACTTTGGCATCTTTTGGGAGAATAGGTATAAAATATCCTACTCTCTCATTTGGAACGAATTTATCACACCTATCCATTTTTTACTATTCAAGAAAGAGTGCCCAAGGCTGTCTGATGCGGCCAAAAAAGTTATATCGAAAGTTGGTCACTGGTACCTGGATGAGCGTGAAACCTACATTAGGGTTTTTGGTGCCACCGAAGCACCACATTTTCTACCTATATATTTCCCCGACCGATTGGTGCTAGCGGAAATATGTTACCAAACTATCTTGCAGGGCTACAACACCACTTTGGTGAAGGATAAGAAGCAAGCATTCATACCCTATGGGTTTCATATCGACTTCTACCAGGTTAAAGACATTGCATATGTCAAGCAAGAAGGATTAATTCAATTGGAATTTCAGTTCTAGACAAGACGTTTTCACAAGCATGATCCCAAGGGTCTGGTCTCAAAACATGCATCACAAGTATCGTCCTGTTGGCCTTATGCCCACGACCATTTTGAGGATGAAGTTTTCACTAAAAATTCTCAAGGCTGGGATGAGGTGGTGGCAAGAGTGGCTAACCCTAGAGCAACGAAGTTCAAGGCCATGAGTTGGGAAGAGAAAATGACATCCTTGGAGCAAGTAGTACAATAAATTCTCAGGACTAGGGAAAAAATGGTAACATTCGAATTGGCCAAGAAAATGGAAGCTCCTCAGGAAGCCCTTGTATAGAACTAGAATTTTCTCAAAACTCCAGGTGCACTAGAAAGAGGGACGCTCTTGATCCAACATTCTTAACAAATGATGGATCTGGCCTCGACTGATCTGACCCTCTTATCAAATGTTCTGACCAGTAACCCAGAAGAGATCCAAGTAGGGGTAGGCGGATCCGAGCTCACAGACCCTGGTAACATCAATGGGTCAGATGACCTTGAATCCACATTGCCGCCAGCTGATTCACCGGAAAGTGTGACAATTCAATCAGAGCCCGACCGGGTGTCGGTCAAAACAAGTGCACCTAACCCTCTGACCGAGTTCATAAATATATACAATGATGATGAGAGCCTGGAGGCATCTCAAGAAACCTCTGTGCATGTAGAAGAAGAAAAGGGAGCCAAGGAAAAAACACCTCTTGTTCTTTTTGTTTAGAGTCGAGAGAACACATGAGAAGGAAAAGGATCCGAAAGCGGCCTAGACGCAGAAATGCATGATGCGTCGGAGACCCGAATAGGTAGTCCCAAGTACAAGTCAGAATTGGATGAGTCAAAAGAAAGATCCCTGTAGAAGGACCTCGATGATGCCACAACTAGTATACAAGAAGGTATTGAGATCCCTCCTGGCACATCTATTCCACTTCATACTCAGGTCCCCGATAAACAAAGGGAAGAAGTCAGGCCTTCGGAGAAAAATAAGGAGGTTCAATATTCTGATCTGGAACAAATACATACCACCAGCATCCTAGGAACATGCTCACATGGGGTGACCAATAGATACCAGAGCCGGTAGATGAGGTGGAAGACATCTATGCAATCTCCTATGACCAAAAGAGGGAGGCCATCGTGCAAAGGATTGCTTAGAAGAGAAAGATTACTATGGACTGTTCCATTTTGGCTACCACAGAGGAAAACTTGATCAACACAACATATGCTCGCATGTATGAACTGATAGGCATGGGAAGATCCCTCTCTGATGATGTCGAGGATAGGGCTAGGACGAATGAAAGAGAACTAGTTGATACTCTGAAGAAACTGGAACACTTGTGCCATCTTGTTGAGTATTACAAAGGCACCACACAGAATATGGCATATTTGAAGAGTGAGTTTTTAGGAGTTTACAATGAGTACAAGAAAGAAAGAAACTTGTTAACTGAAAATATAATTGAATTCCAGGAGGATACTCTCATGGCCCTCACTCTCATGGCCCTCACAACATGCAAGGAGATGGAACAATGGCATGAAAGATCGCTGCAAGCGGTGGAAAGAGTCAAATACATTAAGGAAGTTTAACAGGGTTGAGAAAAGGAAGAGCATGGCATTCGTCTAATAGGAAAAAGTAGGCTCATTCGCATGAAGAGATCCACATAATATTGGACTAAGATGTCCCGAGGCCCACATCGAGAGATCCAAGAACAATATGCCAAGTGCCAGAAGAATTGGGATAAAATTAATAAAGTAATGAAAGATATTAAGCTCCCCGATTTTGGCACCCCCAGTGATTTTATCGACATAAGAGACGTGTTCAAGGTGTATGCCAAACAAGACTCCCTATGTACCGAAGAGTGTGCAAAGGTAGATGATGTGAGGCTGGGATAGGTGCAACAATTTATAGGACACCCGATCAGAGCTAAAACCATGTTGCAACAAGTAAATTCCACCTTGGTAAAGTACCGAGTGCATGCAGTGGACATCAGAGGGATATATGCAGCCCCAATGGAACAACACAGATTCCCATGGGCCTAGACTTGTGAAGAATTGTTCATCAATTGGTCTGAATACGAAAGGAGTCATCCTTTCAAAGAAATATCCTGGGTGGACTGATCAAGATAATGGTATGAGATAATGCGACGTGGCAACTTTTGTTTGGTTCAAAATGTACTTAGCTATTAAACTTTGGTTAATCTTGAGATTATAAATAAAGGCCTCGACCAATTAATAATGGTCGATGGTTTGTTGTAAGAACTATTTTCTTTCTGGTTGTTAAAAATTATTTTGAAGATGCTATGAATTTAGAAGTCCTTCTAGACCAAAGACGAAGTTATCTTTATCAACTGCATGTGTGATTGAACTTGAAGAAGAATTATTTCCTATTCAGTTTTATGAGCATATGTAACAAGTAAGAGCTATCGAATATATTGTCAAGCTAACTGGCGTAATTGCTTTGTTGTTATTTTCTTTAAAGATGAAGATGATGAATTGTTGTGCGAATTGTGAGACGAATGGTAGTGGTAGATGAATTATTTTTCTTACCATCTATCTTGTTTCATATGTGTTTTTCTTGTAGTTAGGAATCTCAAGCAATGATTGGATGCTCACATGGTTAATGTATTATTACTAGGCATGTTGTATAGAATTGTCATCTTCATGTTTGAGAAGTGGGTTATCCCTAGCTTGAACTCTTCTCAGTAGTTAAAACTTTATCCAATTATTTGTCAAGTTGGTTTATACCGGCTTTCACTTCTCATATCAGCCCCCACCCCAAGAGAAAATACAGAAAAGAAAACAGTCCCAACTGAAAGAAAATCCTTCACCAGAAAACACAAAGCCCATCGATACCTTGTCTGGATCACAAGATCTGGAGAACCATTCCATTTTAAATGTTGCAGAGTCTAATTGGGCCTTGGTGGAAAGTTTGGTTCCCGTTGTTGAGTCAAAGGATTTTCCACCCATCAATAGAATTGGTTCTAGAAGGAGGGCCTAAGAATGAATGGCTAAATATATATTTTATACAATATTTCAAACAACCCACGCATTCATAACAGCACAACATGCATGGCTATTCAACCCCAATACAACCCACACACGTTGAGTACTTCGGAAATGAGTAACTCACCCCAACCCAAGGAAGAACCATTTCATCCTGAAATACCTTACGCTCTTCCTCACAAGAAAGTAAACCAATTCAAACAAATGTCCGACAGATCGGTGCATTAACCATATCTCTGATACTTCCTCAAAGAAAACAACAAAGTAGACTTGTGGTTAGCACTCCCCACAAGGTATTGTTTCACTTGATAGAATACTTAATAGACTTCGCAATCACCAAAATTCAAGATCCTCTTGATCTGATACCCAAAACCCCAGCAAGCAACGTCTCTGAACAAGGTGATTACTCGGAAGGAGAAGAGTCTAATTCAGAATCTAGAAGTATGGAAGGTAACAATGATCCAGAGGATGAAAGGGAAGTTCCACCTCAAAACAACTAGCCTTGGTTGGTCGGATATGTCATGGCCATCCCCGAATGAATACATAATCTTCCCGGCACCCGAAAAAGTTGCTTCCCAAGTACGATCCCAAAACCTCAGGTTTACCTAAGGATCATATCAAGAAGTCCATACTTGTGATCGGGTTTATGAACTTTCAACATGAAGACTTAGTATGCGGACTTTTTCCCTACATGTTTGAAAATTCATCTTCCACGTGGTATTTTAATTTTCCAGTAGGATCTATAACCAGTTGGACTAAGTTCCAAAAATATTTTTTAGACAAATTTGCGGAAGAAACTACTACAGGAGCCCTGATGGATGAGTTGTTCATAGCCACCATGACCCAAAAAGAGAGTTCAAATATTTCAATCAAATATTCATGACAATTTTAAACAGATTCCAACCCACGAAGAAGCCTACTTAGGAGTTGCAAAATGACGTTTATGCCAACGTGCTTCCAGCTTCTATTTCTATGTTCGTAAAAAAGGCTGCCAAGCGAACCCTTGAGGAATATTTTGAGGAGGCCAAGATGATAGAATTCTAGATGAAAGGATGTAAGGAAATCCATGCCTCAAAATAAAGTCAGCTCCCGCCCAGGAGAGGACTCCTTCTAACTAGGTCGTCGTGGAAACCGATTGAACAAACTCTTGACAAGGGTGATGAAAATATAGAGGATGTAAAACACATGGTTAAGAAGTTATCAAATGATATCATAGACATGAGAAGAAGCATAGGAGAGGGAAACCAAGGCCAAAATCCCTATAAACCTTTCTTTAAGAGAAACCATCCTTTCAAAGCAATTGAACCTCCCCCAACCAACTTAAACATTGACCTAGGGAATGTGGCATCTGATTCTTTCTGTACTTATCACCAGGAAAATCACTCTGAGAGGGAATTCCCCCAGTGGGTTCATGCCATGAATTTGATGGCCAATCTCTTTCTGGATGAAGTCTCCCTGACTGAATAGTCGAGCAGTTCGGCCATGGATATTTTTGACCAGGAAGAAGTTGACCCATCACAAGACATAGCCATGCTGATATGGGATCCTGACTTAATCTTTCCTTCGGATGATTTTTTATGTCTGGAGAACAACCCTCGAAAGTTTTAGTAATGCAGACACGTAGCATAGGTCAACCCGGCTCGAGAGATATCGATATCACCTGGGCCTCACAAATTAAATTAACTCTCAATCACCTAAAAACATCTCTCACCCCTGGTAAAAATCCTATAAGTATTCATACCCAGGAATCCCCTAAACTGGAGTACAACGTAGTAGAATATTTAAAGAAGCTAAAGTCTAATATATCGGTTATGGACATATGTAGGATTCCTCAGCAGAAAGACTTTCTGTTGCAAGCTTTGAGCTCGGTAGCAGACCCAATGATCGGCAATAGTCATAAGAATAACATATCCCAAATAGATCTGGCCAACAAGCCAACCATAAACACCTACACCAATGGTAGGAAGGAAATACCTTTTGTCCCACCTTTCCTTTTAACATTTGAGGTTTTCAACAAGAATCTTCACAACTGTTTGGTGGATTCTGGGGCATCTTCTAATGTGATGCTTGTGGCCGTTCGTAATAAATTAGGCACTGTCCCTCTCAAGAGTGATAAGCATGTAATATAGCTGGATCAGACCCAGGTTAAGGTGATGGGAGGACTCAAAGATGTGATGATCAGGATAGTGACACACCCTAATTTCATGTAGGTGATTGACATCATTGTTGTAGATATCCCTGAGGCATATGGGATTTTGTTGAGCCAGGATTGGTCTGAGAAGCTAAATGGATATTTCAGTACAGAATGGGCACACCTTTGGATACCCCTGAAAGGATACAATAACATGATCAGAATTGATAGGGAGAGATATCTGAAGCACACGGTCACTGACCTAAAAACCCCAAATGAACCAGCATCTACCAATTTCCCCATATTGGGAAATTATTCTAGTGATTCCCACTTCGGGAACTTTGCTCCTCTCCTATCTAATGTTCCTCTTACCCAAAACTTTGAAGTGATTTTTCAAGAGGAATCACCGATACCAACAGAAGACTCTTTATTCTGTCACAACCCCGCACTAATACTTGTGGAAAAAGAAATTGGAGAGAAAAACATTGGTGATGGAAAAGAAAGGAGCAACTGTGGTCCACAAATTTGGACCCTCCACTTTGATGGATCTAAGTCACAAGAAGGGTCAGGAGTAGGGTGCATCCTCATTGATCATAAGGGTAAACATCATTTCTTTTCCTATAGGTTAGAATTCAAATGTACCAATAACATTACCGAGTATGAAGCTCTAGTTCAGGAGTTAAGGAAAGCCATAGATTTGAATGTCAAGGAATTAAAAGTTTTTGGAGACTCTGAAATTGTTATTAGACAAGTAAGAAATACTATACATTGCAATTCACCCCATCTTAAGAACTAGTAGTAGGAGGTGCATAGGCTAATAGAGCACTTTGAGGATTTTAATATCACTATGGTCCCCAAGGAAAAGAATGTTCTTGCTGACTCCTTAGCCACAACCACTTCGAGGTTGTTGCCTCTAGAAGATTATGAAGCCTCTCGATTCACTGTAGAGCTTCTCTACAAACCATCAGTACCTAATAACGTTTCTAATTGGAAAGTCTTTGAGGGAGATGAACAGATCATAAGTTTCTTGACCAACCAAGACAATTTCAAAGATCTCTCTATTGACGATGAAGAGTTCCAAGAGAAATTGACAAAAAACGAGCCTCGGATAGAACATCATGTGGATGAATTAAAGGCTCACACAATCCTGAAGGGGGTATCTAATTTAGAAAACCTGTTTGATCTAAAGGAACGATTCAAAGGACCTAAGAACGCAAAGACCTGTATCTCTTGTCCCCTCCATGAAACTGTAAATCTTGGAACCTTGGAAAATCAAAATCTCGTAAATCTTGTATAAACTGTATCTAAAGAGGAAAGGAAAACCTACCTCATATTTTTTAGACAATACCAAGATGTTTTCTCATGGTCCTATAAGGATTTGAAAAACTATGATACCCGCATTATTCAACACACCATCCCATTGAAGCCTGAAGTAAAACATTTTCAACAAAAGCTCTGAAAGTATCACCCATCCATAGAACCTCTCATGTATCAAAAATTAAGGAAGCTTCTAGATGAGAAGATAATTTTTCAGGTTAGGCATTCCACCTAGGTGGAAAATCTTGTTCCAGTAAGGAAAAAGTCGAGAGATATATGACTATGCATATATTTTTGAAACCTCAACAGAGCTTCGAAAAAGGACAATTATCTGGTCCCACCGATGGAACAACTTTTGGAAATCATGTTGGACTCAGAGGTTTTCTCCTTACTAGACGGTTTCTCAAGTTATAACCAAGTTTTGGTTTCAGAGGAAGACCGTTTGAAAACCACTTTTTGAACCAAGTGGGGAACCTTCGCTTATAAACACATGCCTTTTGGGTTAATCAATGCAGGGGAAACCTTCCAAAGGGCAATGGGCGTGGCCTTTCGCGGACTTATCAATAAATGCATGGTAGTATATTTAGATGACGTAACGGTATATTCGAAGAATAGAGAAGAACACATCCAACATTAAACTTAGATTTTCGAAAGGTGTCGGAGATACGGTATATTCCTAAACCCTAAGAAAACTATATTTGGTGTCGAAGAAGGAAAGTTGTTAGGTCACATCATCTCTCAAGCCAGGATTTGCATAGACCCTGAAAGGATTAAGGCCATAGGTCAACTTCCGCTACCACAGAACAAGAAGGATATGCAGTCCTTTTTCGGGCAAATCAATTTTGTAAGGAAATTCACTCTCGATTTCATCGAGATCATCAAACCCTTATAGAATATGATCCGCAAGGATGTTGAATTTAAGTGGAATGATGAATGAAAAGACACTTTCAACAATATCAAAGCCACCATATCCCAGGCCCCGGTGCTGCAAAGCCCCAATTTCAACATGGATTTTTCCCTTTACACTTTTGCTTCAGACTATTCGCTAGCTACAGTGTTAACTCAGAAGGATGATGACAACAATGAATCCCTAGTATCATTTATGATCACTAATCTTCAAGGATATGAGCTCAACTATCCTACCATAGAAAAGCAAGCCTATGTGGTCTATAAGGAAGTAAAGCATTTCAGGTCTTACATCCTCAAGAATCACACTAAGGTGATTGTACCACACCCTGCAGTCTGATATTTGTTCACCCAACAAGAAATGGGAGAAAGAAGAGGGAAATGGATGGCAGTAGTCCAATAAATTGATCTAGACATAAACCTGCCAAACTAGTAAAAGGACAAGGTCTGTGCAAGATCGCAACTGAAGCCCAAGATCAAGTAAATGAAGACTTTGGGTGGGAGAATGAAATAGCTCTATGGTGTGGAGAAGTAGCATACATATCCCTAGGATGAGACTCATGGTACAAGGACTTAGCTTACCTACTACATCATGGGACTTGTCCTGAAAACCTCAACCCCAGAGAGAGAAGAGCACTCAGATTAAAATCTACACAATATCGTCTTATAAATTTGGTGCTTTTATGGATTAACTATGATGGGGTATTGTTGAGGTGCCTTGAATGTGAAGACCCTGACAAGGTGCTAAAGGAAATTCATGACGACCCCGCTGGAGAACATTTTGCTGGAAACACCACTGCTCATAAGATTCTGAGAGCCACCTATTACTGGCCCACCTTGTTCAAATACGCACATACTTATGCTATAAACCGTAAGACTTGTCAAATGAGTGCTGGAAAGGAGAAAAGGGAAGAAGTCTCACTTCATCCTATGACTATTTCAAGGCCTTTTGAGCAGTGGGGGTTAGATATCATAGGATAAATTATGCCTAGCTCTTCTAAATTGCACAAGTACATTCTTATTTCCACCGACTATTTCACAAAATGGTCGGAGGCCATCCCTCTGACTCATGTAAACGAGAAGGTAGTGATCCAATTTATAGAACAACATCTAATAACAAGTTTTGGTCTCCCCTCTGTTATGGTATTTGATAACACAACTTACTTCTCCTCTACGCTATTGACAGAGTTTTCTCTAGACAAAGGAATCATAATCAAGTACTCTGCAAATTATTATCCTCAGGGAAACGGTGTGTTGGAGTCGACTAACAAAAATATGGTAAGTATATTAAAGAAGACAGTTACAAATAACCAAATAAATTGGCATAATCAACTTCATAATCACCTATGGGCCGATAAGGTCACACCCAAAGAAGCCATAAGAAAATCCCCATACTTTCTGGTCTACGGGCAAGAAGTCATCCTCCCAAATGGGCTCTATCTTCCATCTCTTCAATTGGCCCAAGATTCCAACGAGGAACCCTCATCGGCCATGCAACAAAGAATCAATACTCTACTCATTCTATAAGAAGAGAGAGAGAAGGATAAGTCAAAATTCATAGTCCACCAACAGATAGTGAAATGATGGTTCGATAAGCATAAGGCCAAAGAAAAGAGTTTTGAGGTAGGATACTTGGTACTAAAATGGGACAGAGCGAATGAACCAAAAGGGAATCATTCTAAGTTTCAGAACCTATGGCTTGGACCTTTCCAGGTCACTGAAAAGATAGGGGCAGGCACTTATCTATTGCAGAATTTGAGGTGAGAACCTGACACCCTCCCAGTAAATGGTCAGGCCCTAAAACATTATTTCCAATAAAATAAAATAAAATAAATAATAATAATAATAATAATAATAATAATAATAATAATAATAATAAATATAAACAAAAAGGGGGGAGGACACGAGTGAGGGTTAGTGGGAACAAAGGAGGAATTGAGGTTAAAAACCCCACAGGTAGACCTAGAAGCATTAATTGGAGGATTTCAAATGCAAAGGTAAAAGGAGCTCGAATTTAAAACCAGTTGGGTCCCCCACCAGCTTCCGTATTAGCCGAGTATGAAGGAAGAACAAAGATTCTACTTTCACCCAGTAAATCTCCATTTGTTGAGCTCTCAACACACCCTAAAAAGTCTCTTCCAAATTTACTTTTTGGGTACCACTTAATCTTTTGGTATTGTCTAATTTAGAACGATGTTGTTTTCTTTTATCATTGCTTTCTGTAATTTCTCCTTGATTATGTAAAATTTTTCCCTGAACATGTAAAAACCATCATAACTTAAAGAGATTAACATTTGATTAAAAAAAATCAACCACCAATTCATTTCACCTGACGCATCCAAAATTCGGCAACCGAAAGAATAAGAGATGAAAGAAAATCGTCCTCAAAAACTAAGGACATCGATCGCTGATTTTCGTCGACATCGATAAAAGGGGAGTGGTTCTTTCATGATAAGCATTTCACAAGAAAGTTCCTGATGACCAATTTCATTCGGCATCGACGAAATGCGAAAGGAAGTAGTCGTTTGCGGGGAAAGAAATGAATCGTCGATGGCTGATCCTGTAAAAACATTTCAGCATCAATGAATTTTCAAGAAGCTGGCCCAAGGAAAAGGCTGCGATAAGTTCATCCCCGGTTACCAACCCCTGATATCTAATCAACATCGGTGATTCCTAGTCTTGGTTAGGGATCGTGTAACTGAAATAAGGTTACCACCTCTGTTGGCGCTCACGAGTCAAGTCACTAGTCTTTATCTACCATGTGTCATGTCAGAACCATCTGACGAAAGTAATTGGCGTCGACGGTTTTCTTTTGTAAAAAAGAAAAAAAGGTATCAACAAAAATCCTGTAGCTCTGCGCCAATCTCCGACTTCCCCATTTCGAAAATAACATGATTGAACATTTTATCTCTAAGATATGCTAGATACGATGCATTTAATCGATTGATTAATTCCAAGATCATGCATTAGTTTCTAATTCATGCACAAAGAAAAATGACCGTTTTAGCCTGTAGATACAATGCACCTCCCTCCGTGCCTCCACCATCAACCTACATAAAATTGATTACAGAAAATTGGCGGTAAGTAGTTTTGATTTCCGTCCCATTACTTGTATTAATAGCTTGATGTGATTGGTAAGTTCTCTCATTATATTATCCTGAATTATTATAATCAATAGAATTCTGCGTGAAAAGAAGTCTGGAACATCCAGAGGAGTGAGACGAATGACCCGGAGAAGGCGTCCAAGGTATAGTGAGTATTAAGCAACAACGTTTAGCAAGAATACAAGTATGTATCAATCTAGTTTTTTTGTTTCCACCTCACATGTAAATTAGGATATAATATTACTCTATATACCTGCCCCAATTGAATGATTTTGGTTGCAGGAACGATGCCTCCAAAGAAACCCACCACTAGGAAATATTCTAGAGCCCCAAAGCTACAAGAATCAAAAGTAGGACAGGGATCTTCCCTGACCCTTGCAAGAAAATTGGAATTCACTTCCAAGCCGATGCCCATCATCAAGACGATCACAAAAGAAGCCTTCGCTCAGCCCCTAGCCTTTGGGGACAAAGAGGAGAACATTGGGACCAAGACAATATTCCCGCACTGGGAAGACTTGTTCAAGAAAATCAAGCACAAAGAATTCCTAGAATATGCCCCACATAGTGATCCTGACTCAAGGAAGTTGGACGATGAGGTCTTCGTCAACATCTGCAAGGCTTACCTACACATGGTGGCAAGTAGGACTCCAGTTTTCCCTTGAATTGAACTTTTGAAATGTCTCATTGATCACACATATGCACATAAGTGTGTAATTAATGGTGATAATGGTCAAATCGTCAGGGTTTTCCTCCTAGTAGAAGTCCAAAACTATTACAAGCTCAGGGACTTGGATGAACGTTTAAACACGGATTTTTTTGTGAAGTTTTATCAGAAGCAGGACACCAACAAAATCATGGCATCCTAGTGGAGAGAAGAGAAAAAATTCACCAATCAAAACTTCGGCTGGTACCCGACAGCCAACCTCATACAACCTTATATTTATCTAATGGCTCTCCTTTGTCGGTTGCATGGAGAGAAATATTGTTCTAGATTTTCGGAGGCATGGATGCCTTTGTATTATACTATTTCCATCTCCAGAACAAGCTTCAACTGGGGTGATATCATCTCCAAACAACTTATCACCTGCCTTCTATAGGCTCAGCAGCCAAAGGAAGGAGAAATTCTTTCCTTCTACATGGCGTCTTATCTATTGGACATCGTCTGTGAAAGAAATGCCTTCACCAGGATGAACCTGAGCTGGCGCACTTCCAAGCTCCCGGTCCATGTCTACTTCGACATCTTGTGGGAGAACAGGTATAAAATATCCTACTCTCTCATTTGCGACCAATTTATCGCACCTATCTATTTTTTACTATTCAAGAAAGAGTGCCCAAGGCTATTTGATGCGGCCAAAAAAGTTATATCGAAATTTGGTCACCGGTACCTGGATGAGAGAGAAACCTACATTAGGGTTTTCAGCGCCACCGAAGCACCACATTTTCTACCTATATATGTCCCCGACCGGCTAGTGCTAGGGGAAATACGTTACCAAACTATATTGCAGGGCTACAATGCCACTTTGATGAATGATAAGAAGTGGGAATTCATACCCTATGGGTTTCATATTGGTTTCTACCAGGTTAAAGACACTGTGCAGCCCAAGCAAGAAGGATTAAGTCAACTGTAATTTTGGTTCCAAACAAGAAGTTTTTGAAAGCACAATCCCAAGGGTTTGGTCTCGAAACATGCATCACAAGTATGTTCCTATTGGCCTTATGCCCACGACCAGTTTGAGGATGAAATTTTCACTAAAAACACTCAAGACTGAGATGAGGTGGTGGCAAGAGTGGTTGACCCCATAGCAATGAAGTTCAAGTCCATGAGTTGGGAAGAGAAAATGGTGTCCTTGGAGTAAGAAGCGCAAGAAATTCTTAGGACTAGGGAAGAAAGGGTAACATTCGAATCGACCGAGACGATGGAAGCTCCCTGGGAAGCCCCTGTATAGAACTGGAATTTTCTCGAAAATCTAGGTGCACTAGAAAGAGGGATTCTCTTGATCCAATATGCCCAGAAAATGATGGATCTAACGTTGAATGATCCGACCCTCTTATCAAATGTTTCGACCAGTAACCCAAAAGAGAGCCCAGTAGGGGTAGGTGGCTCCGAGGTCACAAACCCCGGTAACATCAATGGGTCAGATGACCCTGAATCCACATTACCACCAACTGATTCACTGGTAGGCATGATGATTCAATCAGAGCCCAACTGGGTGTCGGTCGAAACAAGTGTGCCTAACCCTATGACTAAGTTCATAAATATATATAGTGATGATGAGAGCCCGGAGGCATCTCAGGAAACCTCTGTGCATGTAGAAGAAGAAAAGGGAGCTGAGGAGAAAACACCTCTTGTTCCTGATGTTCAGATTTGAGAGGACACATGAGAAGGAAAAGGATTCGAAAGCAACCTAGACACAGAAATGCCCGATGCACCAAAGACCTGAGCAGGTAGTCCCAAGGACAATTCATAATTGGACGAGTCAAAAGAAAGATCCTCGTAGAAGGACGTTCACGATGCCATGGCTAGTATACAAGAAGGTATTGAGCTCCCTCCCGACACATCTATTCCACTTCATACTTAGGTCCCTGATGAACAATGGGAAGAAGCTAGGCCTTCGAAGAAAAATAAGGAGGTTCAAGAGTCTGATATTGAAAAAATATATACCACCAACATCCTCGGAAACATGCTCACATGGGGTGACCAATAGATACCAGAGTCGGTAGACAAGGTGGCAAACATCTATGCAATCTCCTATGACCAAAAGAATAAGTCCATCGTGCAAAGGAATGCTAAGAAGAGAAATATTACTGCGGACCATTCCATTTTGGTTACCATAGAGGAAAACTTGATCAACACAGAAGATGATCGCATGTCTGAACTGATAGGCGTGGGAAGATCCCTCTCTGATGCTGCCCAGGATAGGGCCACGAGGGATGAAAGAGAACTAGCTGATACTCTGAAGGAACTAAAACACTTGTGCCATATTGTTGAGTATTACAAAGGTGACACATAGACCGCGGCATATTTGAAGAGTGAATTTTCAAGAGTTTACAATGAGTACAAGAAAGGAAGAAACATGTTAACCAAAAATATAATTGAATTCCAAGAGGACACTCTCATGGCCCTCGCAACATTTAAGGAGATGGAATGATGGCATGAAAGAGCACTGCAAGTGGTGGAAAGACTCAAATACATTGAGGTAGTCCAACAGGTTTGAGAAAAGGAAGAACATGGCATTTGGTTGATAGGAAAAAGTAGCCTCGTCCGCATGAAGAGATCCACATAATACTGGACTAAGATGTCCCGAGACCCACATCGAGAGATCCAAGAATAATATGCCAAGTGTCAGAAGCACTTGGATAAAATTAATAAAGTAATTAAAGATATCAAGCTCCCCGATTTCGGAACCACAAGTGATTTTATCAACATAAGAGACTTTCTCAAGGCGTATGTGGAACAAGATTCCCTATGGACCAAAGAGTGTGCAAAGGTAGCCGATGCGAGGCCGGGACAGGGGCAACAATTTACAGAACACCCAGGTGGACTGATCAAGAAACTGTTATGAGATAATTCCATGTGGAAAATTTTGTTTGGTTCAAACTTTACTTATCCATTAAACTTCAGTTAAGCTTGAGATTATAAATAAAGGCCTCGACCAATTAATAATGGTCGATGGTTTGTTGTAAGAACTATTTTCTTTCTGGCTGTTAAGAATTATTTTGAAGCCGCTATGAATTTAGAAGTCCTTCTGGACCAAAGATGAAGTTATCTTTATCAAATGCATGCATGATTGAAATTGAAGAATTATTATTTCCTATTCAGTTTTATGAGCATATGTAACAAGTAAGAGCTATCGAATATATTGTCAAGTTAACTAGCATAATTGCTTTGTTGTTATTTTCTTTAAAGATGAAGATGATGAATTGTTGTGCAAATTGTGAGATGAATGGTAGTGGTAGATGAATTATTTTGCTTACAATCTATCTTGTTTCATATGTGTTTTTCTGGTAGTTAGTAATCTCAGACAATGATTGGATGCTTGCATGGTTAATGTATTATTACTAGGCCTGCGATATAGAATTGTCGTATGCATGTTTGAGCAGCGTGTTATCCCTAGCTTGACCTCTTCTCAGTAGTTGAAACTTTATCCTATTATTTGTCAAGTTGGTTTATACCATCTTCCACTTCTCATATCAGCGCCCACCCCAAGAGAAAATACATAAAAGAAAGCAGTCCCAACTGAAAGAAAAGCCTTCACCAGAAAACAAAATCCCCATCGATACATTGGCCAGATCGCAAGATCTGGAGAACCTTTCCATTTTAAATGTTGTTGAGTCTAATTGGGCCTTGGTGGAGGTTTTGGTTCCTGCTGTTGAGTCAAGGGATTTTCCACCCATCAACAGTAAACTTAACCAACTGCTTCGAAACTAGAAGCTAGCCCTACCAATTTCAGAGAGGGATCTCTCTGTAAGTTTTAGATTTGTTTGGATTTTCAAGATTTTAGTCTAGTTAGAAAGAACATAACCGAGTTGTTTGCTTTGTTTTTAAATGGAATGGATGAATAACACTTATGCTTCCATTGGGCTATGGGGTCTGTTTTTAAAAACATAGAGGTTAAAGACCGCTTTTATAAGATTCATTTTACAGGGAAAGATAGTAATAATGTTGGATTCTTTAAGAATAAAATGGTGTATTTGCTAAAAAAGGTGAGATATCAGTTAAAACAAAAAAGCATTTAAGAATTTCTTTGTTATAACATCATCAAAAAAACATTTAAATCTATAAAAGATTAAGAACATAGTACACAATGGAAAATTCTTCAACTTTAACTTCTTTTAAAGATTAGATTTAGAAAGACAATATGATGATTGGGAAGGGAAAAACTTTTACGCAGATAGAGGAAACTTCACCAACAATTAACACGCAGGAATCTTGTGAAAATTTTGTTTGTATTACTAGAATAACCTATTGATAAGGATTACAATGACTAAAGCTTTCTTTAGCATAGAAATCAACAACCCTCAATACTTCTAAGTTGGAAATATTTATAATAAAAGTTTACAACGACCCTGTCATTAATGATTAGGACATGATGTAGTCTGAGTCTAACTAACTAGCTAACAAAATGTTGAAATGTAGTAACTGATGGTGATGTGTTGAATCTCTCATGCTGATTTCAGGGAAGACCATTGGTGAGTCATTCGGATGACTTTAACTTTGTTGGATGCTGAGCTAGACGAGGCTTTACCTTTACTCAATCAATTCACATAGCTCATCCCATCTTTTTGTGCTTGATATGGTAACTTTTAATAACCGGTGGTAGACTTCATCCATATCTGTGTATTTATAAAAAGTCAACTTGATGAGGAAGATGTATTTGATTCATTTTGTATGTTGAGGTCATGATGCAGAGTCTCCAAAAATGCTTTGCTCATGATGTTGCCCTATATCCATAAAAACTTGGAACTCTGTTTGGCCATGGTGGTGATATTTTGCTTGTAATAACCCTATTCAATGGAATAACTTCCATAGGGGTTGATTTCTCCTTCTCTTTCAATATTTTATCTAACTCTGCCTCCATTTCCCTGAGCTATGTGTTCTGTTGCATGATAAGTTTCAATAATTCTTCTTTCTCATTTTTTGCCTCAACTATTTCTTTATCTTGTGAATCCTCTATTGGTGGAAATTTCAGTTGTTTTCTCAAAGATGCAATGTCATCATTCTTTTTATTCATCATTTCCTCTGCTGCTTTGACATTCGAGGGATCATACCCAATCTTGAGTACTAGCTCCTCTAAGGATTTTATTTTGTTATCCTTTTCAAAAGAGGATATCGTTTCCAACTTCAATTGGGTCTGAACATTGGTTAAAGACACATGTAACTTTTCTACTGTAGAGGGAGCATGTGCCAATGTGGAGAAAACCATTTCTCGAGTCTGTCTGTGCAAGTCCATATGGTCAGCTGGATGAACTTGTTTGGTGTCAAAAACGATATTTGACCTCTTGTAATAAGTGATCTCTTTGGGTTGAGACACTTGTGCTTGCAGAAATGCTAGATGCTTTCTTTCTTTATCTGTATCAAAGGCCGACAATAGTCGATGTTGTGCTATGGAATTTTTCTTCCAAAATTGAGAGTAGGTGTTGTTGGTTAGTGTCTGGTTTTTCTTTTTAATCATTTCATATTTTTCAAAAATGCTTAGAGGTGTAGATCCTTGTGGAGTTTGGGTGGTCACAGCTATCTCTGTTTGCGTTTTTGAAGAAGAAGTTGACACCACCTGCAGTCTTCTTTCAATCACTATGGTAGAGTAGGGTTATTCCTCACCAGACATGTGAGTAGCATGAGTGGTTTTGGGTTTCTTACTAGATGCCTAAAACTCCTTTGTTGATACCTCAGTGATTGAAGGAAAGGAATCCTTTCTTGGCATTTTTTCTTTAGGTACTTGTGGAGTGGTAGTTAGTGAAAAAGAGACTGAGGGAGCTTCCTGTTGTTCAGTGTCTACCATATTATTTCCCCCCCACTCTGTTTGGTTTGCATACTTTTCGATTTCTAGTTTGAGGATGTGAGCATAGGGTGAACTCTTGTTCTTGGATCTCATCTCTGCAATGATCCCAGTTAGATCATAACACCAAATGAAACTGGTGATGAAATTAATTTATTTTAGTAGTTTATCTGCCTCTTCCCCAACAACTCGATTGTTGCAAATAAATGGTCTTATCTATCCTTTAATCCTCATATATTGTTTTTTCTTCAAAGACACAAAATGAATGTCGTCTGAGTTTATCATCTGACGAATGTACTCCAGTGCAAATATTCTAACAGGCACATACTTGGGCAACTTGTATGGATCTATTTCACAACCATACACTCTGATTTCTATGTGCTTCTAGTATAGGAACCAGTCTCTAGTCTTCACGAGATCTGAAAGGTGCAGAACTCTTTGGATCTCCTCATTTATCCTTGGTTATGGTATTCCACTAAGCATGCCTACCATTAGATGATAGAATAGATTGATGAATTTCTTGAAATTGAACTCAGTGGATTTCCTCCTAAGAAGCGACATCCATAGGGTTACTGCTTGCGGTTGTCCATATTTATCCATCTTCTGTATGAGAAAGGAAAATTTGTCTCCTTGATAAAACATGAACATGTAGGCTAGTATTGAAGAATACTAGAACATGCCTTTTGTAGGGAAATTTTCCATCTGGTCATGCAGGTTCTCAGCCAAGAAACCACTGTAGTCGAAATGGGTGGTTACTTTCTCTTCAGCAGAGAAAATGGACAGGAAACCTAAGATAGGTTCATCCACCCATTCATCTGAGTAGTAACCTAGCAAACAACACAGTGTTGAGATAATTTGATTTCCCTTTTCAGAAAGTATGGATGAGTAATAGGAAGGATTTTTCTTAGGGAATTGGGTATATTGTGGAAGGAACAACTCAAAGATTTTTGCTCTATGGGGAAATGTCAGGTTCTGATACAATTCTGTTAGGATTTCAATTGTGAGGGGAGAATGGGGCTCGGCTCTGGGTACTTGCATCATCTGATCGATGGCCTCAGGTGTAATTAGGAAAAAAGATTTCTCCGGTCAAAGACACTATGGCTCTCTGATCAGGGAGGTAGTGAGATTGGCACTTGAGGGTGAATTCAGGAAAGTGATAGACTTGGGGAAAAAGATACAGGGGGATATTTGACTACCAAAGCCTGATTTAATCACTCTGATCAATGAAGGTGTCTTTGAACCATGACTGTAGCTCAGTAAAGTCAAATTCATACCTGGTTTCTGAGATTAGATAGTCTTTATCTGCTAATGGGATCTGGTTGAGATCGACTGGAGGTGGGAGAAAAGGATTTTCCTCTACATTTGACCTTTTTCCTTTGGGCACCATTGATTTCCACCGATACCTTCACACTGAACACATGTTAGTAGGAAAAAAAATCTAGTTGGATGAGATGTTGTAAGGGATAAAGGAAATTAGTCTCTGATACACAGGGAGTGTGAATGGAATGGGAACCAACCGAAATGGGGTTGAAATTGAGTGAACGGGTATCCGTTGGGTGAAAAAGGAAAGGTCAGATGAACAATGGGTATGTGTCCAGTCATAAAGGGCCAATGGGTCATTTAGAGCGTGAGAGGGAAGGATGAAAGATGTCTAATGTGTTTCTCTGGTCGACGTGTGGAATGGTGATTGGGGGGTGAACGGGAAAGATATGACCTGTAATGGTTAGATGGATGGGACGTGCTAACAGGGTCATGACATGGAACTTGCATAGGGTGGTTGTGGGATGCGATACCTTGGGATGGTGGTGGTGAGTTGTAAAGATGGTAGGAGGTAAATGTTTGGAGAGGGGAGTTAGGATGTAATGAGGTGATCCCACGTTGGGATGGGGCCCACCTGGACTTTTCTTCATTCAACCCCCCCCCCCCACTATTAAAGTTTGAACGATCGGGGGTGTCCAGGATCCCTTGCTGACCATTGATTTGGACAAAGCTGGATCAATCGCTGATTTGGGCATGTTCTTTAAACATCATTTCCG
>ML782017.1:194667-205608 GCA_009831015.1 Picea engelmannii | reverse complement strand
TTAAGCATGGGTTCTCTTACTCCACAAAGCGTCTTCCCGTGAGGGCTTTCACCATAAGGGAACCACTTTGGAGTTCATCCATATTTACTTCTTATCAACCATGACAAAACAATAATGAGTCATATTTACATAAAACACTATTGAGTCCATTACCCAAACCTTTGTGCTACGGGTCTTTCTTCAAGGGTTGACATCAATGCCAACCAACCTTAATCAACATTATCCTTTTTCTTTTATGCCCTCTTTTCTTTTTCTTTTCTTTTCTTTAATGAAACAATATCTGCAAGTCGAAAACACTAAAGGGAGAAAATTGCAATCAACATTTGATCTTATAAATTATAGGGTTATAACAGTGGCTCCACCTAGGGATGGTATCCTCCTTGCGAGATGCCAAGAATCTTGTTTCTTGTTGTCTTGAAAAACTTCCTCTAGAGTTTCTTCTGTTATCTGACTTGCTTTATTTTTAAATTTTGATGACATTTTTAGTGTCTTAGGGCCTTCTCTACGGGATTCAAACACCTGGAAAAAAAACACCTACACCTAGAATATTTGTAAAATAAATTATATATACAATGGAATGGAATGGTGATCTCTCTACTGAGGTGGCAAGTAATGCTTCAACATCCTGCCATTTATAGGTCCCCCTGGCAGGTCTGATCCATCACTATTAGCAAGTAGAAAATCATTATTTCCTATGAAGGCCTAAATGGTGTAAGGACCCTTCCACAAGCTATCTAACTTTCCATGTTTACCTTTATCTTCATTTCTGGAGTCCCATCTCAAAACTAGATCACCCAAATCAAAGTTATCCTCTTTGGTTCTCTTGTCATAAATCTTTTTAATATTTTTCAGGATCACTTGAGTTATATTGTAAACTTCTTCTCTGGATTGAATTAGGTGGATCATTTGATTTATTCTTCATTGGGCATCATTTGGTTCTTCTCATGTTTTCTGCAATAGCTTCATGACCAGAACTCCTAATGAAAGGGGAAAAACTGCCTCGATGCCATACACCAACTGGTATGGGGACATACCAATCGATCTTTTGGTGCTTATTCTATCAGCCCAGAGTGGGAAAACCAACTTATTATGCCATGATTTCTTGTTTTCCTGTAGTGTCTTTCTGATAATGTTCACTAGAATTTTGTTAGAAGACTCAGCTAACCCATTTCCTTGTGGATAATAAGTCGTCGAATGTCCCAAAGTAATATGATATTGATTACAAAAATATATGATCCTTTTGGATCTGAAAGCCATTGCATTTTCAGCTATAATTTTTCTAGGGCATCCAAAATGAGACAAAATGTTAGTTTCTAAAAACTTGATGATGACAGAGTCGGTATATTTCCTGCATGGTACAACCTCGATCCACTTGGTGAAGTAGTCTATGGTCATGAGGATCCATTTATGTTGGCCTGAAGAGGGAGGATATATTTCACCAATGAAATCTATGCCCCATTGTTGGAAAGGAGATTCAACAAAAATGGGTTTCATTGGGAGAGGCAGGAGCTTCCTTTTACCTTCAAAAATATGACACTTGTGGAAAGAAGTAACCTTCTAGTGAACGTCAGCAAACAGAGTAGGCCAGTAAAAGCCAGCTCTCAGAATCTTCTTAGTTGTGGTCTTCCAGCTCAAGTGCCCACCATAGTCTCATGCATGAAAGTCTTGAATAACTTTGTCATCTTCATCCTTTAACAAGAAATTAAGAAAGATACCACCAGGATATTTCCAATAGATATTGCCTTCTAAAATACAAAATTTCAATGCTTTCAATTTAACAAATCTAGATTTGGTCTTAGTCAAACCTGGAGGAGCCTGTAAATTGTGGAGTACAAAAATGAGGTTTGCGTACCAAGGGGAATTTAAGAATGCCTATTTTATGTTTGGAGTCACCTGCTCTTTCGATCCGTCTACTGCAGCCAAAAATTTAATATCTAAAGCATGAAAATTAGACTCAACCATTAGTTTGGCCAAATCCCGTCCTTTAATTAGTTTAGTAGGTTTTATTTCAATGTCGTATTCCAAAATAACTACAATCCATTTTCCTCTTCTGCCATCCAAATTATCCTGGGTCAGGATATCCTTAACCACTGTGTTTGGGACATATGCAATTGTGTGAGAGTAGAGAATATAGACCCTAAAATATTTTATAGCCTTTACCAGAGAAAAGGCTTGTTTCTCCATAATGTTATAATTCAATGTTGTGTCTCTTAAAGCTTTGTTGAAAAAATCTATGGGTTGTTCATATCCTTCACTTTTTTTATACAACAATACCACTGTTATAGTGTGCTCAAATGTGAAGGAGAAAAGATAAAAGTCTTTGGTATAGTCTGGGCTAATCAGAACTGTGGCTTGGGTGAGAGCATGTTTCACCTGCTCAAACAACTATTTGGACTCAGCATTCAATATGATTTTTATGTCCTTTTTCAACATATTGGTGATATTCCTGAGAAGTTCGACCAAGTTTGGTATGAATCTTCTAAGGAAATTTATTTTTCCAATGAAATATTGCAGTTCTTTGATGTTCCTAGGGTGTTCCACCTTCTAGATAGCTTCTATCCTACTAGGATCTATTTTAATTCCATCTTTTGAGATTATGTGTCCCAACAACTTACCTTCCTCTAACCCAGAAAGGCTTTTCTTAGGATTCAATGAAATCCCAAATTTCCTGCACTTTTCAAACACACATCTGAGGTGGAGAAAATTTTCTTTGTCACATTTGGAGTAAATAGTTACATCATCCATATAAATGACTATAAATCTCCTAGTCTTATCCACAAAGGAAATATCCATTTCTCTTTGGAAAGTAGCCCCAGTGTTCATCAGACCGAAAGGCATCTTCACATACATGAAGGTTCCCCAGGGTGTGGTAAAAGTTGTCTTTTCTTAATCTTCTGGATGGACCAAAACTTGGTTGTAACCAGAGAAACCATCTAGTAAGGAGATCCTACTGGATCCAACCACCTTTTGTAAAATATGGTCCATTTTAGGTAAAGGGTAATTGTCTTTGAGGGAGACTTTGTTCAGATTTCTGAAATATATATAGAGTCAAATCTCGCCAGTTTTCTTCCTGGTCGGAACTAGATTAGAAACCCATTTGGAAAATATCAAGGGGACTATAATATTGGCATCATACATATTTTTGATTTCTTTCTCTGTCAAGGGAAGCAAATTGGTATTGATTATTGTAAGTTTCTATCTAAAAGGTTTGTGTTCTTCTTTTATGGGAATCTGGTGTTGTATGATACTCGTGTCATAGGATTTCATGTCCTCATAGCCCTAGGCAAAAACATCTATATATTCCTTAAAAATTTCAATGTATTTGCTTTTTTTCTCTGGTGGCAGGGATTTAGACAGTTTTATCATTTTGGGGTTTTCTTCTGTTCCTATGTTGCAATCTTCAACCTCTTTACTGCTAGCTTCATTTTTTGGTTTTTTGGCCACATCGTTAAAATCAAACAAGTCTTCCAATGGAACTAAACCTTTAGGTAACACATTATTTTTCAACTGCAGGATATCAGAATCTACATCATTTTCATTAAATTATTCAGTATATATTGTATTTACACTATCATTCTCAAAAACAGATTTATTTACAAATTCATCATCATTTTCTAAATCTATGTTTGTACATTTGAAGTCATTTTTACAATGCAGAAAATCTTCAATCTAATTGTCATTTCCAAATCTCTGCCAATATCTAATGTTGTTAGGAATGGTGGGTCTACACTTCACCTCCATTGTGTACTTGTGAGTGGGACAAAAAGGGATTTTGTAGGTAGATGTTGATGTAGCCAGTCTGTCTGCGAGTATATTTTGTCCCCTAGGCATCACCTGCAAGTCAATCTCAGTAAAGCGTTGAATAACATCTAAAACAACATTCCTATAGGCTCTAAGTCTGGGATGTTTTTCTTCATACTCACCTTTGATTTTCTTTATAATCAATTCAGAATCACCCCTTACCATTATCTTCTTAGCACCAACTTTATACAATAATTTCAGGCCAAGCATTAAAGCCTCGTACTCGGCTATGTTGTTAGTACATTGGAAGTTCAGTTTATAGGAATGATTCTTGGAGTAGTTTGATCTGTGGTTATGCATCCACACTCTGGCTCTAGCTCCTTCTTTACTCACAACACCATTGAAGTCCATGCTCCAGAAGTCTACTAGCAATTCCTCATTTTCTTCAATCATGGGGTTTCTTACTTCGACAACTATTTTATCATCCTTTGGATCAGGTGCATCATCCTCCAGTTGTGCAATTTGTTCTTCAATATCACCATCGTTGTATAGAATAAACAAATCCATATCAGAGTGAGTGGAATCTAGTGGGTAATTGTGTGGCTTTTCCTGACTATTGACCATATACTTCATCATTTTTTCCCTATAAAGTCTTCTTTGTTGACCAAAAACTAGAATGGTGGCGTAGGACATATCTAGCTACAGGGTTTCTCTCAATTTATCTCCCCAAGACCTTGATAGAAACATACCATACTTAGGGGGAATATCTTCCACGATGTTATCCATCACCAAAATTTTCGTCGGGATTTGAGCCAAGGTGATGCATAAGTCTTTAATCAGGCCTATACATTTGACCTTGCTGGAGTTGAAAGAATGTAAATATTTGTAGGGTCTGGTGACCTCGAGTCCCAAATTTTCCATCAAGTATTTGGGCATTAGGTTGTGAGAGGCACCTGAATCCATCATAGCATTGTGTAATATCAGATTGTGGATATTTAAGATGATGTAAAAAGGGGCCACGACGCCATTATCAGTTTGACCGTCAACTTCAGGACCAAACAAGAGCTCAAGTTTATCATCGGCAAGGTTTACTATGTCAGAGTGATGTACAGATCCAACATTCAAGGATTTGGTACCCATGTTGGGTTCAATGCTTAAATATTTTATCACCTAGGACCTGTAAGCATTCTTGTTCATCAGCTCGAAGAGGGGAATGGGAATATTCAATTTTGCTAGTTCCCCTTCAAGGCTGAAAGGAGTGGTGATTTTGTTTAAACTTTGTACTTCTGATTTATCGACAAAAACTATGTGGATAGGTGTACTGGTTTGGATGGTTGATGAAGCTTTTGTCCGACTTGTTCTCTTAAGAATTTATGGATTTTTTTGCATAAGAGATTCAACGTCATTCCTCCTAGGGGATTTCTTGGGAAGGTTTTCTTGGTTTCGATAGCCTTCTTCGGAGGATTCTCATTAGTCTTCTTACCCCTCAAGTTATATTGCCTATGAACCTCCATTATAGCATTCTCAAAGGCTTACTGTTTTATTTTCTCAGCTTCCTCATTTACCTATGTTTGTGAGAGGAGAAAGATTTCATGTTCTTCCTGGGTGAGGAAAATAGACTTATGATTTCATGTTCTTTGAGGAGAAAGATTTTCTTGATCGAGATTTGTGACTAGGTATTTGAGCTTATCAGTCTTAGGATGGAAACGTTGATCAACCTCAACTCTAGGAGAAAGTATCTCAGGGGTCCTGGGATGAAAAAGGGTTTGGTCTAAGACTGTTTTACTGATGAAAATGCTAGATTTTGTCTTGAAGAGACTTGTTTGAAAGGGTATTTCAGGCTCAAGGTATGGAAGAATAACTAACCTTTCTGGGATGGAAGAAGGCCTTGGAAGTGGGTTGTTACTCCTTGAAATTTCTGCAGTATTTTTCTTCCTGAGTAGTCTTTCGGGGTTATCTATTACTATTACCGGTTCTGGGTCAGGATGAGATCTGGTAGAAATTCTTTTGGGAGCCAGAACTGTTGATTTTATTCTTCCTTTGGAGACTCTAGCTATTTACATACAAACTTTAACAACCTCTGAACACTATTTCTAGATAAAATTTAGGGTTTGCGATTCTTCTAGAAATAAAGTCGTCTTTGTTCTAAGAGAAAGGAAACACGGGGTGGAAAGTTTGTTCAGTTCATCCCCAATATGGTCTCCATTTATGTTATCACTTTGTAAATTTCCATAGGTTGTTTTGAGGTAAGAAATTTTTTATTAGACGTAACCTTAACCAACCGTTTCAAAACTGGAAGCTAGCCCTACCAATTTCAAAGAGGGATCTCTCTGTAAGTTTTAGATTTGTTTGGATTTTCAAGATTCTAGGCTAGTTAGAAAGAATATAACCAAGTTGTTTGCTTTGTTTTTAAATGGAATGGTTGAATAACACTTACGCTTCCATTGGGCTATGGGGTTTTCTTTTAAAAAGATAGAGGTTAAAGATAGCTTTTATAAGATTTGTTTTATAGGGTAAGATAGTGCTAATACTGGATTATTTAGGAATAAAATGGTGTTTCTGCTGAAAAAGGTGAGATATCAGTTAAGAATTTATTTGTTATAACATCAACAGAAAAACATTTAAATCTATAAAAGATTAAGAACATAGTACACAATGGAAAATTCTGCAACTTTAACTTCTTTTAAAGATTAGATTTAGAAAGACAATATGATGACTGGGAAGGGAACAACTTTTACGCAGACAGAGGAAGCTTCACCAACAATTAACACGCGGGAATCCTGTGAAACTTCTCTTTGTATTACTGGAATAAACTCTTGATAAAGATTACAGTGACTAAAGATTACTTGGGCGTAGAGATAAAAAACCCTCAATACTTCTAAGTTGGAAATATTTATAATAAAAGTTTACAACGACCCTGACATTAATGATGAAGACGTGATGTAGTCTGAGTCTAACTAACTAGCTAACAAAATGTAGAAATGTAGGAATTGATGGTGATGTGTCAAATCTCTCATGCTTATTTTGGGGAAGACCATTGGTGAGTCATTCAGATGACTTTAACTGTGTTGGATGCTGAGCTGGATGAGGATTTACCTTTACTCAATAAATTCACACAACACATCTCATCTTTGTGTTCTTGGGATGGTAACTTTCAATAACTGGCGATAGACTTCATCCATCTCGGTGTATTTAGCGAAAGTCGGCTTGATGAGGAAGATGTATTTGATTTCGTGTTGTATGTTGAGGTCATGTTGTAGAGTCTCCAAGAACGCTTTGCCTATGATGTTTCCATGTATCCCTGAAAACTTGGAACTATCTTTGCCCATGGTGGTGATCTTTTGCTTGTAATCGGAAAAAGTCATTAATTTATCATGAAGGACATGTAGATCAGGAAGACCCTTTTTCTGTAAGGCTTCAATCTTTCTAAAAAATCTCTAAACTCCACTATCCATGTTCTGATTCTTTTCCTCCAACTACAACATCAATCCCTTTTTAGTCAATACTCTTTTTAATTTGAGGATAGTCTCTGTTCTGTCTTCGACTTTCAGTTCTTCCATCTCTTGTTTGGTTTTTGAGTTCAAAAACTTAATGATCTCGTTGGCTGTCGAGGGCATATCACCCAGATCTATTCTTATCCTATCAATGGCTTGTCTACTCTTTAACACTAGATCATGTTTCTCAAACATGATTTTCACCATGGGCCAAATTTCATTTATGGATTTCGAGATATCTGTCCATATATTTTTCTTAGCCTCTGCTAATGTCTTGCCTGCCACTGTTTGTTTTTGGAGTTGTTATATTTCCTTCTTAATATTCATTTTTGCCTGTCTCTCAACATTGTATATTGTTTGGAAATAAGACTTGAGTTCATGTAGACTTTCCATCTCCATTTTCATCATATTGATATCTGTTCCCTGCAGAGTCATTTACTCCATGGACTTTACTAGCTCCACAGTTTTTTCCAATGTTGTTAATGGAGTTGTCGATGGAATTTCCACTGTGGTGGTCGG
The DNA here is from genome assembly GCA_009831015.1 of Picea engelmannii. Classification (NCBI taxonomy): domain Eukaryota; kingdom Viridiplantae; phylum Streptophyta; class Pinopsida; order Pinales; family Pinaceae; genus Picea; species Picea engelmannii. The sequence goes on along the minus strand of ML782017.1, from coordinate 197,854 downwards.
TGGCATAACTGTTGTACTGACGTCATCCTAGGGAGATGCATTCAATGGAACAACTTTCATAGGGGTTGATTTTTCCTTCTCTTTCAATAATTTTTCTAACTCTGCCTCCATTTCCCTGAGCTATGTGTTTTGCTGCATGATAAGTTTAAGCAATTCTTCTTTGTCATTTTCTGCCTCAGCTATTTCTTTAGCTTGTGAATCCTCTGTTGGTGGAAATTTCAGATGTTTTCTCAAAGATCCAATTCCATCATTCTTTTTCTTCAACATTTCCTCTATTGCTTTGACATTCGAGGGATCATACCCAATCTTGAGTACCAACTCCTCTAAATATTTTATTCTGTTATCCTTTGCAAAAGAGAATATCTTTTCCAACTTCAATTGGGTCTACACATTGCTTAAAGACACTTTTAAATTTGTTTTTGTAGAGGAATCATGTGCCAATGTGGAGAAAACCATTTCTCCAGTCTGTCTGTGCAAGTCCATCTGGTCAGCTGGATGAACTTGTTTGGTGTCAAAAACAATAGTTGACCTCTTGTAATCAGTGATCTCTTTGGGTTGAGACACGTGTTCTTGCAGAAATGCTAGATGAATTCTTCCTTTCTCTGTGTCGAAGGATGATAATAGTCGATGTTGTGTTGTGGACGTTTGCTTCCAAAACTGAGAGTAGGTGTTGTTGGTCAATATCTAGTTCTTCTTTTTAATCATTTCATATTTTTCAAAAATGCTTAGAGGTGCAGATCCTTGTGGAGTTTGGGTGGTCACAACTATCTCTTTCTGCTTTTTTGAAGAAGAAATTGACACCACATGTTTTCTTCTTTCAATCACTGTGGTAGAGTAGAGTTCTTCCTCACCAAACATGTGAGTAGCATGAGTGGTTTTGGGTTTCTTACTAGATGCATGAAACTCCTTTTTTTATACCTCAGTGATTGAAGGAGAGGAATCCTTTCTTGTCCTTTTCTCTTTAGGTACCTGTGGAGTGGTAGTTAGTGAAAAAGAGACTGAGGGAGCTTCCTGGTGTTTAGTGTCTACCAGAGTATTTTCCTCCCACTCTGTTTGGTTTGCATACTTTTCAATTTCTGGTTTGAGGATGTGAGCATAGGGTGAAATCTTGTTCTTGGATCTCATCTCTGCAATGATTCCAGTCATATCATAACACCAAATGAAACTAGTGTTGAACTTCATTTCTTTTAGTGTTTATCTACCTCTTCCTCAACAACTCGATTGTTGCAAATAAACGGTCCTATCTGCCCTTTAATCCTCATCTGTTATTTTTTTTTTCAGAGACACAAAACTAATGTTGTTTGAATTTATCATTTGATGAATGTACTCTAGTGTGAATATTTGAATAGGCACATACTTGGGAAAATTGTATGGAGCTAGTTCACACCCATACACTATGATTTCTCTGTGATTCTGGTATAGGAACTAGTCTCCACTCTTCATGAGATTCGAAAGGTGCAGAACTCTTTGGATATCCTCATTTATCCTTGGTTCTGGTATTCCACTAAGAATGCCTACCACTGAATGATAGAATAGATCAATGAAATGTTTGAAACTAAACTCAATGGAGTTCCTCTTGAGAAGTGATGTCCATAGGGTTACCGCTTGCGTTTGTTCATATTTATCCATCTTCTACATGAGAAAGGAAAATTTGTCTGCTTGATAAAACATGAACATGTAGGACAGTATTGAAGAATACCAGAACATGCCTTCTGTAGGGAAATTTTCCAACTAGTCGTGTAGGTTCTCCGCCAAGAAACTGTTGTAGTCAAAATGGGTGTTCACTTTCTCTTCAGTAGAGAAAATGGACAGGAAACCTAAGATAGGCTCATCCACCCATTCATCTGAGTAGTAACCGAGCAAACAACATAGTGTTGAGATAATCTAATTTCCCTTTTTGGAAAATATGGATGAGTGATAGGGAGGATTTGTCTTAGGGAATTGGGCATCTTGTGGAAGGAACAACTTGAATATTTGTGCTCTTTGGGGAAACATCAAGTTCTGATACAATTCTGTTAGGATTTAAATTGTGAAGGGAGAATGGGGCTCGACTCTGGGTACTTACATCATCTGATCGATGGCCTCAGGTGTAACTAGGAAAAAGGGTTTTCTGGTCAAAGACACTATGGCTCTCTGATCAGGGAGGTAGTGAGCTTGGCACTTGGGGGTGAATTCAGGAAAGTGATAGACTTGGGGAAAATGATATATGGGGATATTTGACTGCAAAATCCCAATTTCATCACTCTGATCGATGAAGGTATCTCTGAACCACAACTGTAGCTCAACAAAGGTGAATTCATACCTGGTTTATGAGATTAGATAGTCTTTTTCTGCTAATGGGATACGATTGAGATTGACCGGAGGTGGGAGAAAAGGATTTTCCTCCACATTTGACTTTTGCCTTTGGGCACCATTGATTTCCACCGATACATGCACACTGAACACATGTTAGTAGGTGAAACACTCTTGTTGGATGAGGTGTTGTAGAGGTGAAGGGAAATGAGTCTCTGATACGCAGGGAGTGTGAATGGAATGGGAACCAATTGAAACAGGGTTGAAATTGAATGAATGGGTATCCGTTGGGTGAAAAAGGAAAGGTCATATGAACAATGGGTATGTGGCCAATCATAAATGTCCAACGGGTCATTTAGAGCGTGAGAGGGTAGGATGAAAGATGTATGATGTGTGTCTCTGGTCGATGTGTGGACTGGTGATTGGGGTGAGATTGAGAAAGATATGACCTATAACGGTTAGATGGATGGGACATGTTGATGGGGTCGTGACATGCAACTTGCAGAGGGTGGTTGTGGGATGCGATACCTCAGGATGGTGGTGGTGAGTTGTAAATATGGTAGGTGGTAAATGTTTGGAGAGGGGAGTTAGGATGCAATGAGGTGATGCCACGTTAGGATGGGGCCAACCTATACTTTTCTTCATTACAAACCCACCCCCAACCGTTAAATGTTGAACAGTTGGGGGGGTCTGAGAACCCTTGTTGACCATTGATCTGGGCAAAGTTGGATCATTCGTTAGTTTGGGCACGTTCTTTAAACATCATTTCGGACCCCCCCCCTTCGTTAAAGGTAGAATGGTCGGGGGGTCCAGAATCTCCTGTGGACCATCCAATCATGCGTTGATGGGATGACCGTAGATCTGAGCACACACTTTAAACATATTTTCAGACCAC
>ML782017.1:182525-194524 GCA_009831015.1 Picea engelmannii | reverse complement strand
AAGGTCGAACGATTGGGGGGGTCCAAACTCTTTTTTGGTCCGTAGATCTGGGCACCCACTGCTCAGTCGTAGATCGAGGCCTGATCTTTAATCCCCAGGGTGCGATTCAATATGTGATGTAGAAAATTAGGCTTAATGACTTTTTATGGGTTTTGCGCACTGATTCTTTTGCTTTTTATCACCATGGGGTTAGAAAAACATTTCATCATAAAAAATCATGCATTTTTCATCGATCATCTTACATATTTTATTTGGAGGAAGTTGTCTAACCTATGTCCTAACCTACTCATTTTCTCCTTTAGCCCAGCTTAGACTGTTGGACTAAGAAAATAATCTACTTACGAGGTATTTGACCAATATTAGGCTGTTTGGTCAAATTTATTCACTAACTAACCTGATTACTTAGCTAAGGTTAGACAGTTTAGCCATGCTTATTCACTAATCATAGATACTTAAATTTAAAAGACTTCGCCATGTTTAAATTGTATGGAGCAAGTCATTGTCATTTCATGGGGCTTTATCCTTTTTATTTTATTCCCTATTTTCTTTTTCTTTTCTTTTCTTTAATGCAACAATATCTACAAGTCGAAAACACTAAAGGGACAAAATTGCAATCAAAATTTGATCCTATAAATTATAGGGTTATAAAATATCCATGTCATCAAAATGCTACATAGCCACCAGGAAGACACTATGGATCTATGTGTTAGAAGACTCAGATTAGGACATAGCCACGCGACATACAAAGTGGATCTATGTGTCAATACAAATCATAAATATTCCATCACAACCTGGACCAAAAAAGATGAGACCCGGGGTATTCAATCCCGTCGTCTGAAAGTACAAATCTAACCATGTGATTATAGATGTCGAAGTCGAACATGGTAGAAACCACTTGATTACCATTCATTGATGAAAAATTTTAACAAGTGTGAGGGAAATCACCATTGATGTCAATGACTCCCAAGGTACCTAAGTACAATCTGACCGAATGTGAACAAATGAATTGAAGTCGAACACTCGGCAGAATCTCTTGATCGGGGACCAATGATTTGAATCCATTGTTGAAAGCGAAGAGACCTGCCATTAAGGCATGCGGGTTCTAAGGTACTAAATGATTTCTAAGTCTTATTCCCGCATAATGAGATGGAGTCGATGGAAAAAGACTCATCACAGGAGGGTCTTAATGTATCGCCCATCAATGACATGAAATAAGTAACATATTGTAAGTCAAATTATGAATATGATTTGAAACTGACACAAGGAAGGCCGACATGGTAAGAATTGACAATTGCAGATGGCCAACTCAATGGAGGGCTTGTTTGGACTTCTCTTGAACATATGAACGACACAACAATGGTCTTGGAAGAATTGACTCAAAGACGACCCAAGATATGACCATGTAGAAAGTCAGGCGAGAGACAAATGGATTTCCCAACCCAGATTCAAATGACGGACAGGGGGTTTCATGTTCAAGAGCGACGCTTACTGCCACTAATACAAATACGAAGGCACATCCCTTTCCCAAAATTTCCCCCACCATTTTTGGCGAGTACCTCTTTATTTTTACACAAGATTGAGGAGGATAACATATTCTTGTTGATGTAAACTCATCCTTCAAACATGTCCCTCAAAGTATGTTTAGCGAACCCTAGGAAGGACTGGTTCGATCCCATAAGGGCCTTTAAATGTTTGTTTAACGAGTCCAAATATAGAAAACTCGGGGGTTTTCATGTTTTGAAAGTCTGAAAAACACTTAAAGAGACCTCTCCAAGTTCCTTTTTCATAAATTAATCCGACGAGACCAAAAAAGTGATAAACTATCGCTCATTGAACGTTTTCTTCAAATACTTTTACAGGCATGAAAAGAACAAGATCGCTCGACAATCTTTTAGTTTTTATGGAGTGTGAAAAGAGCTTAAAGGATACTCCCTAATTTAAGTTGTTTTCATGTTACTACAACGAGTACAAAAAGATGACAAAAGTATACTCAGTTGTGTTCTCATGTATTTTCGAGCATGAGAATGAACGAATACTGAGATCGAGGTTTTTCGTACGAAACCCTAAAAAGGTATTCATACATGTGACAGATAAAACGGAAAATTGCTCATACATCGTCGTTCGGGATTCTAGGTCATCTATCTATGAAAAAACATACTCACAAGGCCATTGGGGTATTAGGTTATTAGGCAAAATAATAAAAATAATATAAAAAATCAATGAAAAATAGTAAAAATGTGAATAAATCTGGGTGAAAATCCCTTTTTACCATTTCATTGTTACTTTGTCAAAAACTTGTCCAACACAGCCCTTTTTTCCCAAATTTCTTCAGTCAATTGTGGGAGGTACAAATGATCATTCAACAAACGGTTTCATCCAATGAGGTAATCTCCTGCTTCTTCATCTTTTCCATGGATTAAATTCATTTTTTATTGGAAATATTTAGTGTTTTAGTCCATTTTAGGGCTGGTAGGTGCGCACAGGAATTCTCGTGGGTGGGCCATTCAGAACCTGCGAGAATATAAGTTTTTCGTAGGTGGGCTTCAGTCCACCTGCGATAATCTCGCACTGTGTAAAGGCTTCACCTGCGAGGGCTGAAAATCAGATTTTCGTGTATGTTTTAGCTCAATAAAAATGTATTCAAGAGGTTAAATTGAGTTTTTAACTTCCTTCTCATGGCTCCATTGTAGGTATTGATCATCACGATGTTGGAATGGATGGAAAGAGAAAACGAGGAGGATGATGCCATTGCCAAAAATGATCTGGGTACAGTTGCTTCCCTCTGGGAATGTGGGATCTTAAAAATTTTCAAGATCCATGTCATGAGAGCCCAACTTAGGTTGTTAGAGTACTCGTTCCACATGTGGTATGTAGATCAATAGGTATTTCATGTAGGGGTCCACATTCTTACACTAGATATCAAGGATATCTATTTTTTGATGGGGTTTTCATGACGTGGATATCATGCGACTCTGACTGGAGGTAGAGGCGGTGGAGTTCCTATGAGCGAGTATTTTCACCGATATTATGTTCTTGAGGAGGAGAGAAACAAGGGTAAATTTTCCATTTGGGGTGTCCAAGATCTGACTTACGGACTATCTTGTTTACCATTTCATGCATGGATGGGAGCGTGGCTCTACACATGGCTCTCCAGAGCTATTTCCAGTATCCAATAGAGTGCACAGAGCCTTAGGTTTTTAACTGGTCGAACGTGGTTCTTCACAACATGAAGAGGAAACTGACAAAGTGCAGAAGGGATGACCTAAAATAGTTCGGGTATGGGTCGATTTTGGTGTCTTTCTTCCTTGAGAGGGATCCACTACTGCGTCTACAAGTAGATTGGGGTTTACTGGCCCCACAGGATCTGAGGATGATGAGGTGGTGTAACCTCATGGTGCAGCATGTAGCAGGCCCTATAATCAAATATAACGATTAATTTTTTGACTGGTTGAGGCCCCAGATGACTAATCATATGCAGACTTGGATTTCTGAGGAGATCCAGATTTGGTTCTACCTGAGGATGATCAGTGGGGTGACTTAGGTAATAAGTACACATTTTGTTTTTTAATGTTTTTGTAAATTTTATCATATAAAATGTTTTTTTTTATGTTTTCGATCCAAGGAATAATCAAAAATATCTTTTGATGAAACATATGTGGGGTCGTATCGACCCCCATGAACATATCCCATTCAGAGAAGGGGAGAAGTGGCTCTAGTGGTAGGATGGGATGCTGAGGACTACAAGGCAATTGAATATAACTTAGAGGGACTGACTGCAGATGTCCCAGACATCTCTATTGGGGAGATCCTGAGACATTATCATTGCCATACTGTGGGTGTGTCTGACTCTATTAGTCGACTGCTTTGTAGGGTAGCTCGAGCAGTTGTATGTTACCGCGAGCGTCATCTATGATGCTATTTTGTAGAATCCATGAACTTCATATTTTGATATTTTGGTCTTTGGACAAAAACATTTTTGTAAAACTTTTGATCGTTATATATATATATATATATATATATATATATATATATATATATATATATATATGCGGCTTCTACGAGCTTATTTTGTTTTGTATACATATGATGTGTGATTGGTTTTATAAATGTCTCAGATGTCTGTCTAACACATAATTAGCTAAAGCATCAATCAATGTATTTAGACATCTAGGAATGTGTTGATATTCAATATAATCAAAATAACATTCCAAGAGGCGAATTTGTAGATATACCCGCAATAAAGTAGGACTTTAGATAACATAGACATTACTTAACTATATCACTACTAGCTGCGAATCAATTCATATAACTAGGTGGCGGATACCAGGCGAAATAACATCAGTCAACAATTTGATGACGACGCTATATTCTGCGATATTATTGGTTACACGACCAAGGAAAACACCTCGTAGACTGATAAGTTTGTTTGTAGGTGCATAAATTTCCCATGCAACAGAAGCTAGGTTCTGAGCACTACAACTAGCGCCATCGACGAAGCCAATGTGGGGGAGCGAAGATTCCGACATCTGGAAACCAAGCACAATGCAAGGTAAGTTGTTGAGGGTAGAAACCAAATAACGAAAAAGAACACTAAAGTAACACACAAGAGTATGATACAATAAAATACAAGTACTCATACACATATGACCTAAGCATAGTACTTCTTTAAGTAAATCCCATTTTTGGGTTCAGTCAAAGGCACACCATCATAGTCCACTAAATCGTAGGCTCCTTTCTCCAACACTCGTCTGACGATATAAGGACCTCGCCACATAGCCTCAAATTTCCCGGCTCCTAGAAAATCTCGATCTTGTTCATAAAGGAGAACTAGATCACCTTAAGAGAAAATGCGTGGTTTGACATGTTTGTCGTATTGGGATTTGACGCATTTCTTCTGGGTTTTTATAACTAGGGTGGCATCACGACGAGTTTTGTCCAGTTGCATAAGATACAATAGACGTTCTTCTTCAGCAAGAGTGTTTGGGAGAAGTTCAACGGTTAGATTTATAGATGGTATCTCACATTCAATCGACAATATGGCTTCTATACCATAAACTAACTGGAAAGGTGTAAACCTTGTAGAAGACTTGATGGATGTCCGATAAGCCCAAAATTTTGAAAACAACATCGTGTGCCAACTAGTTTTGTGAATCCCTATCATCCGTCGAAGCATGGTAATGAGGACTTTGTTTATTGCTTCAACTTGGCCATTGTCCTGTGGGTAATAGGGTGTTGAGTTTTCATGGCGAAGACCCAACTTTTCGGTGATTTCGGACATCATGAAGTTTCTAAAGTGGCTACCGTGATCAATAATGATATCTTGGGGAACACCAAACCGAGCAATGATATGATTGAATATGAACAGTGTTTCAGTATTTCCCGTATTGTTGAATATAGGCATCGCCTCGACCCATTTCGCAAAATAATCTATGACTACAATAATGTATCCATGCCCCTGAGCCGAGTGAGGGTGACATGTCATGAAATCGATACCCCATTTCGCAAAAGGCCCAATGAAGACTACAGGGTGTAGAGGAGCAGGGTGTGATCATAGTTTGTTGTTGTATGTTTGGCAAGCGTGGCATTTTTGGACAGTGATAATACAATCTTTGAATAAGGAAAGCCAAAAATAGTCAGCTCATAAGATATTTTGGGTAGTAGCATACCCAGACATGTGACCACCACATGCTATAGAATGGAAGTCTTTCAAGGCTATCTCAGCTTCGTCAAAAGTGAGGCATCGTCGAAAAACAGAGTAAATCCCACGACGATAAAGAGTATCACTGAGGATAATATACTGATGGGCTTGGTAACGTATTCGATGACGGTCAGCGCTAGAAAAATCAGGCTGGAAAGTATGAGTCTAGAGATATATAATGATATCCCCATACCAAAGGTCATCGAAACTGATCAGAAAAAGGGATTCATCGGGTAATGAATACTCTGCTACATTTTCCATCTCAGAACAGGGAAGGTCACATATCAATTTGGAAAACACCAAGGATTTCCTGGACTTAGTGCATTCAAATTCTAAGTCAAACTCCTGGAGTATTACAATCCATTTGGAGTATTTTCCCCCTAGCAATTGGCGTGTAAGAATGTGTTGCATAGGGTTGCAGTTGGAAATCACAGTAGTCTTGCATAAAAGGATACAGTGTCGGAAATGTTGGACATCTTGAATGGATTCCAAGGCCAGTTTTTCAACATGTAAATACTTGGTTTCGGTAGTCATGAGACTCCAACTCAAATAATAAATGACATGTTCTTCATGAGAATCATCTTCCTGGACTAGAACCATAGAAATGGTAGAGTCTGAGGCTGTGAGATAAAGGAAATAATCTCAACTGTAATTGGGTGGGAAAAGTAGTGGGGTATGGGTTAAAGTCAATTTCAAAGATTCAAAATCTTTGTTGGAAGTGGTGTCCCATACAAACTCAGAACCTTTCTTGACCAGTCGAGTAAATCCGAGGGTTAACTCAGTGTAGTTTGGAATGAAATGACATAGAAAGTTTGCCTTCCCTTGCAAACTTTGTAGCTGGCGAAGTGAGGAAGAAGGAGGGAGATTAAGAATCGCCTAAACCTTCAAAGGATCTACCCTAATCCCTTGACGTGAAACAATAAATCCTAGAAGTTGGCCGAATTCTACACAAAAAACACATTTGTGCAAGTTTAAGCGTATACGGTAAAACCAACATCGAAGAAAAATGGCCCGGAGGTGTGTTGGATGATCTACACGGTGCATGGAATGAGCCAGTAGGTCATCGAGATATCGTTACACAATGTTTTTTATATCATGAAAGGAATAAGACATAGCATGTTGAAAAGTTGCGTCGACATTCTTTAAACCAAAGGGTAGTTTATGGTAGGTTGTTATCCACAAATTTGGTCATTGTGATGATTTCATGATGATGTCATGATGATGGAAAATCAAGCTCTTTACCAAGAACACTTTCCTGAGAAAAGTTACAGTTGTCTTCTTCCAGAACTCACATTTTGAAACATGTTCGCAGGCTACTTATATATTCTCCTGCGAGAATGCCTGATTCCCGCAGGCTACCTTAAGCTGGGGTGCGAACTTCTCGGACTATACTCATTGTTAGGGAGCGAACATGATCTTAAAGGGGAAAAATATAAAGATATCGAACCTTCTAGAAGGGAATCTTCTAGAAGGATGAGTTGGCTTTCGAATGATTCAAGTGTTGGCATTCCAGATATCTTGGGATCATTCCCTATCCAAGTAACTAATCTATATCTTCCTATATATTGAGGATATTGCTCATGGAAAGGGTTAAGTTCAGTTAGCAGCAAGTTAGCAAGAGTTTGATTAGAGAATTAGTGCAAGACGGTATGGAGGATTGATGCTACAACATCAAGAGAGAATAGCAAGGTCATCACATGTGGTAGAGTTTCTTCATACATGAGCAAGTGTGTGTGTCGGAACTAGAAGCCATCGAAAGGAGACCTATGAAATCAAGGCTCAGGTTGTAAGTTTAACTTTCAATTAATTCAATACAGTAATATGTCCCTTTCCCATAAAGATGATGTCACTTTATTACATAACTCCTTGATCATATGTATAGACTAGTTATTGAATATATTAATTTGCCTTTATCTCGATTGGTTCATTTTGTTGTGATCTGAACGGGACGAGAGCATTGGAACAAAGCTGGAAATAACAAATATCTAAGGAAAGCGTTCATAAGGTATGTCCATGATCCTCACCTCTCAGTTCATTCAATAATCTAGATCTAGGGAAAGTGTATTATTTTGTCCTGTTTTGTTCTAGATACCAGGTTGATCTAGGGAGATCGGTTTCTGTCCGCACTTACGGATTTATCCTATAAAAAAATTGGTGACTCCACTGGGGATCTATCCCTTTTACCTTTTTGGTTTTTTGAACTTTCTGTGGCCATTTTCTCTGTTTGCATTTTTCTCTTGATTTGTCAGTCTCTGAGTCCCCAGGATACCCCGAGAGACCTTCTGGGTCTATAAGCCAGTTTGATTTTTACTTGCTTTTTCAAAATTTTCATTAGTTTCAGGGATTCTCACACTATGTCCATTAGCAGCCTATGAGAATCTTGACAGTTCACACTCTGCATATATATTCCAGTGAGGACAGTTCGCATGCTGCATCAAAGTGGCTTGCGAGAACCATAGTTTCTCGCACTGTGTCCCACACTGGCCTGCGGACATATTTTTGAAATTTTTGAATTTAAGTTTTGACTCTGTCAATAGCTTATATATGTTGATTTACACCTCTTTGTCTTGTTGAATCAATGACTTACTTATCTTTTTCTATAGTTGGCTTGTTGGAACTGATCTAGGTTTTCTAGGTTATTCTTGCCTTTGAAGCTTGACTTTCATTTCTTAGCTCTTGTTGGCATTTTCATTCTCTCTTACTTCTGGAGTTGAGTGTATCTGACTTGCTAAGAACCACGGATTGGTTGAGAGTTGAGTGTTTGGTGTTTCTCTTGTACTTGTTGGTTCGAAAGGACAAAATTTTCATTTACATTGAGAAGCTCCTTGGTTTGTTTTTGTTTTTGCTTTCATTGAAAGTATTGGCTTGGGTTGTTTGTTTGAGTCTTTATAATTTGGTTTTCTTTTCTCATTATTCAGAGTTCTTCTTGGAAAGTGAATTGCATGTTTTCTTTCAAGTTTTGTTTTTTGCCTTTTGCGAGAACATTGAAAATCAAAGTTTTAAGAGTATTGAAGTTTTGAAAAAGACATATGGAAATGGTTCATTGATACATGATTGTCTGCATTGGCATATGAAAGGAAATTGAGCATTGCATTTACATTATAGTATTGAGATTGATTCAGAAATTGTTCTCTCTCTCCCATAACTAGGATTCATCGAATGAAACGAATTCTATTTCATCATATCCTTGCATTATTTGGGTCAGAGTCATGCATCACGAGTTTCATTACCGTTACCTTTGAGTAAACAATAGCCTGTAAAAACATTGCGTAATATTAAAATTGATCTAGTAACTCTTTTCTAGGGCTCTTTTACACCAACATTTAGCTAGGCTAGTGCTTTGGAGTAGGAAGAGAGACACACTCTCCAAAAGCTCAAAAACACACAATAATATCTTGAGTTAGGGAGTGTAAAATTCCATTGGCAGCATATTGTCCTGGGAAGCCCTTCTAACACAAGGGTCAAGCATTAGGTCGCATTGGTGTTGGCAGAGTTACTAACCCTAATTTGTTGGCATCGGTGTAGAGATTGCACATATTACGGGGGTCACTCCGAGGTATACCCACAATTATGAGTGGAAGCCTTTGAGTTGATTTCGGGCTAGATACCCTTTCCAAGTCTGCTTCCGGCGTGGCCAAAGGCAAATGTGGATTCGACCTCGTATGTCTGCCTCTCGAAGCCACCGCTAATAGGACAGGTTCTCCCTAGCGGAGACGTCACAGTGGAGTCGCCAGGTGCACAGCAGCAATCTTCAAGTTCTGAAATCTGATGCACCTTCAGAAATCAGTTAGTCGTTGTCGTTCTGCCCAGGGAAAATCTTCAACTTCGTCCCCGACAACGGCGCCAGAAATGTTGTCTTTCGGAAGTCACTCCTGGATTGCTAACAGGAGCAGAGCCCGAAGCCCATCAGAGTTAATGTCATGGTTTATTTTAAAGGGTGATCAAATGGAAGGAAACTCAAAACAACCTCGTATCAACTCAGAAACCAGACCAGGCATGCATGAAAGAGTGAGGTCTTGATAAACTCCAAACAGTGAGTTGTAGTAAAGGTGAAAAGGTGGAAGATTTACGCAAGAAGAGCTCAATGATCTATTACAGACATCCGATATGCAACAGATTAAAGAAGAAATGCATGTGAAGCAAAAAACCCTTTACATTCAAATACAGATAACTAGAGGGCACGAAAACGCCACAACAAATACTTTGTTGCAACAAGTTACACTACTGTGAATCCTCGGGCAAAAGACGGAACAAAGATGGAAAAGAAGGAGAACTGTTTGTTATAAACCAAGAAATCTCAAACACAGAGGCATAACCAAGAAACCAGAGTGTTTGTTGAAACTTTACAGTTGGGAGCTTCGCTCTACCATCGATAGATACAAAAATGGCCAAAAGGCCTACATATACTCGAAATAACATAGCGACGGAACCAAGAAACTGCATTGAAGGCTTTGCGTCTGCATGGCTTCTGACAACACAGAGATGCGATCTTTGAATGGTCGTACAACTTATGGCAGACGCGATCAGTTTTCTGACAATTTATTCGGTGAATCGACATGCTTTTAATCTTTTGCGGGACGCCCCATTATGGCGGAGACGATGTATAACCACCACCAACTGCTTCAATAACTGCTTCTTGGGATTGGAAATGGTCAGGCCAACTCAGCATTTCGGGCTCCGGACGACTTCCCGCGATGCCACCTGGAGTAACTAGATATCTTGAGAGATGAACACGAGGGCCAGCGCGGAGGTCATGGTGCATGGTAGGTGTGATGTCATCGAGGAATGCACGGGAAGGGTGGCGAGGAGTGGGAATGATGACAGAGAGAGGTGACAGAGGACGGACCATGGCGGAGGGCACTCAAGTAGAGGGGGACACGACGAGAGAACGAACTCGCCTCTGGATGAGAAACGATCATGGAAGGGGAGTGGGACACACGGCAGGCAAGGAGTGGATGGTGGGAGGAAAAAGAGCCACGGGGGCCACTGAGGAGAGGTGAGCGGATGACACGCAGCGGCAGGAGAAAGGTGGAAGCAAGAGTGAGATGACAGGAGGAGGGCCCATACTTGGTTAAACATCGGGAAACTAAGAGGAGCGGGACTGCACCAGCGTCGTTGATTTGGGAGCTACGATCCTGGCCGTCGAGAAGCTGCACATGGGAGCTCGGACCCCCCCCCCCCCTCCACTTAAAGGTAGAAAGGCGAGGGGGATCCGAGCTTCTCTCTACCACCGTTGATCCGGGTGCGCTAATCTGAACTGTCGGAGAGTTGCGCCCCCGATCTCGGACCCCCCCCCCGCTTAAAGATCAAAAGGCAAGGGGGGTCCGACATTCGCTGGGCGCCGTGGATCTGTGCGCGCAAATCTGGACCGCCCGGATGTACCTGCTGCTTATCACGGGTGCATTATCGCCTGAAACTTTGGACAAGTGGGTTTTAACCCATTATTTTGAGATCTAAACCCCTTAGCAAGAAATATCGCTAACATTTGGCTCCATGGGGGATAGAGTCATCCCTGTGATGCTCTAAGAACTCTTTTGCAGACTTAGTGCCTTTGTTGTTGGGCTATGGAGTCATTTATTAGTCCAAAAAATGAAAACGAAACACAAAACAATATTTACAAAATTAAACAAAAACGAGCCGACTGCGGCTCACATGAAACATTTTTTTAATAAATGCCCATTAACTGGGCCATTGAAGACTTCATTGCCTTCCAGATCCTGCAACCTGTAAGTGTTATTGGAAAATATTTCAAGGATCTTGAAAGGCCCGAACCAGAGGGCATCAAATTTACTGTGTTTGCCCTTCTCTTGCCTGGGCGCATCCCACTTGAGCACCAGGTCACCTTGTTCAAATTCTTTCTTTTTGTTTCTCCTGTCGAAAGCCCGCTTGATCTTCTGCTGGCGGTTGTAAGCTCTGTCCAGGACCTGCTCTCTGGTCTACTGCACCTCGACCATCTGATGAATTCTCCTGAGCATAAGATTAGGTTCCCCTTCATAGTCATGGAGAAGATTTGCCACAGGCAAGGCAAGCTGAGTGGGGAAAACTCCTCAATCCCATAAACAAGTTGGAAGGGGGAGAGACCCAGGGATTTCTTCGTTGTCACTCGATCGGCCCAAAGTGCAAATTTGAGCTTTGAGTCCTAGGCTCTTTTATTATCTTCCAATAGCTTCTTGATAAGCTTGATCAGACTTTTATTAGAGGACTCTGCCAGTCCATTTCCCTGAGGATAGTAGGGAGTGGAGTGGATTAGTGAAATTCCAAACTGCTCACAGAATTTGATCAGAGGCTCGAACCGAAATGG
>ML782017.1:160311-175766 GCA_009831015.1 Picea engelmannii | reverse complement strand
GGGGTCCGACATTCGTTGGGCGCCGTCGATCTGTGCGCGCAAATCTGGACCGCCCGGATGTACCTGCTGCTTATCACGGGTGCATTATCGCCTGAAATTTTGGACAAGTGGGTTTTAACCCGTTCTTTTGAGATCTAAACCCCTTAGCAAGAAATATCGCTAACAGGTTACTATCCGATTCAACCACCACCAAACCAACTAGGATCTTCTCTCTGGGGGCAGACTGCATACGGTCCCACTGGTCTACCGACAGGGATTCCACCCCAAAGTCACCAGTATCCACAAGTGAATCGACAATTGCCTTTTCTTGCTACTCTAGATCTGCCAGATTTGTCTAGGATTCTTAATGATCCTATTCGTCACTCTCCTCAATGGCCTGCTATTCCTGCAAAGCTTCCATCGGACATTCCAAAATTTGATGGGAAGGTGGGAGAGGACCCAAATAATAATGTCATGACTTTCCATTTGTGGTGTTCATCCAACTCATTGATGGATGACTCCATTAGACTGTGTCTTTTTCAACGAACTCTTATGGGTGCTGCTGCAAAGTGGTACATTGAATTACCACGGGGTTTCTTTTCGGATTTCAACACCCTTGCAATGGATTTTCTAACACATTACCAGTTACCGATCCGTTTCGAGACCGGAACTGAGATTTTAACCTCCTTCAAACAAAGCTTGGGCTCTCATATATCTGATCATATTCATGAGTGGCGACGGATGCGACGTCTCATTAAACTTGAGCTTCCTGATCAGTTACTGGCAGAATGGTTTACCAAGTATTTTGTAAACAAAATTGGTAAAGACATTGCTATGGGCGGTGTTGTCACAGAAGAGCAGGATATTAGTCATGCTCAGTATCTTGATCTCGTTTATTCGCAAACGGGAACCTTGTATGATTTACTGCCTGATTTACCTTGTCCTGGTAGTTCCAGCACTTCTGCTACTCCAGCTGCCTCGCATGCAGCTGATGGTGTGATTGGTTCCACTTATAGCCACTCACATTCCGTTTCAACTACAACCCTGAAATCCAATTCTTCTAATGTGAAAAGTGCTCCGTCTCTTGCTCCTCCCGCCAGTAAAACCTCTGAAGTGAACGTTGTTCAATCTACACCGACCGGTAAGACTAAGTCTAGGAAAGGGAGAGGCAAGAATAAGGAGGGTAAAAACAATAATCCAAATGAGAAAACCAAAACACCTCCTGTTGATGACCGGGATAATCGCAAACCACACTACCCTTGCCTTATCTGTGGTGACGATCACTACACGAAGGATTGTCCAAGATGTGCCGAGGTTAACAAGTTCCTTCAAGGAGCATCGAAGCCCTCTACGCCAGCAGTCTTGTCTCAACCCTTCCCGTCTCAACAACAGGCTTCGTTGGTCATCCACGACCAATCCTCTACTTCTACATCATCTAATGTTTTGATGTGCACTGGTGATTCCACGAAAAACAATGCTGCACTTACCACTAGAGCTAAAGACTATACTCCTTCTAAGGGGAAGGTTGACGACTTACCTCCCGATTTGGTACAACCTTCTCCACCAAACCCACCTACGAATGGTCCTCTTCATCTCGAACGACTGAGTCTTGATACAATTTTACAACCTCCGAAAGGTGTCGTTAAGAAGTCGGCATTCAATCCTCATGCTCGGGCAGCCCAGAACTATAGCATTGTCAAAGATCTGGCCCAAGCACCCTCAGCGATGTCTGCCCTGGAAGTCCTTCAGTCTTGTCCTGTGCAACGAAGGGCGTTGTTGAAAGCTATAGGTGGCATTGATCCAACAGATACGAATCTGATAGTCTTTAACTTGGATGATCACATTCCAAGGTTACCCCCATAGCTTGCGTTTCAAATCCAAGTTGTGGTCTCCGACAAGAGTATTTGTCGGATTGTTATTGATGAGGGTGCCTCTACGTGCGTCATGTCTTTTTCTTGTTGGAAAGCCATTGCCTCTCCCCCGTTAAACGAATCACAAAAAAGTTTGCGAGCCTTCAATGGCTCGGGTTTTAAGACTTATGGTGTTCTACCATCGTTGCCTGTCACTCTGGAAGGTAAGACCGTTCAGGTGGAAGTGGAAGTTTTCAATACTCCCTTATATTATAATCTCCTACTTGGTCGAAGCTGGGTCAATTCTATGCGTGCTGTCGTGTCAACCCTTTTCCGTGTCGTACGATTTCCTCACCAAGGAAAATTGGTTACGATTGATCAACTTGCCTTTTTTAATGCTGATACTCACATTGGCAACGTGCCTTTCATCGCTAAAACCCCACCGGGTTATGAGAATGTCGGGGTCGATCTTTTAAAAGACTCTTCACTAATGGGTACTTTCCCCATACCACCACCACACGATCTTCCACGCTTGTTTATTGATTATATTAATATGATCTCTACTGTACCTCATGAACTTCTGGTGTCTGTTGACCCTTGGGTAGTCCCTAATCTTGGAGATCATGTTTGTTTCGGTGACGTCATGCTGTTAAGTCCGGTTGAATCCGCTTATCAAGCCATTCAATTGGCAACCCCTACTACTTCTTCTTTTGATGAGTTGTCTCCTGATCCTTTTCATGTCGTCTTTCCCACTGATGAGATGATCATGTACATCATGGAAGACACCCGTTGGGATGATGGGCATCATCGTTCCATCTTGTTTCTGGAACAACAGACTCTTGAGAATTATCAGCGGATTTCGACTCCGTCGACCGTTGTTGTTATCTTCACGGTTTCCCAATCTACACAAGATGTGTTGGCAGAAGGGAACCTCAGTAACATTTCACCCACGATGCCCATAGATATTTCCGTGAAACCTGGGATAGTCAAGAACGTTCATATTGGAGCTTCGTGTTCTCCCGCAGAAATTGTCACTTATACTTCATTGTTTAAAGAATTTCGAGATATCTTTGTGTGGAGTTATGAAGAGATTTCGGGTATTGACCTTGCTATCATTTTTCATGAGATTAATACATACCCCAGAGTTAAAATAGTCTGGCAGCGCCTCCGTCCTGTCCATCCACGTAAAGCGACAACTATTAAACTTGAAGTTGAAAAGCTTCTTAAAGCCGGTTTCATTTACCCCGTGGCATTGACAGAATGGGTTTCTAACCCCGTACCAATCGATAAGAAGGGTGGTAGTATACGCGTTTGTGTTGATTATCGGGATATCAACAAATCTTGTCCAAAGGACAATTTTCCAACCCCTTTCGTTGACCAAATCATCGATGATTGTGCCGGCATTGAAATCTTTTCCCTTATGGATGGATTTTCCGGCTATAATCAAATCAATATCGCGCCTGAGGACCAACATAAAATGGATTTTATTTTTCCTTGGGGTACTTTTGCCTACCGAAAACTCCCCTTCAGTCTGAAGAACGCAGGTGCTACGTTCCAACGTGCTATGTCTTACGCCTTTCACAATATTAAGCATATTGTTCAACCTTATTTGGACGATTTGTCGGCTCACTTCTTACGTCGAGATGATCACCCTAATCATCTCCGAGCAATTTTCGTTCGTTGTCGATTCTATTGCATTCGCCTGAATCCTCATAAATGTGTCTTTTGCGTAGAATCCAGCCATCTCCTCGGTTTCATTCTTTCACACCATGGGATCAGGGTAGATCCTATCAAGGTCGAGGAGATTCTTAATCTCCCTCCTCCTTCTTCTTTGCGTCAGTTACAAAGTTTGCAGGGGAAATCAAACTTTCTTCGTCGTTTCATCATGAATTATGCTGAGATTACTCGCGGTTTCACACGTCTTCTAAAGAAAGGTTTAGAGTTTGTCTGGGATAAAGTCGCTAACAATGCCTTTGAAGATTTAAAATTGTCCCTCACAAAAGCTCCTCTTATTTTCCCTCCGGATTATAGTCGAGATTACTTTCTTTATCTAGCTGCGTCCGAGAATACTATCGGCATGGTCCTCGTTCAAGAGGATGATAACCATGATGAACATGTTATCTATTACTTGAGTAGAATTTTATCATCCATGGAAATCAAGTACCAACATGTTGAGAAGCTAGCCTTGGTTGTTGTTCAAGCAGTCCAACGTTTCCGTCATTACATTCTCTCCAGGAAGACTACAGTAATTTCACACTGTAACCCCATGCAACACATATTGACACATCAATTGCTGGGGGGAAAGTACTCCAAGTGGATTGTTATTCTACAGGAGTTCGATTTGGAATTCGATCGCGTCATGTCGAAGAAATCTCTAGTTTTCGCTGAGTTAATTTGTGATTTTCCCCAGATTGCCACGGAAAAGGTAGCAGTCGATTCGTTACCTGACGAGTCACTTTTCCTTATCAGTACTAAATATATTTGGTACGGAGATATCATTATATATCTCCAAACTCAAACTTTCTGGCCTAATTTGTCTAGTAATGAACAATGTCATGTCCGTTATCATGCACGTCATTATATCATCCTCGGTGATACTCTTTACCGTCGAGGCATTGACTCTGTCTTTCGACGTTGTTTGAATTTTGACAAAGCTGAGAAAGATTTGAATGACTGCCATTCCAGAGCATGTGGTGGTCATATGTCTGGGTATGCTACTGCCCAGAAGATCTTACGTGTAGGTTACTTTTGGCCTTCCCTATTCACTGACTGCATTACTGCTATTTAGAAGTGTCATGCCTGCCAGACTTATAATCAGAAGATTCGATCGCATACTGCTCCCCTTCATCCTGTAGTCTCAGTAGGTCCTTTTGCTAAATGGGGCATTGATTTCATGACATGTCACCCTCACTCGGCCGGGGGGCATGGTTACATTATTGTAGCTGTTGATTATTTCACAAAGTGGGCCGAGGCGATGCCGACATTCGAAAATACTGGGAAGACTGCAGCCTTATTCCTTTTCAACCATGTCATCACTCGTTTTGGTGTTCCTCAGGCTATCGTTACCAATCACAGTAGTCATTTTAGAAATAACATGATGTTTGAACTTACAGAGAAGTTGGGCCTTCGTCATGATAGCTTAACACCCTATTATCCACAGGCCAATGGCCAGGTCGAAGCCATCAATAAGGTTCTTGTAACTATGGTTTGACGGATGATAGGAATCCATAAAACCAGATGGCACACAATGTTATTTTTGGCATTGTGGGCATATCGGACATCTGTTAAGTCTGCCACAGGATTCACGCCTTTTCGATTAGTTTATGGTATGGAAGCCATTCTACCAATAGAATGTGAAATCCCGTCTTTGAAGCTAGCTGTAGAGCTCTTACCTAATACTTCTATTGAAGAAGAATGTCTGTTGTATTTGATGCGATTAGACGAGACTCGCTGTGACGCTACTCTTGTAATAGAAGCCCAAAATAAATGTGTTAAGGCACAGTACGACAAGCATGTCAAACCTCGTGTATTCTTTGAAGGAGATCTTGTTCTTCTATATGAACAAGATAAAGATGTCCTAGGAGCTGGGAAATTTGAACCAATGTGGCGTGGGCCTTATATTGTTAGCAAATTTTTGGAAAAAGGAGTGTATGAGCTAGTGGATTATGATGGTGTGCCTTTGAGTGAACCCAGGAATGGGTTGTACTTGAAGAAGTACTACGCATGAGTCATTTGTGCATGAGTACTTGTATTTTTATGTATCATATTGAGTGTGTTTGTTACTTTAGTTTTTCCTTTGACGTTATCTGGTCTCTGCCCTTACGTGACGTTGTGTTTGATTGCCAGATGTCGGAGTATTCGCTACCTTATATTGGCTTCGCCGATGGTGCTAGCCATAGTACTCGGAACCTAGCTTTTGCTGCATGGGCAATCTATGCCCCGACAAATGAACTCATATCTCTATGAGGTATATGTCTTAGCCGAGCAACCAACAACATTGCAGAGTATAGAGCCGTGGTTGAATTATTGGTTGATGCTATCACTCTCGGAATTCATCATTTGGTTGTCCGACTTGACTCGCAGTTGGTAGTACTACAACTCAATAATGTATATTCTATTCGAAGTCCTACTTTATTAAGGATATATTTGCGGATTTGCCTCTTGGAAAGACATTTTGATTACATAGAATATCAAAACATTCCAAGAAGTCTTAATACATTGACAGATGATTTAGCTAATTATGTATTGGACAGGCATTTAAATCACTTATAAAATCAAACAAATTAAAATGTACACCATGTAAAGTAAGTCGGTAGAACCCATGTATATATAACGATCAAAGTTTGTTTTACAAAATGTGTCCGAAGACCAAAATATCAAAATGAAGCTCTTGGCTTCTACAAAGTGACATCACTAATGATGTTCACGATAGCACACTAAAGTCCTAGCAACTTTGCGGAGAAAACGACCCATAGAGGCAGAGACTCCCACGGTGTGATGCTGATCGCGTAGAGGGATCTCCTCCAGAGGCATATCTGGAATATCGGTCATCAAACCCTCTAAGTTTTGCTCCACTGTCAGATAGTCCTCGGCATACTGGGGGACTGCAACTGCTGCCTCTCCTCGATGCTAAACAAGAGAACTACCAGCTGGTCTATATGCCCCAACATCTGTGTTATCAATAAAATTTTGGTGTTAGTCTTTGGATGATTCTATAAAACCAAAAACATTTAATATGATGAAAATACAAAAACATCTAAAAATTAAAAGTTGGTGTACTTCTTACCAATGTCTCCCCACTGTGCGTCTTCAGGAAGGGCAAGGTCAGGATCACCGTGAAAGGCCAAGCCAGTATATGCATAATCCTCTATCATCAGAAATTGGCCTTGAAGCCAGTCGAAGAAGTGATCGTCATACCTGACAATCGGTCCTGTCACATGTCTAGCAATGAGTTGGCACCATCGTAACATCCATGGATCCCTGGGACCTAGAAAGTGCCAATCAGCCTGAAGCCTATACACTGGGACCCTCTCACAGAAGAAGGACACTAGCAATGATCCATAACCAAACTGCTTTAGATCTCCACACCTACTTTTGGTCAGTTGTTTCTTGAGGTTGCGTAACACTGTGTCAGCCCAGCTGAAGACCCAGGGCTCAATACACTCGAGGGCATATTGAAAATAGCTCTGTAGAGCCATATGCGGTGCAACATTTCCTGCCATCCGAGCGATAGTGAAGAGAATGGTACGGAGAGTTATATCATTCACTCCCCAAATGGCCACTTTTTCTTTTTGTCTTTCAGCCTCTGGCATGCAATACTCTCGGCAATACTCACTCATTTTCAGACCACCCCTGCGGCTACCAGTCAAACTGACGTAGGAACCTTGCCTGGATAGCCCAGTCAGGAAATAGATATCCTCAATGTCGATCGTCAAAGTGTGAGAACCGACATTAAAAACCTGTTGATCTGGATCCCACATCCGGACCAAGTGTTCTAGCAATCGAACTTGGGATCTCATGCCCAGTATGCGGAAATACTTCAAGAGACCACAATCTCTTAAAGTGGCAAGAGTCGGAGGGTGATTTTCAGTGGTTGCATTATCATCCTCATGTTACCTTTCTCTCCATTCAAGCACCATTGTGATGGTTATTAACCTGCATGGCAACCATGTGAAGATAGTTAATGATCTAAAACATGAGAAAAATTGGTTTTATTGGCTAAATATTATAAAAAAAATTGGGCTCTGCGCTGTTTGCAGGTGGCTTATAGCACACAGTGCGAACTTCTCGCACTGTAGCTCAAGCCCACCTACGAGAATGAATACTTCTTGCAGGCCCCATATGGGTAGCCTGCGAGAATCCTCATTCACGCATAGGGTTTCAAAAACTAACTCAAAACATGAAATTTAGCCACTAAAATCATGAAATTAAACCATGAAAAGATAGAGAATGGAGAACTTACCAATCTGATCCAGACGGTTTGTGGAATGATGCCCCAAAGCTCCCGAAAATCGACGATGAAGATCGGAGGTAAAATGGAGGTTTTTTGCACACAAATGGTAAATGGGTAAAACAATATGGTAAAATGAATTGTAAATTTGTTTTATTTACTTTTTACCATGTTAAAAGTGGGTTTTCCATGTTTATTCACTATTTTACCCTAATTAGTAATACGAAAGTGAGTAACATGACTTGCAGGTACCCAATGCAGATGATTATGGACAAAAAACTTTTACAATATGATGTGTTTTTGTTTGTTTCCTATGGTTTTGATCTAAAACCTCAAGTGCCTTTTATCCGTTCTTGCACTTGCAAAAAACCTAGAACGTGATCGAGCATTGTTTTATCTTTTTTCTGGGCTCAATGTGGTTACACGAAAAAGGAACCCCCCCTGGAGTTAACTTTAAGCTCTTTTCACGACTCCCTAAATATGAAAAGATTGCCAAGAGAACTTGCTATTTTCACGCTCGTTAAAGTATTTGAAGTTACGTGTCCTCCGAGCGATAGTTTAACCCTTTTTCGGTCTCGTTGGACTATTGTTCGAAAAAGGAACTGAGAGATTTCTCTTTTGAGTGCTTTTCCAAACTCTATAATCCTGAAAAACCTTCGAGTTTTCTATCTCTAGACTCATTAAACAAACATTGACTGACACGTGATGGGACCGAACCACTCCTTCTTAGGGTTCGTTAAAAATACTCCGAGGGACTCGTCTGAAGGATGAGCTTATATCAACAAGCATATGTGATCCTCTTCAAGCTTGCGTAAAAATAAAGAGGTACTTGCCAGAAATGGTGGGGGGGAATTTGGGAAAGGGATATGTTTCATCTTTGTGTTAATTGGCAGTAAGTGTCGCTCTTGAACATGACACCCCCTATTCATCATTTGAAGCCGGTTTGGGAAATCCATTTGTCTCTCATTCAATTCAATAATAAGGTCTTTCCATGTGTCGTTTTTGATTCAATGCTACCAAATCATTGGTCGTGTCATCCATATGTTCAAGAGCAGTCCTAACCTCTATTGAGTCAGCCATCTGCAGTTATAATTTCATTCTGTGTCGGCCTTCCCTGTGTCCAAAGTCCAATTGTCTCATGCTCTGTTTCATTTTCAAACTCTGTTACTCATTTCGTGTCACTGATGGGGGATACATCAAGGCCCTCCTGTGACGAGTCTTGTTCTGTCAACTTCAGCACATTATCTAGAATTAAGACTTAGAAATTATTTAGTACCTTGAAGCTTGCATGCCTCAATGGCAAGTTTCTCGCTTTCGACAGTGGGTTTACATCATTGACCCCTGATCGAGAGATTCCGTTGAATGTTCGACATCAACTCATTTATTCATAGTCGACAGATTGTACTATAGTACCTTGGGAATCATTGGCATCAATGGTGATTTCCCTCGCACTTGTTAACGATATACATCAATGACCAGTAATCAAGTGGTTTCTACCATGTTCGACTTCGACACATGTAATCACATGGTCAGATTCGTACTTTGGGCGATGAGATTGAAGACCCTGGATATTATCTTTGTGATCCAGGTTGCGATGGAGTATGTATAATTTGTGACACATAGATCCATTGTGTATGATTCGTGGCTATGTCGTTTTGACTGAAAATTTGTCGCACAGATCCATAGTGTATTCAGGTGGCTGTGCTATATAGTGACGGCATGGATCCACAGTGTATGATTGGTGGCCATGAACTTAGTTTACGATGTCATCAATCTATGATCTGAGTATGGGAATGCCTACCTCGGAATTGGTATACATAATATTTTGTTGATGCTTGAATGTTTGCAGGTCTTTGATTAAGATGTGCTTTTGGTTCTTGACGCACACATGCAGCTTAAAAAGTCTATCGACTATCACTGGTTCTTCTCTCAGACTTTGGGGGGCATTCTGTTATCCACAAATTTGGTCATTGTGATGATGTCATGATGATGGAAAATCAAGCTCTTTACCAAGAACACTTTCCTGAGAAAAGTTACAGTTGTCTTCTTCCAGAACTCACATTTTGAAACATGTTCGCAGGCTACTTATATATTCTCCTGCGAGAATGCCTGATTCTCGTAGGCTACCTTAAGCTGGGGTGTGAAATTCTCGCACTGTACTCATTTTTAGGGTGCGAACATGCTCTTAAAGGGGAAAAAGATAAAGATCTCGAACCTTCAAGAAGGGAATCTTCTAGAAGGATGAGTTGGCTTTCGAATGATTCAGGTGCTGGCATTCCAGATATCTTGGGATCATTCCCTATCCAAGTAACTAATCTATCTCTTCCTATATATTGAGGAGATTGCTCATGGAAAGGTTTAAGTTCAGTTAGCAGCAAGTTAGCAAGAGTTTGATTAGAGAATTAGTGCAAGACAGTATGGAGGATTGATGCTACAGCAGCAAGAGACAACAACAAGGTCATCACATGTGGTAGATTTTCTTCATACATGAGCAAGTGTGTGTGTCAGAACTAGAAGCCATCGAAAGGAGACCTATGACATCAAGGCTCAGGTTGTAAGTTTCACTTTCAATTAATTCAATACAGTAATATTTCCCTTTCCCATAAAGATGATGTCACTTTATTACATAACTCCTTGATCATATGTATAGACTAGTTATTGAATATATTAATCTGCCTTTATCTCGATTGGTTCATTCTGTTGTGATCTGAACGGGATGAGAGAATTGGAGCAAAGCTGGAAACAACAGAGTTCTAAGGAAAGCGTTCATAAGGTATGTCCATGATCCTCACCTCTCAGTTCATTCAATAATCTAGATCTAGGGAAAGTGTATTATTCTGTCATGTTTTGTTCTAGATACCAGGTGGATCTAGGGAGATCGGTTTCTGTCCGCACTTACGAATTTATCCTATAACATAGGTGAAAGTTCCCCAAGGACAAATAAAAGTGGTCTTGTGTTGTTCGGCGGGTATGATATTGATTTGATTATATCTGGAGAAACCATCCATCAAAGAGAAGATTTCACTCCCAGCACAATCGTCGATGATCTGGTCAACGAAGGGGGTGGTAAAGTTGTTTTTAGGACAACCTTTGTTAATATCCCTATAATCAATGCACACGTAGATCGTACCTTGTTTCTTGTTAACCAGAACAAGATTGGAAACCCAGTTAGTTAGAGCTTGAAGTTTCTCAACTTCAAGCTTGATAGCAGTTTCTTTACGCAGGTGGACTGGATGAAGTCGTTGTTGGACGGGTTTAGCACCTGGGTATGTCTTAATCTCATGTAAAACAATGTCGAGGTCAATAACCGACATTTCTTCATAGCTCCATGTGAAGACGTCAAAATATTCTTGAAAAAAATACTTGTAGGTGACAACTTCATCGTTGGAACATGAAGCTTCGATATGCACATTTTTGACAACTCCAGGTTTAATGGATATGTCGAGGGGGATGGTGGGTGAGATATTACTTAAGTTCCCTTCATAGAACATATTGTGTGTAGACTCGGGAACAGTAGAAATAACGATAACGGTCGACGAATTCGAGATCCGTTGGTAACTCTCAACGGTGTGTTGTTCCAGGAAGATAATGGAACGATGATGTCCATCGTCCCAAGGGGTATCTTCCATGGACATAGCAGACATAATCATCTCGTCTGTAGGAACAATGACATGGAATGGATCTGGAGATAAATCACCAAGAGAGGGGGTAGAAGGGATTTCCAATTGAATGGCTTGATAGGCGGATTCGACTGAACGCAAAGGCATTTGGTCACCATAGCAAAGATGATCATCGGGGTTGGGTACTATCCATGGGTCATAAGACGTAGGGTTTTCTCGAACATAGGTGGAAATTATGTTGATCGAGGTGACAAATGGATGTGGAACATCGGGTGGTGGAATGGGGAAAGTACCCAACAAAGAGGAATCTTTAAGAATACCCACATCGACATTCTCATACCCGGGAGGTGCCTTTGAAATGAAAGGAACATTGTTCGTACGGGAGTCAAAATTGAAAAAGGCTAGTTGGTCAAAAGTGACCACTTTTCCTTGGTGTGGGAAACATAACATGCGAAAAAGTGTGGACACAACCGCATGCATGGAATCGATCCAGTTGCAACCAAGTAAGAGGTTATAATCGAGAGGTGCATCAAAGACCTCAACTTCAACGCTGACTGTTTTTCCTTCCAATGTAATGGGAAACGAAGAGAGACACTGTAGGTCTTAAAAATAGAGCCATTAAAGGCCTTAAGGGTGTTGTGTGATTCAATAATGGGAGGAGAACCAATGGCTCTCCAACAAGTGATAGACATGACACATGTCGAGGCTCCCTCGTCAATAACCGTTCAATAGATCTTTTTGGTTTCAATGACAACTTGTATTTGAAACGCTAATTGAGGGGGGAGCCTTGGAATGTGATATTCTAGGTCAAAGATTATTAACTTTGTATCTACAGGATCGATTCCACCAATATCCTTTAATAGAGCCCTTTGTTGCACAAGGAAAATTTGGAGGACTTCGAGGGTGGACATCGTGGACGCTACTTGCACAATATCTTCGACAATGCTATAGTTCTGAGCAGCACACGCATGAGGATTGAAGGCATACTTTCGAACAACGCCCTTTGGAGGAGGGTGAAGAACAGTGTTGAGGCTTGGTCATTCGATATGAAGAGGACTGTTGGGAGGTGAATTCGAGGGAGTCAGTTGTACCAATGGCGGTGGTGTATCATCAACTTTATCCTTGGATGGAGAATAATCTTTGGCTCGAGTGGTAAGTGTGACACCATTATTCTGTGAATCACCTGTACACATTAAGACATAGGATGTAGTGGAGGGGGAGGGTTGGTCATGAATGACCAAGTGGGCCTGTTGTTGAGAAGGGAAGGGTTGTGACAACACGACTGAAGTAGGAATTTTCGGGGTCCCTTGAAGGAGCTTAGTAACCTTGGCTCATCTTGGAAAATCCTTAGTGTAGTGATCATCACCACAAATAAGACAAGGGTATCGGGGTTTGCGCTTATCCTTATCATCAACAAGTTGTGTTTTGGGATTCTTAGATTGCAGATTATTTTTATCCTCCTTATTCTTACCCTTCCCTTTTTTGGATTTATTCTTTCCGACAGGGGTAGATTGAAAAACATTCACCTTAGAAGTCTTACCAGCGGGAGGAGTAGGAAACAGAGCATGTTGAACATTAGAATCAATAGAATTGGGGTTGGTGGTAGAGGCTTGTTTAGAGTGGGGTTGGGCATGGAAAGTGCCAATCACACCATCAACTGCATGAGAAGTAGCAGGAGTAGTTGAAGTAGCGGTAGTAGAAGGATGAGGTGCGTCAGGGAGTAAATCGTAAAGACTACCCATTTGTGAGTAAACGAGTTCAAGGTATTGAGCATGATTGATCACCTGTTCTTCTATGAAAACTCCACCCATGGAAATGTTATGAGCGATGTCATTCATGAATGATTTTGTGAACCACTTTTATAGTAACTAATCAAGAATCTTGAGTTTGATTAGACGTCCTCTCCATCGACACTCACAAATGTGATCCGAGATATGAGTGGCTTTGGTTTGTTTGAAAGAACTCAAAATTTTGGTTCTCATTTCATAATGGATCGGTAACTGGTAGTGGGTGAGGAAATCCATGGTGAGGGTGTTAAAGTTAGTGAAGAAGCCTCATGGTAATTCTATATACCACTTTGCGGTGGAACCCGTGAGAGTTCATTGAAAAAGACGTAATAGGATAGAGTCATCCATAAAAGAATTGGATGAACACCAAGGGTGGAAATTCATTACATGATTGTTCGGGTCCTATTTAGATTTAACATCGAACTTAGGAATGTCAGATGGTAGTTTGACCAGTATTACGGGCCATTGAGGAGAGTGACTGATAGGATCATTTAAAATTCTACACAGATCAAGAAGGTCCAGGGTGGCTAAGAAGGGTAACTGTCTATTCACGTGGGGGTACTAGTGACTTTGGGGAGGAAGACCCATAGGTATACCAGTAGGACCATAAGCAGTTTTCATATAATGCAAAGATCTAGGCAAATTTGATTGTTGGCGTGGAGGCATGTAATTTATAGGGTTGTATTGGTTAGGGTTGTTCCCTTGAACAGGGATGTTGGGTTGAGTGTTCGAGCCCCAAATGGGATTGGATGGACCTAGATATGGTTGGCCTATACTAGGGGGTATGAAAGAGCTAGATTGAGGTTGTTTCCCCCCAGTCGATTAGGGATTATTTTGGATAATATAGTTCCAATACTGGGCTAAGGCTGTAGGCATGTTCTGTCCATAGGGTGGGGTAGGTGGCGGTTTCCCTCCAATTGGGGGTTGCATCCCAATTGGGATTTGACCTCCAATGTTAAGCCCTAATGTTGGCCCATTACCCCTTAATTGGGGCATATTAGATTAGTAATGCTATTTTATTTATGTCAGCTTTAGGCCATTAGTTGTAATTTAGATTAGTAATGTTATTTTAATTATTTCGGCTTTAGGCTATTATTTGTAATTATACCTCCTAGTCTCCTATATATACCAAGGAGACATTTTCATTTTGAATCATCTTGTACTTGAACATTTAAGTGGGGTAAAAGGAGGTTTCCCCCTCGAAGAGGCTTATTATCTGATATTATCTCTTTTTCAAGGCTTGGAGTACTTTTCTAGGGGTTTTTGTATGCTATATTGATGTTTGGTTCTTAACATATGGTATCAGAGCTCAAGGTCTTGGGGTTTCGCTGCTACATCTGAGACACCGTGGAATTTTCGCTATAACTTGTTTTCTACAACGTTTCAAAAGGAACGACTTAAAGGGTTTTTATTAGACGGATCAAGGTACGTTGGATTCAAAATGCAGTGCCTGAAGCCTTATACTTTCGGAGATACAACCTGTACAATATAGGGTTATGGAATCATCCTGAAATGCGTCATTGAGGCATTTTAGCTATAAAAACTTTTCTGTAACGTTTCAGACCCTTCCCTTTAGAAACCATTTACCGAAATTAGTTTTTTATCTGTGGTAAAAATTTCAGCTTCTAGGTCATCTTAAATTTGTAGATACACCTTGTGTAAGATAGGGTATCTGACTAGTCCTATTGACTAGTCTCAAGAAGGTGTTCCAGGTAAAACAAGCATAACTTCTTGCTGGAGTATCCAAATTAAGTGGGACTAGTTGCATTGGATCGTGGACAGTTTGTAGTATTTTGGGTACGAGTGTCGGAATCTGATATCAATTATTTTTAGTGGGGCATTCTATACAAGTGAGATCTCCTGGAAAGGCCAAAAATCGGCAAGTTGTGTGGAAGTTACCGTAAATTCCACTTGGCACATCCAATTTTGATCAGACCTGTGGGATTGCAGAGAAGAAATATCAGAGAACTACCTAAAGGAAAGTTTCATACCCAGAAGGGCTGAAACTTGGGATATCTAATAGATAAATATTGTCTAGCAGAACCACCTCAAAATGAAGACTCAAAAGTGATATTTGGCCAACATGCCACCCAAAAAGGGACCTCCTACACCAAATAAGCCTCTAGAAAATCCTAATTGGACTCTTGATGAAGGTGAGGAAATGCGTAGGGACATAAATGATTTACAAAAGAAGACAATAACCAAAGATGAACTACAAGAGATGAGGGATTCAATAGAAGCTAAGTTGGATACTAAGATGGATTCAATG
>ML782017.1:140205-150955 GCA_009831015.1 Picea engelmannii | reverse complement strand
TAATTATACCTCCTAGTCTCCTATATATACCAAGGAGACATTTTCATTTTGAATCATCTTGTACTTGAACATTTAAGTGGGGTAAAAGGAGGCTGCCCCCTCGAAGAGGCTTATTATCTGATATTATCTCTTTTTCAAGGCGTGGAGTACTTTTCTAGGGGTTTTTGTATGCTATATTGATGTTTGGTTCTTAACATCCAAAAGGGAATTGTGTTTGGCCTCCAGGGTGAAATTGTCCACCAACAGGAATCTGGTAATTAGGTGTGAAAGATTGGGTGGTGCCACTAGGGTCAGTTCCTCCGATAGGGGATGGAAGAGACCCTCTGGAAGGGGGCTGAGGAAGTGTCGGAATAAAAATGGAAACAACATGGTGGTCAGGAGGGGGAAAGACTCTAGAAACTCCGAATGGACCCTGAATAGGAAGAGGGATAGAAGAATTTAACGGATTATATTTGGGGGGAAGGGATGGGGTAGGTCTAGATGTGACAATGGGAGATTGGATAGCCACCATATTCTCGGTGTGGATATTCATAGTATTTGGGACAATTGTATAATGGTCCATTTGAAGGGGGATAATCAAGATATGGTCATCTGACTGAGCATCTGAACTAGGGA
The DNA here is from genome assembly GCA_009831015.1 of Picea engelmannii. Classification (NCBI taxonomy): domain Eukaryota; kingdom Viridiplantae; phylum Streptophyta; class Pinopsida; order Pinales; family Pinaceae; genus Picea; species Picea engelmannii. The sequence goes on along the minus strand of ML782017.1, from coordinate 150,340 downwards.
AATAATAGGCAGTAGTAAAAGGTATCACTTATGTATCATATGTTTCAGGTAGCTCATGTGTGACAATGATATCAATGCCTGCTCTTGAGCCAAAGAGATCCCATCTAAAAATTCCAGTAGTCCAAAAAGGATCCTGACCTTCAGGGCCTGCGAAAGGTCCAGTTGGTAATCTAGAAAACTCAACAACAATTTCTCCGTATGAATTCACTTGAACAATACGTCTCATAGAGTCAGGAGGAAGTCGTGAGCCCTATAGAGAATCTATAATTCATAATTGTTCTAAAGAGTTAGTTCTTTCCACTCATGGAGTGGCAATGTCTTGGACTTCACTTTGTTGAGGAGAGCCCTCCAGTGAGTTGGTAGGAAAGGGTTGAGAACCTTCCATATCTTCTGGGGGTAGTCCTTGCATTCTATGCAAGCAACGTGGAGGGTCAATGGTGATCGAGCTAAAATATTACGAAATAAATTCTATGGCCAACTACGGAGAACAACAGGAGTCACTAATAAAATCTAGAGTTCAAACCATGCAAACAAACCTTTTCATTCCAAAGTCACTAGTTGGTGATGAAATCCAACGTCGCGAAGTCGAGACAAGAAGGGGATAGGATAGAGAAAGTGGAAAAGTTATGTGGACGACCTGCTTAACAGACTTACACCTTGGTGGAATCTCCCACACATAATTGTGGGTATACCCTCTAAGGAGCCCGAGTGAGTTTGGCGAACATCGATTCCAGGTACCGTAGAGACTTTCCCCTCCACAGTCACCTTTTGTTAACAATTGCTAAGAATATAGGCCACTAAGATTACCAAAAACAACAATGATTCCTGGGGGAACAGTCGACAGTCCGATCCATGTGCAAAGACAGGGTATCTAGCCCGAAATAAACTCAAGAGGCTTCCACTCATAATTGTGGGTATATCTTCAAGTGACCCCCATAATACGCACAATATCTACACCAATACCAACAACCTAGATTAAGTAACTCTGCCAGTCTTAATGCAACCTTAGGTTTGACCCTTGTGTGAGAAGGGCTTCCCAGGACAAAATGTTGCAAATGGATTTCAACACTCCCTATCACAACATACTACAATGTGTTTTATTCTTTGGAGAGTGTGCCTTACAACCTAATCCAAAGCGCTAGCCTAGCTAATGTTGGTGAGAAGAGTTTCTAGAAAATAAAAGTTACTAATAAATTTTAGATTGCATTTTGTTTTAGAGGTTGTTTTTTACGCAAGAGGAATATGGAAATGAAACCAATGTTGTTGAGACCTTGACCCAATAAGATGAAAATAGATATGAAGCATGAAATTTTTCATTCAATGAATTCTATCTACAATGGGGAGAAGGTGTCTTTTCTGGAACTATAAGCTACAAAAAGTACTTTACTTTTTCTTAAACACAATTGTAAACAACCATAAAAATGAAGTTTCTCAATTTTCTCTTCTTTATCTTTTTGTAAAAAAAAAAAATTGAATGCAAAAACTTTATTATGAATGATTACTCAACAATAACGAATGGTTTAAATTTTTCTTTCACAAACCAAAACAGGGATGTAGGGAAGAAATCTCAAGTAATCAATGAAAATCGATACACCCAACAAGAAACCAAATCAAACTTTCAATGTAGATAAAAATAAAAAATGACAAGAAAGTAGTTCACCAAATGCACATGGACAAAGAACTTTCCAGGAAAAAAGAAATCCAAAAACACAATCAATCCCAACTTTTAATCCAATCAAATATTTTTTGATCAAACAAGCACTCAGATCTCAGAATCAGAGATTATACCCTTGTCGATAAAAGGTCAAGAAGTAAAAACTGGGAAAAAATGATTAAGAAGAGTTTTCGATCTCTGAAAACCAATCAACCGTGAGATTTGAAAACAAGAAACAGTCAAACATTGGCAAAAGAAGTTCTTCCTAGGTAAACTAAGAAATCTGGGCATCAAAAAACATAAGAAGACCTAATCCAAAAATTTATAAATGAGTTTGCAACCTAGTAGTGGAGTGCAGTGCGAAAATTAGGAATTCTCGTAGTCTAGACACTAGTAGAGTGCGAGAAGGTCACACTGGACTGAACAATAAGGTGCAAAAATCAATGGTTTTTGCAGGCTAGAGAAAGGTACAGTGAGAGACTGTTTGTAATCAAGGAAAATTTGAAAAAAGGACAAAAATTTTGACTCAACTTCTAGGTCCAGAGAGTCTATATGGATCTCCCACAGACTCAGAGACTGGTTGGAAATGAAAAAGAGTAGGCTAAGAGAAAATGGCCAACAAAAAACCACAAAATGAGTCGTATCCCCAATGGAGTCGCCAATTTTGTTATAGGATAAATTGGTATATGCGGACACTAACAGATCCACCGAGATCTAGAACAAAACAGGATAGGACATGACACTTTCCCTAAGTTACAATCATTGAATTTGTCACTGAAGAAGGAATAGGTGGCATACCTTTAGATATCACTCCCTTATGTCTTTGTTGTCCCTGCTTTGCTTTGGTAGTCTTGTGATATCAAATCTACAATGACACAAATCGACCAAGGTGAAAGCAATAATAATACATTCAATGAAGGCCTAAACATGTGATCAAGGAGTCATGTAATAAAATAAAAGTGATTTTATGGGAAAGGGACATGCCACTGTATTATATTAAATGAAAGTAGAAGATACAACCAGATTTCCTTGATGTTGCAAGCTTCCTTTCGGTGGTCCTTTGTTCCAACACACACACTTGCTCCAAACTTGTATGAAGAAGATCCACTATGGCTTGATGGACAAATGGAGGCCTCAAGCACCAATTCAAATAGGATTCCTCACACAATTCTAAACCTATTCTTTCATCAATTCTCTATTCAATATTTCTTAACCTCTTCCTTGAGAAACCTTTCATTATATAGGAGAAGGAAAGATGGTTAAATGGATGAGGATGCTCCCACTAAATATGAGAAGTCAGTAGGATGTCAACCATCCGAATGTCAACTCATTTTCTAGAAGATCCTCTTCTATAACCTCCGTAACATCTTCTTCCTTTTAATATTTGAAGCAGATTCACACCCTTCTTATAGAGAAAACTGTGAACCCCTCACAATCCAAGTATAGAGTAGCCTACGAGAATCAGGGTTTTCACACCCAACAATATATGAAGCCTCCGAACTCATTTTAAAAATATGTTTTGAAGAAGAAGACAATAGTCACTTTTCTCAGGCAAGAGGTCCTTATGAGAGCCTGAACACAAAACCGTAGAGACATCACTAGAGTGACCAAAATAATGTGTAACAGGAAATGATGTGGCAGTAAAGGGGAAAGTGTCCACTGATGATGTTGATATAACCGAGTGCAATTTGGGCACATGAAAGGATCCAAAATATGTCAAGTTGTCAAGAAGACTATCAAGAGAGCATAGGGAAGAATATACTGAGTTGTTAAAGGAATTTTTTGATGTATTCGCTTGGACTTATGAATATCTCAGAACTTATGACACAAGCATCATAGAGCACAAGATCCCATTAAAGGAAGAGACCAAACCCTTATGGAAAAAGTTGAGGAAAATAAATCCTATGTTGTTGCCTGCCACGGAGAAAGAGGTAAAAAATATTTTAGATGCTAAAATTATTATTCCTTTGAGGTATTCTGAATGGGTGGCCAACTTGGTCCCAGTGAGAAAAAATAATGGAGAAATCGGACTTTGTGTCGATTTCCAGCATCTAAACAGAAGTTATAAAAAAGGATAATTACCCTTTGCCCAAGATGGAGCACATATTACATAGGGTGACATGTGTGGCCAGCATGTTCATGATTGATGGTTTTCCTAGATACAATCAGATATCGTTTTTGCTAGAAGATAGAGAGAAGACGACCTTTACCACTCATTGGGCTGCATTTATGTACGCTAAGATGCCCTTTGGTTTGATGAACGCATCAGCGAGCTATGGACATAGTATTTATTGGAGAGAAGGAAAAGTTTTTTGTTATCTATCTAGATGACATAACATTTTTCTCTCAATATTATAAAGAGCACTATGATCATTTAAAAAAGGTCTTCTTGAAATGCAAAAAATTTGGTCTCTCTTTGAATCCAAAAAAATCATTGTTTTCCATGAAGGAGGGAAAATTATTGGGGCATATTGTGTCAGCTGAAGGGGTAAATATTGATTACAGTAGGGTTGAAGTTATCGAAACCTTGTCACTTCCTATATCCAAAAAGGAGGTTCAATCCTTTTTGGGAAAAATTAATTTTTTGAGAAGGTTTGTTTCAAATTTTACTGAGTTGGTCAAATATATCACAGCCATGTTGAGAAAAGGTAATAAAATCAAATGGACTGTTGAGTCCCATAATTATTTTGATCAGATAAAGAAATACTTGACTGAAGCCTCAATCCTTATCATCCCAGACTACTCCAAGTATTTTCTTATTTTTTCTTTCACTTCATTTGATACAGTAGCAGTTGTTTTATTGCATAAGAACGCTGAAGGCTTAGAGCAACCCATTGATTTTTTCAACAGGGCAATGAGAGATGTTGAATTAAAATATGACATCATGGATAAGCAGGCCTATGCATTGGTTGAAGATCTCAAGTATTTTAGAGTGTATCTGATGCATTCGAGAGTCATTTCTTATGTCCCATCAACATCTATAAAGGAAATTCTTATTCAGCCTGATATAGACGGAAAAAGGAGCAAGTGGATTGCTAAAATCCCTGAATTTGATCTTGATATTAAGCCTACCAAATTGGTTAAAGGCCATATATTATCCAAGATGTTGGTTGAATCAAATTTCTCAGCCTTGGGGGTAAACTGCATCAACACATTCTCAGAAAATCAACAGGATGAATTGACTGAAAAAGGTTGTCAAGTCACCCCTACATTGGTAGATTGCAGCTGGTACAAGGACATTGTATTTTTCCTACAGAAATTATAGCCTCCAAATGGTATGGAAAATAAAAATGTGAGGGACTTAAAAATCAAATCAATCAAATATTGCCTTATTCATCAAGTCTTGTATTGGAAAGACCCATTGGGAGTGCTTTTGAGATGCCTAGACCCACAAGAAGCCCAAAAGATTATGTTTGATTTTCATGACAGTTTATGTGGGGGGCATCATTTTTGGAGAACCATGTCATATAATATTCTCAGGGATGGGTACTTCTTTCCTAGTCTCTTCATTGATGTTTGTGCTAAGATCAGAGCTTGTGTTAAGTGTCAGAAATTCTCTGGAAAGAAGCAACTCAAGTCTTTGACATTAAATCCTGTGGCAGTTTCGGGACCCTTTCAGCAGTGGGGCCTAGATTTTATTGGGGAAATTCATCCTACTTCTAGTGGTCAACATAGATGGATATTGACTGCCACAAATTAATTTAATAAGTGGATAGAACCTATCCCTACAAGGAATGCTTCCCACAATGTTATCATTGGTTTCCTTGAGGACATTATGGCAAGGTTTGGTTGTCCAAACAAAATTGTCTCCGACAATGTTGCATCTTTCAAGGTTGAACCATTGATTCAGTTCTACAAACATTTTGGAATCACATTGGTTCACTCTACCTTATACTACTCCCAAGGGAATGGGATTGCATTAAAAATTTGTTAGAGGATAACAAAAATTTGTTAGAGGATAACAAAAAAGCATGGGACTCAAAACTTAAGTTTTCTTTATGGGCTGACAGAGTGACAACAAAGAGGATCCTTTCTCCTTTCCAACTGGTGTATGGAGTTGAGGCCATTTTTCCTTCTCAACTTGCCTTGCCTATGGAAAAATTATTCCAATATTATGAAGGGGAGCTAAAACATATGATCAGAAGGATTCAGTAGTTGGTTGAAGTGCAGTAGACTCAGGAGTAGCATATAGATAAAGCACATGATCATAAATAGAAGATCAAGTAGGATTTCAACAGGAACGTGAATAAAGAGGATTTTCAACTGGGTGATATGGTGCTCAAGTGGGATGCACCAAAGAAACATAAAGGAAAGCATGGTAAATTTGAATCTCTATGGATCGGTCCCTTCACAATTTCTGAGGTATTCTCTAATAACACTTTCAAGTTGTAGAATATGGAGGATGAAGAAGTTTTTGGTGGCCCTATCAATGGGAATTATGTGAAAACATACTTTGCTTGAGCCATGAGTGGATTTTCATTCCATTATAAATATCATCTTTCTTTTATTTTTGTTTTAATAACTGACCCCATAGACCTAGGATAAGGCACTGAATCTACTCATTCTTAGCAGCCCGCAGGAGGCATGCCATCCCCTATGGAGCCAATGTTGTCACACTAAGTTGCCTTGGGTCTTTAGCCTTTTGTTTCATCTTTTACTTATCCTTTAGATTTTATTTTTTTTATTTTTCCTTTTAAAAGTGTGTTTGTTTAGGCCCCCTTGATAAATAAAGTGTTGAGTCATGACTTGTGTTTTGATCCTCATACAAATTTTGGACTTAGGACCATTTTGTTCATGACTTATCTTTGATTCCCTTCATGATTTGTCACTAGGATCGACTCACCCCATGAAAAAATTGTTTTGACATGTCATTTTCCTCACTCATGCCCTCGTAGCCTTGCCTTTCTATCCTTTTTCTTACTGTCCAATCATTTTTTTGAAATGAATTGTTGCCAACTCATCAGGAGTTTCCATAGCGCACTTCCTATCCATCAATTTCTACCATGATTTATGATTACAATGTTGATGTCATATCTTCCTTGTTTTCAGTGCCAGGGGTGGTTAAAATATTCTTTCAAGATCTCATATTTATGAGCTCTGATAATGGTTTTTGAATTTCGAAAAAGAAAACTCAAAGTGTTGCGCTGCACAAATTACCACTTCCGACCAGTTGGCAACAACGCTACCAGATCCAATGCTGAGGTGGATTCAGAGGTCGAGTTTCTCATGACTTCTTCTTCTTGAGATATTTCTGAGACCTCGAACTGACTTTATTCCACATGTATTCTGTGTTTTCTTCCTCTGCACATCAAATTCAAGGAGAATTAACCCTCAAAATTTTGGTTATTGGGCCTGCATAGTTGGAGGAGATCTTTCTTCACATCATCCTATCAGTTTCTTCCCTCCTTTCAAACCTATAGATCTCATTACCTACCTATCGAGTTTGATATATATACCCTTCATTACCATTGAGCTCACAGTATCCAAACATATCTTATCCTCTACATGCACGGTGTGCTACCTAGAGATGCTACTCAAGATACACTATTTCTCCCCTGCCTCCTCTGACGATTGAGTTGGGTAATTTTAACCCAATTTCCAAGACTATTACAAGGTATCCTTTCATCATATTTTTCTCAGTGTTTCATATCTTCACATATTCAGGAACAGATTTCTATAATCAATTCTATCTATCTAGAAACCAGTCTGGTTTAAGGGAAATTCTTGTAAAGGGGTAGCCTTGTCCATTTGAGATTTGACTTTTTAATCCTCCTGGTTATCACCACTCCATATCCCTAAAAGATCATATCCTAAACTATGGATACTCCTCAGATGAAGAAGTCACACAAGGTAGGTAAGGTGGTTAGAATTGAGCCTGTAGACATGCATATATTCAAGGCAGAGCTCGTGGCCAAAAAAGTTTTTCAAAGGGTGGGATGCCTCTCTTTCTGCCAAAATATGCAAAGAGGTCATCTTGGCGTAACAAGAAATTTTTCCTTACATTTTGATGGCCTGAAGACCAAGGTAGGGGAACTAGAATTTGAGGTGTCTGGGACCTCTATTTCAGATTCTACATGAATCCCTATCACAGGTGAGGAATGGTTTAAATCCATGGCCTTAGATGCAACCAATGCCAAAGATTTCCTTAAGCTTGAAAATCGAGCTAATAATATGACTAAAGGGGTGAGAAGGAATCATCTGATTGAGCAGCTTGACAGGATATTGAGGATCATTCATAGGTACTTTACATGTGAAGGGAGGTTCTATACCAGTACCATATAAGGCTTCTGCTGCATTTTACTGGAAAAAATGAAATGAATATTCCCTACTATTTGCTAAGGAGCATAGGCAAGATGTCAGACAGGGTTCAATCCAAGTCTAAGGCTGTGGATACTAGCATATTTCACTCTGGACTGATTAGAATGCTGGTTTCTGAAGAGATGGGTAAGAAGGATATCTCATGGGAACATTTCATTATTGCTTCTCACTTTAAGTTTGATATAACAACTACTCCTTGGTCGCAGATAGAAATCCTTTTACCATCCACCAGTACTACTAAAGAAGGTACTAGCAAGAATAGAAAGAGAATATTTCATGTTCAATATCAAGAGGCCATCAAGGAGATTGAAGGAACTGAGGATGAGGCTTTCCATTCTCCACAGAGATATCTTTCACCCCCTCCTCCACCAGAGTTAGAAGAAGCCCCTTCTTCTACTAAAACTACAAGAAAGAAAGGAAATAAGATACACTTCTCCTCATCTCCTTCAACAACCAACATCAAGGTCAGAAATCCTTTCACAAGAGAATCAACTCCTAAAGAGGCTGTTGAAAAATAGTCCCTACCAAAAGTCTCTATCCTACAGAAGAACAAAGATAAGGGCCAAGGCATTGGAAATCCTATGGAGAAGAAAGAAGAAATCTATGTACAGAAGAAGAAAGATAAGGGACAAGACATTAGAAAGCCTGTGGAGAAGAAAGAAGAAATCCTTATATAGAAGAAGAAAGACAAGGGCCAAGACATTGGAAATCCTGTTGAGAAGAAAGAATAAATCCATGTATAGAATAAGAAAGAAGAAATCCTTGTACAGAAGAAGAAAGATAAAGGAAAAGGAATCAATAAGCCTAATGATATAGTGTTGGCTTTCGGAGGTCACTCCTAGATTGCTAGCAGGAGTAGAGCCCAAATCCCATCAGTTTAATGTCATGATTTGTTTTAAAGAGTGATCAAATGGAGGAAAGCTCAGAACGACAGCATATCAGCTCAGAAACCAGACCAGGCATGCATGAAAGAGTGAGGTCTTGATAAACTCCAAACAATGAGTCGTAGTAAAAGGGTGAGTAGGTGGAAGACTTACGCAAGAAGGGAACAATGGTCTATCGCAGACATTAGGTATGCAACAAACTGAAGATGAAATGCATTCAAACACAAATGCCATAGAATACAAAGGTGCCGCAACAAATCCTTTATCGCGACAAGATTGTTAAGTCCACATGAATCCTTCAACTGTGAACCCCCCAGCAAAGATGAAACAAAGATGGATAAGAAAGGAAACTGTTTGTTATAAACCAAGAAGTCTCAAACACAGAGGCATAACCAGGAAACCAGAGTATTTGCTGAAACTTTGCAGTCGGGATCTTAGCTCTACCATCGATGCTACAAAAATGGCAAAAATGCCTATATATACTCAAAACAACAACAGCAGTGGAACCAAGAAAATGCAATAAAATCTTTGCGTCTGCATGGCTTCTGACACTCTGCAGCCGAAATCTTTGAATAACCGTGCAACTTATGGCAAACACGATCGATCTTCTGACAGTTACATCGGCGAATCGACGTGCCTTTAATTCAATGCAGGACGTCCCCATTATGGCGGAGACGATGTCTAACCACCCTCAACCACTTCAATAACTGCTTCTCGGGATCGTGAACGGCCAGACCAACTCATCTCCTCGGGATAGGGAAGACTTCTCGCGTTGACACCTGGAACAACTGAATAGCTTGAGGGTCGGACCTGAGGGCCAGCGCGGAGGACATGGAGTAGGGCAGGAGTGATGGCGTCGGGGGAGCGTGAAAGGAGTGGCGAGAATTACGAGTGTTGACAGAGAGGGGTGACAGAGGATGATCCATGGCGGAGGACATCCAGATCGATGGAGGAAAGACGAAAAACGGTCTTGCTTTCGGGTGGGTCACTGGTGTGGAAAAGAACGGGACGCGTGGCAGGCTATGAGTGGATGGTGGGAAGAGGAGAAAGCCACGTGGACTGAAGAGGAGGGGTGAATGGACGACACACGACAGTAGGGGAAAGGTGGAGGGAAGGATGAAATGACAGGAGGAGGGCCCATGCTGGTTAATCACAAGGCAACTGAGAAAGGCGTGGCTGCATTGGCATCGTTGATCTGAGCGTTGGGATCTCAGCCGTAGGAAGCTTCTTTCATGATTCCAGACCCCCCCCTTCCGCTTAAAGGTAGAAAGACGGGGGG
>ML782017.1:61220-113670 GCA_009831015.1 Picea engelmannii | reverse complement strand
TTAAGCACATGAACTGTTGTGTGTATTGCTTCTACCCAGTAGGTTTGACCAATGTTCTTCTCATTCATCATTGACCTGGCCATTTCCTGCACTGTTCTGTTTTGCCTCTCAACTACTCCATTTTGTTGTGGAGTTCTTGGGATCGTGCATTCTCTCTTGATCCCATGCTCATTGCAAAATTCCTTGAAGTCTCTTAACATAAAATATCCTCCCCGGTCTGATCTTACTGCCTTTAACCTCTTCCCTGTTTGAGTCTCAGTTAAAGCCTTAAATATTTTAAACTTCTCAAATGATTCAATTTTTTCTTTGAGAAAGGCAACCCAAGTAAGTCTGGAGTAATCATCGATAATCAACATGAAGTAGTTTTCTTTCCCTATGCATTCCTGTCTCGATGGTACACATAAATCCATATGAACTAGCTGGAGTGGTTTCTCTGTTGAAGTAAAGCTCTTGGACTTAAACTGTGTCATGTTTTGCTTCCCTACTTGACAGGGTTTACACACTAAGTCTTGGGGCTTTGATATTCTTGGAAGATCTTTTACTGCCTCGAGGTTTTTGAGTTTGATTAAGTGGTCAAATTTTAGATGTCCAAGTCTCCTATACCATAACCAACTTTCATCATGTTTGCTTAGATGACATTCTTTTCTATTTTATTTCAGCACATATACATTATTTTCTGTCCTTATGCCTTTGGCCACCACTTGTCCTGATTTTACAGACTTTATCTTGTAGTCCTTGGACGTGAACAACACCTCACATCCTCTGTCACACATTTGAATTACACTAAGCAGATTATGTTTCATCCCATCCACAAGTAGAACATATTGGGATTTTCCTTTTCCATTACTTAAGCTCACCATCCCTTTGCCTTTTATTTTCCCTGGAGCATCATTTCCAAAGGTTAGGCTTCCTGATTTGCTTTCACTTAGAGATAAAAACTTCCCCTTGTCTCCCGTCATGTGTTTGGAGCATCCACTTTCTATATACCAAGGGTTCATTTTTCTTTGAGTAGACAATACTAATCCACACTTGTTACTTTCCTTCTTCTTCCAAAACTTGACATTTTCAGCAGGGGATTTTGAATCAGGTTCATAGTTCCTTAACTGACAGTCAATAGATTTATGTCCAATGTTATGACAGGTGTAGAATTCAACCTCATTATTCAATAAGTCAAACTTATTGTTGCATTGTTGCCTACTTATTGACTGTTGATTCTTTCTTGGTCTCCTTAGTTGTATGTGTCCAGACTTAATTTGGCAATTTGCAGTCTATGAAGGATTATTACTTAAATGTATCATTCTTTGTTGTGGGAAGTATTTATTCCTTTGAAATATTAATTTCTCATGTCTAAGTCTTAAGGAACAATTTACAGCTTTGTGACCAAAGTTAGAACAGTAGAAACAATAGCCATAGAAAAATTCTTTGTACCTGGAAAATGGTTGTCTTCTTTGAGAAAATCGATTTCTTTCTTGCCGATGACGTCTTTTAGCAGAGAGAACATTGTTTCTTTGTTCTACAGATTCAGTCCTGGCACCTTTTTCTTTACTCGTCCTGGGCGACTGATTGTCTTCCTTTGTTTCTTCAGGTTCGTTATTGTCATTGGTTGTACTTTTGACAAACTTGATGGGTTCTTCATTTCTTGGCTTCCCACTACTTGATCCCTCTTCATAACCCAATCCAGTTTTCAGCTTTGGATTCCTTTGCTGATTCAGAATGGTGGCTAATCCTTCAGAGGCTTTGATACTTGAAAGATTCTGATTATACAAGGCTTGAAACTTCTCCATTTCTTTCCTTGTTTTCACTACTTCTTGTTCTAATGATTCACATCTTGCCTTCTTTTCTGATAGTTGTTGTTTCAAAATCTCTTCGATTTTCTTTGCCTCTTCCAATTCTACTTTTAGTAGGTCAAGGTATTTATTAGGCTCTTTATTGTCTTTCTTGAACTGTATCAACAATTGTCTTTGCTTTATGTTCTTGATTCTTAGTTTGTCAATCTCTTCCAATGCACTGATCAATTCTCCTTCCATTTCAACCACACCTTCTTCTTCATTAACATCACTCCCTGTGCTATTATTGTCATAGTCCTCTTTGGCCATAAGTATGAAGTCATTTAGTTTATCTTCAATAGATGAATCATTGTCTTCATCATCTGAAGGATCATCATCATTGTTTGCACAAAGACTTTTCTTCTTAAAGTTATTCTCTTTAAAGAAATTTCTGTGTTTGTATTTCTCTTCATCATCACAAGTCTGATCCTTTCCTTTGTGGGGACATTTATTTGCAAAATGACCTATCCTACCATTGTTAAAGCATTTGAAAGGTATTTTACCTTTGTATTTTCCTGATCCCTTCTTCAGTCTCTTCACAAATTTTGCTTCAATTTCATCGGGCTCAGAATCCTCATTCTTGTCTGCTTTAAATGATGCTTCTCTGGAGGTGGGTTTATCTTTAACTATTCTTATTTCATATGCAGTCAATGTTCCTAGAAGTTGGTCAAACTGCAAGGTTTTTAAATCATTAAGTTCTTCTATAGCAGAGACCTTCGGGTTGAACCTATCTGCGAGAGATCTCAAGATTTTCTGAACTAAAGAAGGTTCCCCAATTGTTTCACCAAGTGCCTTCATTGCATTTACCATTTCTTCTACTCTCAGAAAGTATTTTCCAACAGCTTCATCTTCCTTCATCTTCAGCTGTTCAAACTGTATTCTGTAGGTTTGAAGCTTTGCATCCTTTACCTTCTCATTACCCTCATAACTGCTAATGAGTTTGTCCCACATTTCTTTGGCAGTTCCTAGGTGCATAACTTTTGCAAATTCTGCTTCTGCAAGCCCACTCAAGATAGCATTCATAGCCTTAGAGTTGAATCTGAATTCTAGTTTTTCATCCTTATTAGCTAGCACAACTGGCTTTACATAACCAATATCTACCACATCCCAGACATCTGCACCTAAATCCATTATGTAGGTTCTCATTCTAGCTTTCCAGAAGGCAAAGTTTGTTCCATTGAACAAAGGGGCCTTGTTGATTGAATTTCCTTCATGGCTTGACATGTTTAAGCTCTAGGATATACTCTTAGTTAAAAAGGGGCCACCTCTGATATCAATTGTTGGACAACTGAGAGGGGGGGTGAATCAGTTGTTACTGTTCTTAAACAATTATTCTTCTTTTAAAATCTTTACAGGGAACTCAATGATGATCAAAATAATGGGAAATAAACAAAGGCACATTCATCATCAATCACATATATGAGAAAACAGAGACAGATAATACCCGAGGAAACCCATACAGGGTAAAAACCTCTTTTTCTTTATATGATAAGTATTATCTACATTATTTACATTATCATACATATGAGCACCAACTCATTGTGAGGCTACAACATCTATTTTTGCAACTTGCAACTTGCTGAGAGCACCAACTCTTTGTTTTCTCTAGCACCCACTAGAAGGGAGCACCAACCCCCTGGTTTCTCTAGCACCAACTAGAAGGAAGCACCAACTCCCTGTGTTCAAGCACCCACTTGAACCTTTGAGGACACCAGTCCTCCCTAGCACCTCCCAACCACCTTGAATTATTAATTCTTTGTTACTAAAACTTATTACAGCAATATAAAATTATTCAATGGCTTACCAATCTTGTCGTTGTTCTGTTACACTGCTCTGCCTTGTCTACATTAGTGTCTTCTGCACACCCCTAGAACTTTCTGTTCTTCTACCTTTTATGCTCTTTGCGCCATATCCCTTCAATGCACCATTCCTCAACTGTGCATTTCTGCTCCTGCATTATGCCTCCTTGTACACACCTAAATTCTCCTACACAGCGACAACAACCCCAATCTCTTCTTTGTTCCACATTCTTATAGTCCCTGTGCTCCTTGTGCATGCAATATTTCCATGCCTCTACATGCTCACTCCCCCACCAATATCCTCCACATCTCGAGTGCCTTTTCCTGATCATTGCAACTCTTCAACTTCTCTTGTGGTTCCCACCATGCGTTCAACATCACTAGGTGTTCTGTTGAGATTCCTCAACCTCTCTGACAGTTGAGACTCCTCATCTTCTCTGGAATAGTCAAGATTATGCCTTTTGTTTCAGTTAGAGACTTCAATGCTCATCCATCTATCAATCCCTCTAAGAATCATCTTTCTTCACTGGATGAAGCTTAGAGACTCTTCATCTCCTTTGGCGATTACATAGAGGTCTCTTCGAATTCTTTGGCAGAGACCATCAAAGGTTTCTAGCAGTTACACTGCGAGGTGCAAAAGTAGCCCTACGATCTTGTTCAACTTTACTTGCACCATTGGATTGAATTCATAGAAACTTGCATTTACTTCACCATTTCGCACTTCAGCATTTTAGGATCCCCATGGTAATGATTTCATTACGCTCCATGTCCCGATCCTCGAAACTCCGAAATGGAGCCTATCTGAACTAGATCCTTCCTTCATCTTCCGTCGATGTGACCAATGGCTGCGACCACAAATTGAGCCAAAACGTGTTTCACATTTCAGCATTTTGGGATTTTGGCACTCCCATGGTAGAGTCTCTTGATGCTCCATGTCCCGATATCTGAAGCTTCAAAATGGAGTCAGATCAACGGTCCACACTCTAAGTGATTCAACGGTCCTGATGTCTTCATGATTTCGCATATCGTGATTTCGGGGTTCGTGCCTTCGAGACTCCTATGGTAGGAGTTCTTTGACATATCCATCTCCCGATTTCTGAAACTACGAAGTGATGTAAACCTGCTAACGTCACACATGGATTGACACGTGTCGAATAACTGCCATGTGTCACTCTGATTCGTGACTTACATGTACCTGAAATGTTGAATCAGCTTGACACTTGTCATTGCCTGGTTGTGCCACGTGTTCTTAGCTGACGTGGTTTGCTGACGTGTCTTGTTTCAGGATTTCTCATTTCGGCACTTTGAGACTCCTAATGTTGAGAGTCTTTGACTTCTCCATCTCTCGATTTCCAAAACTCTGAAATGGACTGGGATCAATGGTCCAGATAAAACCTTGATCTGATGGCTCAGATTAAGTCGTGATTTCACATATCGCAATTTAAGGATTCATGTGGTTAATATTCTTTGACATCTCCAACTCTCGATCTGCGAAACTCCGAAATGGACTAGGATAAATGGTCTAGATCAAACCTTGATCTGACGGCTTATATTAAGTCATGATTTCGCATATCGTGATTTCAAGATTCCTATGGTTAATATTCTTTGACATCTCCAACTCTCGATCCGCAAAACTCCGAAATGGATTGGGATCAACGGTCTAGTTCAAACCTTGATATAACAACTCAGATTATTTCACAGTTTTTCATATTGTGATTTCGAGAGGTTAGGGAACCCTATTCCTTTGACTCTCCAGTCAGTGGAATGACGATCTTTCCCCACGTGTCCTTCCTGAAGATGGATGGTCCTCCTTCTTTCGTGATTTTGTGAGGCTGCTACTCCTTGCACTTTAAAGAATGTGCAGGTTCTCCTTGATCCAACGATCATGGTTGCTGCTCTTCCCCAATTGTCACTGCACTGCTGATCATTGTTGTTGTACTCCAAACATCATCATTGTTGTACTTTCCATCAATGACAAGCATACGCTGCTTGTAAAACATGCCAACATAAGAGTTTTATGAACCTCATGAACCTTGGAGACACCTAGCATGTATTAGAGAATCGATGGTGGATTTTTCTTGTAGACCTATTTAAATGGATTCATACGAGTGGTGGTAAGGTAAGAGGTGTTGTTCCACCATTCATATAGGTGTAACCACTGAGCTCATTGAGTTTGTCATTCATATGAAAAAAACCTCAAATATTATTCCAAACACTTGTTCAAAGATTCAATGTGTCCATCAGTCTAAGGATGATAGGCGGTGCTGAGATGAAATTGGGTCCCTTGGATCCTAAACATTTCTTGCCAAAACTTTCTAGTGAAAAATGGATCACGGTCGAAGAAAATAGAATGAGACATGTTGTGGAGTTTGAAGATATTATCCATAGACATTTGAGATACTGTGAATGTTGTGAATGGGTGTTGAAGAAAACATAAATGAGCATACTTGGTAAGAAAATATACTACAACCATGAAAAATGACTTATTTCCTAATTTATGTGTGCCCACAATGAAGTCCATAGAAATATCCATTCAAATCAGGAGTGGTCAAACTCTGGCGAGAGATTTGAAAATTTCTCCTTTATTGTGTTGACGGGTATCAAATTAAACCACAAAGGTGTTTTTTTCCTATTTCATACCTTCCTAGAAAAAATAATGTTAGACTCGTTCATAGGTTCTTTTAAAACTTGAATGCCCAAATGTGGGAGAGTCATGAAGCTCAACGAGCATAATGGATTTAAGGTTTGACTGCTTTCTTAAATACATGTCCTTTTATCCATAATTTTTCCTATTGATAGCCTAGATTCTCTAGGGTGTGCTATTTGGTTCTAGGTCTAAGTCGTCCATAGGTTGATTGTTTTGTTTGTTCATAACACACTTTATTCACCATGGTAGACCAACCACTTCACCAGTCTCATAAAAAATGAGGAATTTCTCTAGAGGTAGAGGAACAACCACTTACTGAATGGAGGTTGATTGGTGACATAGATCAAGTAGATCCTTGTTATAACCCTAAATTTCTTTACACATGCATATCTGGCCTTTGGCCCTCTTACTTGCATTTATTTCCAAAGCACTGTTGAGTTTCTCTTCTAAAAAAACATTTTTTTGAAGATGTACGCACCCTGCACCACTATTGCCTGCATACATATTCTTGTTGCACCACTACAACTCACGTATGTATGCATGCTGCACCATTATAGCCCACGTATACTTGCAAAAGTTGCAAAAAATAAAAATTTACAAGGAATCCATTGAGATTATGGGCTATTGGGTAGTTTCCCAACTAATCCACCGCCTATATCCCATCACCCAACTGAATAACCATCCTTTTGTCATATAAAATGAGGTGTTGGTGTATCATTTTACATATAGAAATAAGAATAGTGAAACTCTTCCCGTTTCACATCCACTCCTTGCCCAAGTTATTGCAGCCCATTTGTGAGAATTGCCTCAACATTTCCCCATTAGCCCTTCTTCCTCCATTAGAACCCATTCACTTCCCAAGAAGAGATCAGAAGGTTGAGAGGAGAATCCATACAAAGGTGCACTTGGAGCTTGGTGAAGAGGAGCCTTGAACAAGTTCCCAAAGTGATAGACATCTTTGATTGTAAAGGTATAATCATTGAGTTATTAATAAAAGAATTACTTTTCCTATCCCAAATCATGGTGTATTGAATGATTTTATTAGTTTATGTTTTGACATTCTATCATCTAACCCTAATTTGAATATGGAATATCATGCTTGTCATTTATTGTTTGTCAATATTTAGCCGCAGGCCAGCTTTGGGAGGAGGCATGCAGTCAACAAATCTTCCAAGTGCGAGGGGATCATCATCAGATGCAGAGTAGAGGTATATTTAACCGATCTCCCTCATCTTTTATTTTCTTGTATGAGTTTTGGTATGTTTGGGGTAGTTTAGAGAAGTAGTTTAATTTTAGACGGTTAACTGATCTGCCTACATTCTGAACCCTAGTGTAGTCATAGAGGGGGATTTTCCCGCTAGCAATCATGAGAGAGGTTATCATGAGAATGTGTAAGTATAATTTTAAGTGGTTTATGAAATTCCTCCACCCAATTGTAACCCTCCTTTGACTAGTACTTTCAACCCCATACTGTAAGGTACCAGATGTATTATAATAAGAAGAAACATAAATATTGAATCAAATACCAACAGAACAATGAAAGATAGTGAATAATTGTTAGGATCCTATCATAACCCCTCTCCATGGGTCATTAGTTAGTAGGATATGTTTTATATGTAATAAAGGTCGACATTAGTTAATAAGGCTTGATAAATAAAGGAAAATAATTCAATGTAAGAATACCTAATAGAAGCTTTTGCTTCTAGATAGATCTTCCTCTAGAAGTTTCCTTAGAAGGTAGAATTAGTATAAGCAAGAGTAGGAGTCATTGGATATTTTTTCTTGTAGATTACTATAATAGGGATAGCTCTGCTGGAGGTTTTCCCCTCGAAGAGGAAAGTGAACATTGCTACATCTAATAAAGGTGCTCTTTCTGGTGTTATTCTAGTATTGTTCTAGCTATAATCTCGGTGTTCCATTACTTCTTGTTAAATATTTATGTTTCTCTTATTATTATTCATATGGTATATTACAAGTGGCATCAATGCTCCTTCCTGGGAAGAACTTGTGGGGTAATTGTTTTATTCATGGTAGAGACTTATTCCAGTGTATTTAAGCTATAGATATCTATTTTTCCATGCATAAACCTATTGTTGGGGACTCATACATGCAAGAACTATAAGTGGTACTTAAGAACACATTGTTGTCCACCCTTGTAACACATGTTGGTACCCCTTCGAGTGTTAGCGCATCAGACAACACTCGTACATGGATCGACCTAGATATCTTGAAGCCCTCCATAGATAAACCAATTAGCCTCTTAATTTCTATAGTGCTACCGAGAAAATCGCTTGAGAAGATACTCTCTAGTACCTGGGTAGTTAGGTAGTATGGCTAAGGGAATGGTATAGCCTCCTTAGTTGGTGACCTGAGATATTTGGTTGAGTACTATTGTTGGACCCCACACGTATATCAGAGTGTTATAGCACAACGAAAACCCTTGTCTGTAGAAAACTTGAATACCCTAACCCTTGGGATGGAAACATAAACAAAAAAGATAATATCTATTGTCATGCAACTGTGTCTCTTGCATTTTGGTTGTAAAATTCGTACACATTTCTTTTTGTTAAGAATTTGGCCATTTCATCATTGCAGTATTATTCAGATTAGACTATAACTATGCAAGAGTTATAAAAAAAATGAGTCTGAGGCCAAGCTACACCCTTATTTGAGACTTGGTCCATTGGATGCCTCTCTTCATTCTGATTGTAGTGGTACCCTTCATTTTTAAGTCTTTTTTTAGGCGGACCCAACCATTTCTGAGACACCCTTATTTGAGACTTATCCCACTGGTTTCCTCTTTTTTTCTTATCACCCAGTACTATTGACATCAATTCTTGCTTCCGAAATTTCCTTCCCCTTTATTTTTTCCCAACTTATTTTTTCCATTTATTTTCCCTCTTCTATACTTTCCCTTGTTTTCCTTTTCCTTTCTTCCATTGTTCTATCCCTTTCTAGTTACCATACTTAGTCGTATTTAAGAAATCAATGGGTTTTTGGGTAGGTGGGTTTGCAAGCCTTCATCCTCAACTATTTTCCTATGTCACTAGTCCAACTGGCCGCTCTACTATATTATACTTAGCCTTTTTTTAAACTCTGTGGGTTCACAGAGTCAAGCTTTCATCCTCAAAATTTTGTGATCTCCACTTGGCACCCAAAATTCCGTGATCCTCATTTTAACCATCAGACTTGTCACAGGTATTGAGTCCCTAAGAGAGTTATATTTATTCTTCATGCAAGTCCAACCAACCTATTTTATATACTTTAACTTATTGTTTATCATCCATAACCGCGGGTCGGTGGGTTCGTGAAAAAATTCATATTCAAAACTACTCTCATCCGTCCCCACCATTCTCGTACTTTTTCCAATATGCATTGAATGTTGTTTAATGCTAACAACTAATTGTGGAAGCTTCAAATAGATTGTTATTAATGGAGAAATAATTGAGGAGATTATTCATTAAATTTCATTAATTCTCCATTTTCCAAAGGATCATATTATTGTCATCTCTCTGAAAAGATTTATTTTAAGTTATTATTTAGCTGAAAAATACTCTCGTCAACCTAATGGTAGCAACATCTAGACAACAATTATGTGGAGATAATTTGAATATTTTTGGTCATGAAGACCATAACTTTCAGTGGTCCAGAGCATATTCATATTACTCATCTCCTCCTGCACAAAAAGATGTAATCTTGGCATCCACAATTTCTCACATAGGGTGAGTTCTTGAGGTATTTGACTGCAAAGAACTTGTTGCATGGTGCGTTGAGAAGTGTTAGGATATTTAGACACTTAGGATTTAGTTAATATCTACTTGGTATAATGTGTCGTTAGTTAAAAGTGTGTTTCTTTAGTATGCATAAGTATGCATTTGTAGTTAGGAAATCCCACAGTCATGATATGTTCCCAACATAGAGTGATCCGATGGTTCATATTCTCCTTAATCATAAAGGCCATTGATCTATGGCTTAACACCCAATTGGTCCATGATCTCTATTTAAATATAATGGAGGTTCATTTTCCGATGATCGATTGTGAGAAACTCTCTTGTAAAATATCTTTGTAATATTTCTCTTTTGCATTAATAAACTGCTCCAAGTGGTCGTGTTGGTTGGGGCCATGGATGTTTCCCAGTAGGGGTTTTACCACATCAAAACATCAGTGTGTTCATATTTGATTTGGTTTTGTGAGTGGTTACTGAAGGTGTTCTTCCTCTATTGGAATACCTGTGTTGTCAAACATGGTATCAGCACGTGTTTGAAGACTCACTCCTATTGTAGATTGAGATCATGAAGTCGAGTTGCCTCATATCCATTTTATGTAATTTTCATACATTTATGGGATGACAAGACTATTCCATTGTGTTTGGAGTTATTGTTTCATTCAGGAACACTTTTCATTTCACTTGAAAAGGTTTATGTTTTCTCAAGACACAGCCATTTCAGTAAGATCCAAAGTTATAAAGCCTGAATACGCATTTTTAAATTTTTTGTAGAGTATTATTTTGGTTTTATATTATTTGTTTCTAGGTTGCTACTCTTTTAGATATGCATATTCTCTTTTCCCTACGCCCTGTGTGATCATGGAAAATCAGAAACATATAGGAAAAGGTGCATCTTCCGGGTAAGCTAACCAAGATCTAATCCTTGTTGTTATCGAGAAGCATAATTGTTTTCTTGTGTGAAAAGAGTTTTTTTTTAGCATGCTCTCCAAGGTAGTCTTCAACAAAAGCAACAACAAAAATCCTCTTTCTAAACAAGACAATATGATTTTCTAGACCATTTGGTTAAAATCTTCCTTATTAAGTAAGAGGTCTTGAGTTCAAGTCTCTCTTTTTGTTACTTTTTTTTGGAAAACGTTCATGCTCAAATTTTAAAGTTAATTTCACTTCAAGTATAAAAGTGGATCACTATAAGTAGCTTTAATATTTTATTTTGAATGCAACTTTTCTTTTATAAAGTAACTTCATTGTAAAATTGATGCCCACTTCTCTTTATAAAAGTGGGTCACTTTGTAAAGCAACTTACACCATCACGTGGTCCTTTGGTTACCGTTTATGCATTTTTTTAAAAGGGCATAACTTTCACATCCGAAGTCCATTTTTAGTGCCTTTTTTTCTTAAACTGCATAATTTTTCAAGATATTTCCATCCAGATCGTTAGTTTTAGTTTTCAAATCTACATTATCTACATATTCAATATGTCTTATTTCAGTAATCTTTTTCTTATTAGCACCAACTACTTCCAATGGAAATCTCATGTGGATGATTTATTAAGAAGTAAAGACTTGTACCGAATTACCTTGGGAAAGGAAAAAGAACCAATTAATGTTAATAAGAAAGTAAAATGGGCTAATAGTAGTGATGAATCACGTGGACTAATTGAAATGTCCATCTCTCCTTATTTAAGGTTCCACCTTAAAGAAATTGATGACCCCAATGAAGCTTGGGAAAAGATTGAATCTGTATTTGGTAAACTCAATATTATTTGAGCACAACAATTATAAAATAAAGTACTGACTTTAAATCAAAGTGATTTTTCTTTCATTGGAGACTATCTATATAAGTTTAAAACACTCATAATTTTATGTGAAGAATGTGAGATAAATATGGAGGAAGAGCATTGCATCTATCTTATTCTCTCTAAAATAGGTAGTGCATATTTTGTGTTTGTATCTACATTTTATTCCATGAGAGAGGATCTAGGGACAACGTATAAAAAACCCACTCTTGAGTCATTTTGTGATGCTTTGATTAGAGATGAAGATAACCTTGTACAACTTGGAGTGATCAGCATTGCAGGTACCTCCAACAAATCCTTAGTTTCCCAACAAAAAGATAAACCCAAGAATCTCAAGAAGAAACATCCTCGCTACAACAGCAAGCAACATAAGGGTCCAAAACCTACTCAGACAGCTTCAACTCCAAATGGTGGCAAAGGAGAAAAATATAAAAATAAGAATACTGACATACATTGCCACTTTTGTGATAAATATGGTCATGATGAGTCCAAATGTTTCAATAAGATGGCATCTTTAGAAGCAACGATGAAGAACCACAACATCAATATTGATTCTACTTCTTCTTCTTCTCATGGACATGCACTTCCTGCTTCTGGTTTCTCCTTCAATACAACTTCTAATTCTCCTTTATATGAGTGTCTTATTGATTTTGGAGAATCTTATCATATGTCTAAGGATAAAGACATATTTTCTTCTCTAAATGAATGTAACACCAAAAACATATTTATTGGTGATGATACATCTCTTAGTGTTGTAGGATCTGGAACATTTAAAGTAGATAATGGTCATTTCAATGATGTATTATGTGTTCCAAGTCTTTCTTGTAACCTTCTATCATTATATCAAATCACTCATTCAGGTGAAGGTAAAACCATAGAGTTTTCACCTCACCAAGTTGTAATCAAGGATTTAAAATATCCTATGCATGTTCTTGCAACTGGAATTGTTGATGATATTACCAGGTTGTACATGTTTGAAAACTTTGAGTCATCATCGTTTTCATCCATTTTTGTTTCTCATAGTGATGACTTGAGAAAACTTTGGCATGAGTGATTTGGTTATCTAAACTATCACTCATTGCAACAACTATGTAATCAATAGATGGTGATTGGTATTCCTACTGTTTCATGCAGAGATGGTGTTTTTGTCAGTTGTGTTCTTGGAAAACATCATTAGGACAGTTTTGAAAAACGTTCCTCTTGGCATGCCTCGGTCCCTTTGCATCTTGTTCATAGTGATTTGTGTGGTCCAATTTCTTATCCTTATTTTTCTGGGTGCAAGTATTTCTTAAAATTCATTGATGACTTTTCTAGACGTACTTGGGTTTACTTCTTAAAACTTAAGAGTGAAGTTTTTGACAATTGTTTGGCCTACAAGGCCCTTGTAGAAAAGCAATCTGGACATCAATTTCAAAAGTAAGTCACTTTCGTGTATTCGGTATTGTAGCATGGGCTCACATTCCTGATGAGAAAAGGAAATCATTGCAGCCTAAATGCGAGAAGTGTATATTTGTTGGTTATTTTGAAGATGCCAAAGGTTACAGACTTATTTAACCACATTATAATGAAATTATTGTTAGAAGAGATGTTAAATTTGATGAAAATCTCTTGGCCTTCGAGCCTAATTCGGTGATTGTGCCTTCTTCGGCCTGTGAGCCTAATTCAGTGATTATTCCTTCTTCGTCCTGTGAGACATATTCGACATGTGTGCCTTCTTCTATTCCTATTCTGATTTCTTCTTCAGATGATGACAGTGAGGATAAAAATCCACCTCCTCCTGCTCACCTTCCTCCATATGAGTCCTTTGAACCTGAACCAACACCAGTTCCATTGCTTCCTAGATGGGTCCATTCAACATGATAAACAACTAGTGGTCTTGTTGGTCATCCTTCATATTAGTGCCGAAAACATTCACAGTTCCAGTAAGCCTCTTCTCTTTTGGCTCAAGTTTCATGGATTCATGATCCAGAGAAATTTTTCTTTCCCAATCTAAGTATGTTTGTGACCTTCTTTGTCATTTTCACATGGACAATTGTAAACCAACCCCTTCTCCCTTCCAGTCTGGAGTCAAGCTCACTTCCACATGTACTTCTCCCGAAGTTGATGCCACCCTGTACCGTCATTTATTTGGTATCCTCTTATACTTGAATCATACCCATATTGATATTTCCTTTGTTGTTGGTCTTATTTCCCAGTATATGAAAACACCCCATGAAATCCATTGGAAAGAAGATAAAATGATACTTCGTTATGTCTGTGGTAGAGTTCAGTTTGGGATACATTATAGTTCATAGGGGAATCCTTTATTGGTTGGTTTCACTGATTCAGATTGGGTCGGTGACCTTGATGATCAGAAGTCTACTACAGGTTATGTTCCCATATTTGGTTCATGACCTATCACTTGGTCCTGTAAGAAACAATAGGCTATTGCACTTTCTTTAGCAGAAGTAGAGTATCGAGTAGTGGTAAATGCAAGTCAGGAATCCTTGTGGCTTTGATAGATGCTTTCAGAGTTTGGATTCCAGTAGCAACATTTGACCATCCTTTGGTTTGATAATAAGAGTTACATAAAGCTTTCCAAAGACCCAATTCAACATCAGTGCAGTAATCGCATCGAGATACACATGCACTTCATCGGAAAGCTCATTCATGATGAAGTTAATGAAGTGCTCTTTTTCCCTATAGAAGATCAATTTACAAACATTTCACAAAGTCTCTTACATAAGCAAAGTTTTCAAAGTTCTCATATTGTGTCACTATTGTAAATCCTTCGATCCTATTCCAAGTTTTTCTTAAGGGGGGATGTTAGGATATTTAGACACTTAGTATTTAGTTAAGATCTTCTTGGTCTAATGTGTCATTAGGTAAAAGTGTGTTTCTTTAGAATGCATTAGTATGGATTTGTAGTTAGGAAATCCGATGGTCACGATATGTTCCCGACATAGAGTGATATGATGGTTCATATTCTCCTTGATATTTATGTCCATTGACCCATGGCTTAGCACCCAGTTGTTCCATGATATCTATTTAAAGAGAATGGAGGTTCATTTGTCAATGATAGATTATGAGAAACTCTATTGTAAAATGTTTATGTAATATTTTTATTTTGCATTAATAAACTGCTCCAAGTTGCCATGTTGGTTGGGGTTGTGGATGTTTCCCCATAGGGGTTTTACCACATCAAAACATCGATGTGTTGATATTTGATATGGTTGTATGAGTGGTTATTGAAGGTGTCCATCCTCTATTGGAATACTTGTGTTGTTGAACAAGAAGTACGTGCCGCGCTAGAGAATTATACAATTCCAAGGTCATTCCCCCATTTCCATTTCACCGCAAGTTTTTTGCAAGATGTTGAATCTCCCAGAGCCAAAAATTACCTTCAAAGGAGAAGACTGTAAATATTTTCTGAAGAAACATAACAATGGCCTGGATCTCCTACCTAAATATTTGGGCAATCCTGAGACTATTCTAGAATACATAACTAGGATCCAGGTTGATTCTTTTAAAAACTAGTTTCTAGAGATTTCGTGGTTGTTCACTAGGTTGACAGGATAGGAAAGCATTGTTACCATTTCTCTCATGATTCTATATATTTTATATTTTAGAGTAAAAGAACAGGCTATCTTCGACTAGGGAAAATTGATTTCCATTGAAATTTCATCCCAGTTATCACACTACAAAAGGGACAAAAATTTCTTTATGGATTCTTATTTGGTGTTTTCTATAGTGTGTTTTTTTCAATTTCCAAACTGGACTATAAGTAAGAGGGTGAACTATAAAATAAATTCAGTTACCTTCTGGTACCAGACATTGTGGAGACACAAGATTTCTCTATACTTTTACAAAATTTACAATGATTTTTTCTCAGTCTTCAAAGGGATGTTGTTTGGTAAAAATACCCCCATGATATCTAAATAAGATACCAAATTATTGGAGGAAAAGGGAACGATAGAATACATGGAAAATAACAATGTCATCAAAATATTTTGTTCCAAAGAAAATCCCTCTTTTCTTCCATATCAAGTATCTGACAATTTTTTTATTACATAAGTGGAAAGGAAATACAATTCTTGCTACATTTTTTCCATGAAAAAAGGAAAAAAACAATTTATCCCCTTGCCATGGAATATTAGAGATTTTATTTTCATAAACATAAATAAAATTGACAAGTTTACAAGTCATTTCAATAACGCTACCTTAAAATATGTTGAAAAGACCAAGGCTTTAATCCTAACAAAATATTTGTGGAACACATGATTTTAGTAGGGTTCAGTAACTCATTCATCCAGACCCCCTTGAATGAAGAACAAGAACAAGATAACAACCAAAGTACTCATGTACACGAGGCTAGTGACCTAGAAACAATACTAAGCACTAACGAGTTGTATACGCAAAAAGGAATGCGTCCCAGTGAAAGGAGTGCCCAGTATCAAGTTGGTACTCCCAAAACTACCAAATCCCAAAGCAATGCTCCAATGACTCACACCCCAGTATAAGAAAAGAATCCCCCCCCCCCCTCGAGAAAATTGAGAATTCGCATAAGTTTCCTGTAAGAAAGAAAAGGAAAAAAATTAATACAAGAGGAAGAGAACAACCTTATAGAAAACAACATCCAAAGATTTCCTCTTGATGACATGGAGTTGGAGGCAGATATTGAGAAAATATTTGTCGCGATGGAATAGCCAGAAGTTGTAACTGAACAAAATGTTTTATTGGAAGTTGTTGCAAATGAGATTTTTAGTGAAGAGGAATCCTTCACTTTTCAAAGTGTTATTTTTTATAAGGAGTCTAAAAAATTGATTCTGGAAAGTGGTGATCAGAAAAATAAAAAAGGAAAATCTTGCTCAAAGGTTCACCTAAAAGACATGTGACCATCCCAAATCTCTAAAATTCACAAGGAAACCAATGGTTCTCTTGATGATTCCATTGACGGGTTGGAAGCTGAAAATGCCAAGATAAAAGAAAGGATCAGAGAGTTGGAGAAAGACTTAATGCCTATTCCAATCTTGGAAAATCCTTTCTCAATGGTCAAACCAACCACACCTTCCATTAAGTTGAAAGGATCTTCAAGCCTACTCAAAACGGTCAGGAGTTATGTAGAAAAAA
This sequence comes from Picea engelmannii, assembly GCA_009831015.1. Classification (NCBI taxonomy): domain Eukaryota; kingdom Viridiplantae; phylum Streptophyta; class Pinopsida; order Pinales; family Pinaceae; genus Picea; species Picea engelmannii. The sequence continues at coordinate 96,766 of ML782017.1, read as the reverse complement.
ATATTAAGAAGAGAATGTCACTAATAACAGAAGCATGGAAGGTATCGAAAAATATTGTTTCTTTTGGCTCAAGGTCATATGCATTACATGAATATCTGCAAGTTGATCTAAATAATGAAGAAGGTTTCTACATTGATGTCATGTTACCATTTTGAGTTATATTCTCAAACATGATGGAACTAAGAAGAAGAGAGGAGGATCTTCCTTCCCCAAGTTGAATAAAATAGCTAAATGTCTGTTGGAAGGAAAATATTAAAAATTTAAGTAACATTGTTCAAGCATGCAACTAAGCTATACTGAAAAAAGAAGAATTGTTTAAGAGACTCATGAAGATATATCTAGTAATAGGTACTAATGAGGCATAAGACCCCAAATTAATTCTCAACTCAATGTTTCTAACAAAGAAACAATTTGACGAACAAATTGAGATATTCAAAGGGTTATCAGTTGAAATTGTTTATGGCATACTCGAATATAATGAAGATGAAATAGACAATTTCCTAGTTGATTATTCTGTGAAAAATAAATTTATTGAGGAAGTATTACATAGTCTTTATCTTGACTTAAGATACTTGGAAGGTGAATTATTTCACATTAAAATCAGGCATGAAAGAAATGTCGCGCCAATGAAAATTTATATTGAATATTGGTTCAGAAAGGAAATCAAAAAATTAACCAAAGAAGGGTAAGAAACAATTGAGATAGTTCCTATAACCATCAATGAAGAAAATAAAAGGAAAAAATAAAGAAAGTGAATACATGAGAGACCATCATAGTAAGTTCATGTTGATCATATCTTTCTTTCTTTAGCATTTTTTCATCCAGTTACTCCACTTCTTTGACTAGAAAGGTTTAGCCGAAATATGATAACTTCTCCCTGTCTTGTTTCTAGGTATTTCTACTCTATTATATCCCACCATCCTCCTTCTACAACTTACCTCTTGTTCATATTTTCTTTATGGTCCATGGGATCCCCAATCCTAGTCCTAAGGACAAATGCATTTAAATTTCAAGGCTTCGTAACATACTATATATTTTTCAGAAATCCTAGGAGAACTATTTTGGGATCAGCTTTGAAAGTACTTTATAACTCTAAGTTTTGAGTATAAATTATTTGATATTGATCTATAATTATCTTAATTTGAGCTCCCCATGTTTTTACTCTATTAAAGTTCTTTTATGCATTCAGACCATGTTTTTTTTATGCGATCATAAATCTTTAGTTTAACTATGATGGATGTGAGGAAATTTTGGCTATGTTTTTCAAGTGTATGAAGTGTCTGGTTCATGGTCATTTCTCAGGAACTCTCTTTAAAAAACAAAACATTTTATTTCTTGTTATTTTTTCTTGCAATCTTTATATTTATTTGATTATCACGATGGACGTTTGCAAAGTCCTATATTCTAAAAATCTAGAGTTCCAATAAAATATCAAAACAAAGAGGAGTACCACCTCTATTTAAACAAAGGGGGATATGTATCCCTACGATGTTGTCTTTTTGGTCCTAACAGATTCAAGCGTCAAGATTTTTGGAAACCATATTGAGGATTGAATCAAAATTTGAAATTTGGTTTAACATCTTTTGAAAAATACTTGAATTTTCCCTAGGCTGATCAACGCCACTTGTAAATTGGTTTGAATAATAAATTCAGAATCTAACATCAACTATAGAATTTGGTAATAATAACAGACGATACCTAAGAAGAATTGGAAAGGTCTTGGCAAACATTAGTCCAAGAAGAGGAAACATAAATCCTTCGAAGATAGAGGATAAATGAGTGACAAGGCTGAAGGAATGAAAGGCCAGCTAGAGAAGCACAAAGATAAGGTTTGGATTGAAGCTATATGAATACAAGGGAACCATTACCATAAGTAAAATCAAGCAACTTTGTATTCTAAGAAGTGGAAAACATATCCCTGAAACATTTCCAAACATGGCCGAAAGAAATGAATAACCACAAGAAGAACCATAGAGAGAACCTCATGAGGAGAGACAAGGAGGTGGATGCAGGTGGTTGAAGAAATCAAGAAAACCTAAGATTATAAAATCAAAGAAGAATAAGAGATTCCCCTTTAAATATTTGAGGTGAGAAGCATGACCTCCCTACTCTCCCTAAGGGTACCTTGAAGGAATTTTCTAGAGATGGAACAATTGATGCCAAAAGACACCTTAACTTATTTCTTGATGTTTTTTGTTTTCATCATGTTGAATATGATGATGTGATGGTAAGGTTATTTATTTAAACCTTATTAGGAAGAGCTTATGAATGGTATACAACATTACCCAATAGGTCTTGTTGGTCCTAAAGTCTGCACTTGACTGCTAAAGGGAAAAGCTATGCCACCTCAAGTTTAGAATGGTTGGTTTCTTTTTAATTTTTTTGGTCAATTAGAGGATTGGTTCTACCAAGATAAGAACATGATTGGGTTGGAAAAATGATATGGATGAGGGTACTCCTTGGCTGGTGGCACAAAAAAGGCAGACAATTGAAATAAATAAAAAACAAAGGGAAACAACAAACCACTCAATGAATAATCTACTGCGAGAAGTTTAATACTTAAAATATCATTTCAAGACATCAAACATGTATCAAAAACACAATTAATCCCTCAGGTTGCGATTAAAAAAAAATCTTCACCAAGAATTAGTTATTTTCACAGGTTTCATATCAATAAAGACAATTTATACAATAGCTGAAAGAAATGAAATGTGCTTTGCACAAATCAAAAACTGTATTCAAGATACAATAAAAACACATGAAGATTTGAACGAAACACTTTCATAAAGAGTATATTCACCAGGTAGAGAGATTTAATCCATGCATCAAATAGGTCCAACCAGTTTTTGTATTGTTATCCTTTCCCCCAAAAACTCTTCCCTAAACATACAAAAACTACATATTTATCAGATTTGCAGAGGCTATCGTCCATCTGGGGCTGAGACTTAACTCTACATTAACCATTGTAGAACAACTTATTAACTTGACTAAAAAACTACTGAAGTAAAACAATGTGTAATTCACACTTGACTTAACAAGAAGGAGTGGCTCTTATCACACATAGAATACCACTCATTAACTTAATCTAAAAGAATCCTAAAATAAACAATTAAAAACTGACACTAGCGATGGAGTTGGACCGATGCATGCACTGGAATGAACTGAAAATGGTAGATAATGACTAGGAGTGACAAAAATGAGTTCTTCATTGATCCTTGGCATGCCTGTGCGTTGTTTGAGGCTACTAGAGATGGTTGGATGTGCAGCGTGAAAACATCCTGGAGTGACATGGTGACCTAACGTCATCTAAGAACATGATTGTGGAAGTTTTTGAGGGTGGTTTGGATCCACATAGCTCAGAATCATGCAATAGACCACCAACTTCCATGTACCTCTCAAGCTATACCATGGTTTCAATTACGGAACCGCTCTAGGATGTTATCGTTTGAGCATTTTTCATCCCCACAATGAATGTGAGTCGTCGATCACTTTGAAATCTACGATCTGGGTGACCCTACTAATTTATCACCCATGCTAAAGTTCTATATGTATTCTATATTAGAAATCCCCTATCTGATTTAGCAATGGCGCAAGTTTCTTGGAGCTCGGGAGATTTTGAATGGGGAGAATGAATATCTCCTGAAGTGAATTTATCGTGGAGTGGCGTGGTAGTCCCTCGGCACTTCGACACTTCAGATTTCAGGATATTTTTGAATGCAAAGTGTATGTAACTTCTAGAGGACGATCTACAAAATCTGACGTGGTGGCCTGACATCATGTGTTGATGTGTCATAAGAGAAGAGTGATATGTGTCACTCGAAAATGAGTGGATGACATGCCCAAAGGTGCCTGAACAGAATGTCACGTGTCAGCACCATATGGATGCCACATGTCTCTGATGGATGAGCGCCAAGTGTCTTCGGCACTTCGGGGATTTTTTCTTGTATTTAATCCCTACGCAAATTTGAAACTCTGAATGCATGTGAGTCATTAATATTTTGGATCTTTACCGTTGAAAGTTACCTTGTCTATTTTGACCATCCAGGCCCAAAAATGATCACTCTGAATTGTTGTGTTTTGTCCATGAGCATTTCTTGTCCATACAAAAAGGCTCGGTTGACCTGCTATGAGCTCAATCAATGGAAAACATGATGAAAAGCATTTCGAACCAAATATGACATGTAATTATCCTTCAAGAAACAATAGAAACAAAAATGCATGAAGACTCAATCAAGAAAGAAATAAATAAGAACCAAGTCACTCAGTAATGGGAAACTGAATTAACCAACCAAAATAGGAAACATTTGATGAAGGCATAGGGAAATGAGAGAGGAGTAGTAGGGGTGAAGACCTAGGTTACAACATTGGCTCCAACCTAGGATAACACTTCCCTTTGAGGTGCTAAAAACAGTAGATCAGGTGCCTTATCCATGGGCTCAATAACTTTATCCCACCTTCCTTCTCTTACCTCTACTTCTATCTGTCAACCATGTATCTCTGAAAATTAACACTGAATCTAACCCCAGTGCCTTTGTTGGGATATGGAGTCTTTACTAAAACTTGAAACAACATCTAAACCCCATGCCTTTGTTCGGTTATGGAGTCTTTATTTAAACAATCTACTGAAAATCAACACACTCAAAAACAATCTACGAACTAAAAATTAAATGCTTGAACTATGAGGTTATACCCCTACTACCTACTCTATTCAACTGAAAACCAATTAATAATGTGTATTCTGATTTCCAGTGAAACCAAGAAACTAGTTGAATAAGAACCATAACTCTGTGCATGTCACTGCTTGAAATAATCCAAATATGGTATAACAAATGCAAAAAGAAGTTATCAAGCATATGGTACTTATGGTTGTAAATGATGTTCATGCTAAAACTTTCAACCTTTAGGGTTTTAGAAAAACAAGAATCCATCCAACTTGTTATTGGATCTTGAAAATCATGGAAAGCATCCAACTGATTTAGTAGACAAATTTTTTATTGTATAAGATCTGAATTATAAACAAGACTGAGCTACTCCTGATACTACTCATCTGGTTGTTCGACCTCAAATATTATGTCTTATACATGACTAGTTTTTTCTAGTTCTTGTTCCAGAAGGTCATTATCAGACTTATATATTTCTTGTTGTTCAATGATTCATGGGAAATGCAGATCCATATCTACCATAAAAGAATATTTGAAATGTGGATTGGGAATATCCTCTTCATAACTAGTAAATGGATTTTGTTCAACTTCAAATATATCACAAAAAGGTGCTAAATTTTCATGAAAAACTTCAGTAACAAATTGATCAAAATCATGACTATCGTTAGATGCATCATGAACACAAAGATGAAAAACATTCTGTTGGAAATCCAAACTAAATAAGGATTTAACATCAACATTTATTTCCTTCTCATTATCATTTTCAGTTTTAAAAGAATGTTGAAAGTCATCATGAGGTATAACATAATTGGAATAAGATACAACTGATAATCAATCTTCTTTCTCTTCCTCAACATTATCATCCCCATCATCTATAATTCTAGAAGAAATAATAGTGGATTGTTGAATATAAGATTGAAATTCTTCACTACAATTTTCACAAAGTAAATCAGCTGGAAAAAACCTTTTACAATGATCACTAATAAAACATGGAACTGTTCCAGGGAGGAGATGCTAGAAGAGGGAAAGGATCGATACCACTCACAAGAATATCCCTCTAATGAGTACATGAACATATTCATTAGTACATCCTCATGGTGTATACCCAACTGATGCATGACTTCATGGAAGTCAAGCAAATGATTTGTAGGGTTATCATATTTATTTTCTCTAAATCTAGGCAAGTAATCACCCCACTCATCTATAGTAGGAACAACATTTGGAAAACCAGGAACAACAGAGAAATTAAAAGGAGAAAACATCTGAGCCAAGATGGCTTCCATCTGAAAATATGACTTCTTAAAACTATGGAGTTGTCACTGGCTTATTTAACCATGGAGTCACCAGGTGAATGATCTATAGTCTAAATGTTTCTGGTCTTTGTTCACCATCAAAGATCAGAACTAATCATTGTCTTTCTCCCAGGGAAATATATTCTGTTACTTTGATCCCCAACAATGACGCTAGAAGATGTTGGTCCTAAAGTATGTACCTGACTGCTAAATGCAGAGTTAGGCCACCTCAAGTTTTGAATGGTTAGTTTCCTTTTAATTTTGTTGGTCAGTTAGAGGGTTTCTTCTACCAAGACAAGAGCATGATTAGGTTGGAAAAATGATATGTATGAGTTTCCTCCTTGTCCGGTGGAACACAAATGACAGAAAAATGAAATAATAAAAAATAAAGGGAAACAACAAACCACTCAATGAATAATCTGTTGCGAGAAGTTTAATACTTAAAATATCACTTCAAGACATTTAACATGTATCAAAAACACAATTACTCTCTCAAGTTGCGATAAAAACAAATCTTCACCAAGCATTATCTGTTTTCATAGGTTGCATATCAATAAAGACAAGTTATACAACAGTCGAAAGAAATGAAATGTACTTTGCACAAATAAAAAACTATATTTAAGATAAGATAAAAACACATGAATATTTGAACGAAACACTGTCATCAAGAGTATATTCACCAAGTGGAGATCTTTAATCCATGCATCAAACGGGTCCAACCAGTTGTTGTATTGCTATCATTTTCCCCAAAAACTCCCCCCCTAAACATACACAAACTACATATTTATCATATTTGCAGAGGCTCTCATCCATCTGGGACTAAGACTTAACTCTACATTAACCATTGTATAACAACTTATTAACTTGACTAAAACAATGTTGGAGTAAACAAATGTATTCTTCACACTTGAATTAACAAAAAATAGTGGCTCTTATCACACATAGAATACCACTCATTAACTTAATCTAAAATGATCCTGAAATAAACAATTGAAAACAGACACTAGCGATGAAACTGGATTGATCTATTCATTGGAATGAATTGAAAATGGTAGATAATAACTAGGAGTGACAAAAATGAGTTTTTCATTAAGCCCTGGCATGCCTGTACATTGTTTGAGGCTACTGGAGATGACTGGATGTGCTACGTGAAAATATCCTGGAGTAACATGGTGACCTGACATCATCTAAGAACATGATTGTGAAAGTTGTCGAGGATGGTTTGGATCCACACCACTCGGACTACCGCAATGGACCACCAACTGCCACATACCTCTCAATATATACCATGGTTTCAATTGTGGGACCACTCTAGTATTTTAGCGTTCGATCATTTTACATCCCTGCAATGAATGTAAATCGTCAATCTTGTTGGAATCTACGATCTAGGGATGACCATCTTTGTTGCCACACATAGCTCTCAGATGGGACCCCAGATGTGATATACACACATGATTGCGGACATTGTCAAGGGATTTTTTTATCCACACTGCTCCAACTCTCGCAATCCACCAAAAACTGCCACATACCTCTCAAGTTATACCATGGTTTCAATTGCAATACCACTCTAGGATGTTACTATTCTAGTATTTTCCATCCCCGCAATGAATCTAAACTGTCGATGTGTTTGCGATCTGCGATCTGTGTGACCCTGCTACTTTAGTGCCCCTACTAAATTTCTATCCATCTGCCATATTAGAAATCCCCTATATAGTTTAGCGATGGCGCAAATTTCTTGGAGCTCGAGAGATTTTGAATGGGGAGCATGAATATCTCTTGAAGTGACATGGCGGTCTCTCGTCACTTTGACACTTTGGAGTTCAAGAGATTTTGAATGGAGAGTGTATGTAACTCCTAGATGATGATCTCCCGAATATGATGTGGTTGTCTGATGTCATGTGTTGACGTGTCACAAGATAAGAGTGATATGTGTCACTCAAAAATGAGCGGATGACATGCCCCAAGGTGCCTGAACAAAATGCCACATGTCGATGCGAGATGGATACCACGTGTATTTGACAGATGGGTGCCAAGTGTCTTCGAAACTTCGGGGCTTCTATCTGGTTTTTAATCCCTACGTGAATTTGAAACTATGAATGAACATGAGCTGTTAATCTGTTGTATCTTTACCATTGAAAGTTACCCTCTCCGTTTTGACCATCCCCTCTCCGTTTTGACCATACAGGCCTGAAACTGACTGCTCTGAATTGTTGTGATTTGTCCATGGGCATTTCCTATGCATACAAAAAGGCTCGGTCAACCTATTGTGATATCAATCAGAGGAAATCATGATGACAAGAATTCTGAACCAAATACGATGTGTAATTATCCTTTAAGAAACAATAGAAAAAAAATGTGTGAAGACTCAATCAAAAAAGAAACAAATAAGAACCAAGTCACTCAGTAATGGGAAATCGACTTAACCAACCAGAATATAAAAAAAATTGATGAAGGCGTAGGGAAATGAGAGAGGAGGGGTAGGGGTGAATACCTAGGTTACAACATTGGCTCCAAATGGGGTTAGCACTTCCCTGTGAGATGCTAAGAATAGTAGATTAGGTGCCTTATCCATGGGCTCAATAACTTACTCCCACCTTCCTTCTCTTACCTATGATTCTATATTCCAACCATATATCTATGAAAATTAACATTAAATCTAACCCTAGTGCCTTTTTTGGGATATGGAGTCTTTAATGAAACTTGAAATGGAAGCTAAAACCTAGTTCCTTTGTTGGGCTATGGAGTCTTTCTTTAAACAAGCTACTGAAAATCAACACAATGAAAAACAATATGCGAACTAAAAATTAAATGCTCGAACTATGAGCTTATTCACCTACTACCTACTCTATTCAATTGAAAACCAATTAATCATGTGTCATCTGATTTCCAGTGAAACTAAGAAACGAGTTGACTGAGAACCATAACTTCGTACATGTCACTATTTTAAATAATTCAAATAGAGTATAACAAAAGAAACAAAAATTTAACAGGTATATGGTACTTACAGTTGCAAATGATGGTCATGCTAAAACTTTCAACCCTTGGGGTTTTGGAAAAACAAGAATCCATCCAACTTGTTATTGGATATTGAAACTCGTGGAAAGCCTCCAATTGGTTGACAAGATAAAGTTGTTGTATAAGATATGCATTATAAACAAGACTGAGTTGCTCTTGATACTGCACATCTGGTTGTTTGACCTGAGAGAGTATGTCTTCTATATGATTCATTTTTTCTCATTCTTGTTCTAGAAGGTCATTTTCAGACTTATAGATTTCTTGTTGCTCAATGATTCCTGGGGAATGCAGATCCATATCTACCATAAAATAAGATTTGAAATGTGGATTGGGCAACTCCTCTTCATAACTAGTAAATGGAGTTTTTTCAACTTCAAATATATCACAAACAGGTGCTAAATTTTCATGAAACAATTGAGAAACAAATTGATCACAATCATGACTATTGTTAGCTACATCACGAACACAAATATGAATAACATTCTACTGGAAATCCAAACTAAATAAGGATTTAACATCAACATTTATTTCCTTCTCATCATCATTTTCATTTTTAAAAGAATGTTGAAATTCATCATGCAGTATAACAGAATTGGAAGAAGATACAACTGATATTGAATCTTCTTTCTCTTCCTCAACATTATCATCCCCTACATCTATACTTCTAGAAGAACTAATAATGGATTGTTGAATATAAGATTGAAATTCTTCACAACATTTTTCACAAAGTAAATCAGCTTGAATAAACCTTTTACAGTGATCATTGAATGCAACATGGAATTGATCCAGTGAGGAGATGCTAGCACAGGGAAAGGATAAATACCACTCATGAGAATATCCCTCTAATAAGTACATGAACATGTTCATTAATACATCCTCATGATGTATACCCAACTGATGAATGAATTCATGGAAGTCAAGCAAATGATCTGGAGGGTTATCATCTTTATTTTCTCTAAATCTAGGCAAGTAATCACCCCACTCATCTATAGTAGGAAAAAGTTTGGAAAACTAGGAACAAAAGATAAATTAAAAGGAGAAAACCTCTGAGCCAAGATGGCTTCCATCTAAAAATTTGACTTCTTAAAACTGTGGATTTTCCACTGGATTCTTTAACCATGGAGTCACTAGGTGAATGATCTACAGTCTAAATGTGTCTGGTCTTTGTTCACCATCAAATATCATAAATGATTGTTTTCATTCTCCCAGGGAAATATATTTCATTACTTTGATCCCCAATAATGACGCCAAAAGATGTTGGTCCTAAAGTCTGCACCTGACTGCTAAAGGGCAGAGCTAGGCCACCTCAAGTTTGGAATGGTTGGTTTCTTTTTAATTTTGTTGGTCAGTTAGAGGGTTGGTTCTACCAAGAGCAGAGAATGATTGGGCTGGAAAAATGATATGGATGAGGTTCCTCCTTGGCTGGTGGCACACAAATGATAGACAAATGAAATAATAAAAAACAAAGGGAAACAACAAACCACTCAATGAATAATATGATGCAAGAAGTTTAATACTTAAAATATCATTTCAAGAAATTAAACATGTATCAAAAACACAATTACTCCCTCAGGTTGAGATAAAAAAAAATCTTCACCAAGAATTAGTTGTTTTCATGGGTTGCATATCAATAAAGACAAGTTATACAATAGTCTAAAGAAATGACATGTACTTTGCCCAATTCAAAAATTGTATTCAAGATAAGATAAAAACACATGAAGATTTGAACGAAACACTTTCATAAAGAGTATATTCACTAGGTAGAGAGATTTAATCCATGCATCGAACGAGTCCAACAAGTTGTTGTATTTCTATCCTTTCCCCCAAAAAATCCCCCCCTAAACATACACAAATTGCATCTTTATTAGATTTGCAGAGGCTCTCATCCATCTGGCACTGAGACTTAACTCTACATTAACCATTGTAGAACAACTTATTAACTTGACTAAAACATTGTTGGAGTGAAAAAATGTATACTTCACACTTGACTTAATAAAAAGGAGTGGCTCTTATCACACATGGAATACCACTCATTAAATTAATCTAAAATAATCCTGAAATAAACAATTGAAAACTGACACTAGCGATGAAACTGGATCGATGCATGTGATGGAATGAACTGAAAATGGTAGAGAATGACTAGGAGTGATGAAACTAAGTTATGCATTGAGCCCTAGAATTTTTGCATGCTTTTTGAGGCTATTGGAGATGACTAGATGTGCAACGTGAAAATATTATGGAGTGACGTGGTGACCTGACATCATCTAAGCACATGATTGCAGAAGTTGTCGAGGGTGGTTTGGATCTAGACTGCTCAAACTCCTACAACCAACCACCAAATGCCACGTACCTCTCAAGATATACCATGGTTTCAATTGTGGGACCACTATAGGATGTTATCGTTCAATCATTTTCCATCCCCGCAATGAATGTGAGCCGTCAATATTGTTGCAATCTGCGATCTAGGAATGCCCAGTTTTGTTTCCATGTGTAGCTCTCGGATGGGACCCTAGATGTGATATACACACATGATTACAAAAGTTTTCAAGGGTGGTTTGGATCCACACCACTCTGACTCCTCCAATCCACCACCAACTTCCATGTACCTCTCAAGCTATACCATGGTTTCAGTTGCGGGACCACTCTAGGATGTTACTGTTAGATCATTTTTTGTCCACACAATGAATGTGAGCCATCGATTAGTTTGTGATATGTGATATGGGTGACCCTGCTACTTCAGCACCTCTGCTAAAGTTCTATCCATATGCCATATTAGAACTCCCCTATCTGATTTAGTGATGGTGCAAATTTCTTGGAGCTCGGGAGATTCTAAATGGGGAGCATGAATATCTCCCGAAGTGACTTTCTCCCAGAGTGATGTGGCAGTCTCTTGTCACTTCGACACTTCAGAGTTTGGGATATTTTGAATGTAAAGTGTATGTAACTCCTAGAGGTTGATCTCCTGAATTTTATGCGGTGGCCTGACGTCATATGTTGATGTGTCACAAGAGAAGAGTGATATGTGTCACTTGAAAATGAGTGCATGACATGCCCAAAGGTGCTTGAACAGAATGCCATATGTCAGCGCCAGATGGATGACATGTGTCTCTGATGGATGAGCACCAAGTGTCTTCGACACTTCAGGGCTTCTATATGGTCGTTAATCCCTACACAAATTTGAAACTCTGAATGAACGTGAGTCATTAATCTATTGGATATTTACCGTTGAAGGTTACCCTATCCGTTTTGACCATGTAGGCCTGAAAATGACCACTTTGAATTGTTGCATTTTGTCCATGGGCATTTCCTGTGGATAAAAAAAGGCTCGGTCAACCTGCTGTGAGGTCAATCAATGGAAACCATGATAATAAGATTTCTTAACCAAATACGACATGTAATTATCCTTCAAGAAACAATAGAAACAAAAATGTGCTAAGACTCAATCAAGAAAGAAACGAATAAGATCCAAGTCACTCAGTAATGGGAAACCGACTTAACCAACCAGAAGAGGAAAAATTGATGAAGGCATAGGGAAATGAGAGAGGAGGGGTAGGGGTGAAGACCTAGGTTAGAACATTGGCCCCAACCAGGGATAACACTTCCATGTGAGGTGCTAAGAACAGTAGATCAGGTGCCTTATGCATGAGCTCAATATCTTACTCCCACCTTCCTTCTCTTACCTTTCCTTTTTTCTTCCTACCATGTATCTCTAAAAATTAATACTGAAGCTAACCCCAATGCATTTTTTGTGCTATGGAGTCTTTACTGAAACTTGAAATGATAGCTAAAACCCAGTGCCTTTTTTGGGCTATGAAGTCTTTATTTAAACAAGCTATTGAAAATCAACACACTGAAAAACAATATGCAGACTAAAAATTAAATACTCAAACTATGAGATTATTCTCCTACTATATACTCTATTCAATTGAAAACCAATTAATCATGTGTAATATGATTTCCAGTGAAACCAAGAAACCAGTTCACTGAGAACCATAACTTCATGCATGTCACTGTTTAAAATAATCCAAATAGAGTATAACAAATGTGACAAAACTTTAGCAGGCATATGGTACTTACAGTTGCAAATGATGGTCATGCTAAAAATTTCAACCTTTGGGGTTTTGGAAAAACAAGAATCCATCCAACTTGTTATTGGATCTTGAAACTCATGGAAATACTCCAACTGGTTGAGAAGACAAAGTTGTTGTTGTATAAGATATCCATTATAAACATGATTGAGTTGCTCCGGATACTGCTCATCTGGTCGTTCGACCTGAGACAGTAAGTATTCTACATGACTGGTTTTTTCTCATTCTTGTTCCAGAAGGTCATTTTCAAACTTATAGATTTCTTGTTTCTCAACGATTCCTAGGGAATGTAGATCCATATATACCATAAAATAATATTTGAAATGTGGATTGGGAACCTCCTCTTCATAACTAGTAAATGAAGTTTGTTCAACTTCAAATATATCACAAATAGGTGCTAAATTTTCATGAAAAACATGAGCAACAAATTTATCATAATCACGACTATCGTTAGCTGCATCACGAACAAAAATATGAAAAACATTCTACTAGAAATCCAAACTAAATAAGGATTTAACATCAACATTTATTGCCTTCTCATCATCATTTTCAGTTTTAAAAGAATGTTGAAAGTCATCATGCGGTATAACATAATTGGAAGAAGATACAATTGATAATGAATCTTCTTTCTCTTGCTCATCATTATCATCCCCTTCATATATACTGCTAGAAGTGATGTGGTGACCTAACGTCATATAAGCACATGATTGCAGAATTTGTCGAGAGTGGTTTGGATCCACACTACTTAGACTCCCACAATCGACCACCAAATTACATATACCTCTCAAGCTATAACATGGTTTCAATTGCAGGACTGCTCTACTCTGTTACCGTTATATCATTTTTTTTCCCCACAATGAATGTGAGTCATCGATCTTATTTCAACCTGTGATCTTCAAATGCCCCGTTTTTTTTCCATGCATAGCTCTCATATGGAACTGTAGATGTGATATACACACATGATTGTGGAAGTTGTCAAGGGCAGTTTGGATCCACACCGCTCCGAATCCCGCAATACACCACCAACTGCCATGTACCTCTCAAGCTATACCATGTTTTTAGTTGCGAGACCTCTCTAGGATGTTACCGTTTGAGAATTTTTTGTCCTCGCAATGAATGTGGGTTGTCGATCAATTTGCAATATGTGATTTGGATGACCCTACTACTTTAGCGCCCCTGCTAAAGTTATATCCATATGCCATATTAGAACTCCCTTATCTGATTTAGCAATGGCACAAATTTCTTGGAGATCGAGAGATTTTGAACGGGGAGCATGAATATCTACTGAAGTGACTTTCTCCTGGAGTGATGTGGCAGTCTCTCATCACTTCGGCACTTTGGAGTTCGAGATCTTTTGAATTCAAAGTGTATGTAACTTCTAGAGGACAATCTCTCAAATCTGACGTGGTGGCCTGTGCTGATGTGTCACAAGATAAGAGTGATAAGTGCACTTGAAAATGAGTGGATGGCATTCCCAAAGGTGCCTAAATAGAATTCCACATGTCAGTGCCAGATGGATGCCATGTGTCTTTAATGGATGAGTGCCAAGTGTCTTCGAAACTTCAAGGCTTCTGTCTTGTCATTAAGCCCTATGCAACTTTGAAAATTCTAATGCATGTGATTCGTTAATCTGTTGGATATTTACCATTGAAAGGTACCAGTCTGTTTCAACCATTCAAGCCCAAAAATGACCACTCTGAATTGTTGCGTTTTGTCAACAGGCATTTCCTATGCATACAAAAAGGCTCGGTCGACCTTTTGTGAGCTAAATCAATGGAAAACATGATGAAAAGCACTCCTAACCAAATACGACATGTAATTATCCTTCAAGAAACAATATAAACAAAAGGCATGAAGACTCAATCAAGAAAGAAACAAATAAGAACCAAGTCACTCAATAATGGGAAACCGTCTTAACCAACCAGAAGAGGAAAAAAATGATGAAGGCATAGGGAAATGAGAGAGGAGGGGCAGGGGTGAAGACCTAAGATATAATAGGTTCATTGGTTTGTTTAATGACCTCTAAGCCATGTTCCTGTATATGTTCGCCCCTCCAGTTGCATATCATATCATTCTTATTGATTTCACCCAGATTGGTTTGAGGAAGAATGAAATAATACGAGATTTTAATATCAGGTTCAATAAAAAATTGAGTAATATTCCAGAAGATAAAAGACCTAATGACCCAGACATAATCAGTTTTATAAGAATGCGATGTGCCCAAATATTAAATATGATATCATAACATCCCAGATGGATACCTTGGAGGAAGAAATGATTAAATCCACTAAGATAGAATAAATTATGATTGAGATGGGTGTTGATCGTGACATTATCTTGGGAAAAGTACAAAGGAAGTTTGGAGGCTTAAGTGTTGATACTCAAGGATACTCTAGTTGAAGAAAGAATGAAGAGATGAAGCCACAACCGACCCAAAATCAAACAATTGGTGGAGGATGTTTCAAGGGGACCATACTAGATGTGAAGGTAGACCTTGTTGCGTCATAAGAAACCAAGCAAAAACTTGAAATTGCACAGATGAATAGAACCATCATGAAAATGTAGAATGAGATAAGTAAATTGAGAAGGGGGGACAATTATGTAGCAAATATGAGAATGTTGGTCGAAGAGAAAAAAAGGGATCCTTCCCAAGAAAACAGAGTGAGGTTTGAAAACACTAATAATCCACAAAGGCCAAGGGTTCCTAGGAAACCAATCCCCAATGTAGTTGTTCTATATGATGTATATGATGAGAAAATGATTGAGAAAGGGAACTATTATTTACCTAGTGAAATTTCTGAAACTGTATAGATGGACGGATGAGAGACGTCCATGTATATATTTGAGCAAGGTGACAACAATCCCGAATCACAAGAAAATGTCACCCAGACAAGATAGTTTGTAAATAAATCCAAGAATAAAAATTATTTTGAAAGAGAAAATGAAAAATATAAAGAAAAAATGAATGAGAGAAAGGAAAATGAGAATGTGACAGATAGAGTTGGAAGAAAGAAGCAACACCTGATGTCAAACCCCACCCAGATGAAATACAATGTTGTATAGGACTTGAGTAATTTAACGACAACTCTTTCGTTTATAGAAGTGGTGAATATTCCCCAGCAAAGGGAAAACATTTTGAGATTATTGGATGATCCATATGAAAAATGGAAGTTGTTTTTATAAGTCTGAAATAAAGACAGAAGAAATCAATCGTCAAGTTGAGAGGTAAAATCTCACCCTTTTATACTTCAATTGAAAATCAGGATGTTTCACTTCATAATTTTTTAGTCGATACCGACACAACAAATAATGTTATGCCACTAGCGATCATGGAGGCATTGGGAATGAACTACACCAAATATTATGAGACTGGTGAAAGTATATATGCAATTGATTCCAGACAAGTTCCAACTTATGGTAAAATTAAATACATTTATTCTTGGATCACGACATCTCTCCATATTATTATAGTTTTCAATATTATATTGGTAGACCTCCCTCCTACATATCGAGTTGTTTTAGAAAGAGATTGGTCGTCTATGATTAGAGGATACATAATGAATAATGGAAGTTTCATGATGTTTCTATCTAAAGAAGGAGAAATGATTAAGGTTCCTCGTGAACCCAGGAAACCATTCTCTTTCAAAAATAAGGATAATGAATTAATGGAAGATTATATAAACATTAGGATTGGAAACTATGTTATCCTAGACATGGAATAGATTGAAATCCACGAGAAAATTCAATGTATGGAGAATCAAGAGAATTTGTTTGGAGTTTATTGGAGGATGTCATTCGATGGAGCTTGCTCAAGTTCTGAGAGTGGAGTTGGAATTGTCCTTGTAAGTCCAGGAAATATTGTGCATCCACATGCTATCAAACTTGAATTTGCATGTACCAATAACAAGGTAGAATATGAAGCTTTGATTCAGGGAATCATTCTTGCACAAGAATTGAAGATAGAACATCTAATTGTGACTGGAGAATCTGAGTTGGTAATAAATCAAGTCACCCAAAGGTATAAAATCAAAAAGGAAATACTCAAATTATATTTCAAAAGAGTTAACAAATTGATGGAAGCCTTCAGTTCTTTCAACATCTCTTTCATACCAAGGGATAAGAATCAGAAGTTAGATTCATTGGCTTTGGTGGCCTCATTGTCAAGACCGGATGATGTTCAAAGAAAAACATATTTTCAAGTAGAAAGAGTATTTCGACCTTTTGTACTCGATAACTAGGAATATTTATAAGTATTTGAGAATGATGAAAAATTGGAAAAACATTTGTTGAATGATGATGATGATGAAGACAATCACATATTTGTTGTCCTAAAGGATTGTATTCAATCTAAGTCTCTTTTTACAAGAGACGATCATGCTAATAATCTCTTGGAATAAATTTCACTCTGAAAGGTCTAAGAAACAAGAAAAATCAATATTGGAACTGACAATTCCCCAAAATATTTCAACTTGGGAGTTGATTGCACAATTGAAGAATTCAATAAATATGTTGATTATTTAAATAATATCTTGATGTGTTTGCATAGAGTTTTGATGATTTGAGGGACTATGATAAAAAAATATTTCAACATATTATTCCCTTAAGAGAAGGGGCAAAGTCAGTCAAGAAAAATATAAGGATGATGAACCCCAATTTAAAACCTCTGGTAAAGGTTGAATTGGATAAATTAAAGAAGACTAGAATAATATACCCCATTAGACATTTTGATTGGATTTCAAATCCTGTGATAGTAAGATATAATATCGGGGAGATTCAGATGTGTGTAGATTTCAAGGATATTAACAAAACAATTATAAAGGATATTTATACTTTACCTAACATGGAGTTTCTTCTCAAACAAGTCACGGGATCGGCCTGCATGTCCATCTTAGATGGTGTTTATGGGTATAATAAAGTCTTTTTTGTTGAGGAAGACAGAGAAAAGACAACATTCATAACACCTTGGGAGACATATGCATATTCTAGAATTCCCTTTGGTTTGAAGAATGCAGATGCTACATTTCAGAGGGCCATGGATCATGCTTTTAAGTGGTTGATATGAAAATTCATGGTGGATTATCAAGATGACTTAACAATAAATTAAAAAACAAGGAGTGATGACATTCATCATTGGAGGAATTTTTTTACAGGTGTAGATTTTATGTTTTTTCCTTAAATACAAAGAAATGTATATTCATTGTAACTCAAGGAAAATTGTTTGGTCATATTGTATGCAAGGAAGGAATCTATATAGATCTTGAAAGAGTTAAATATATAAATGAACTTAAACCCCCATCATTTAAGAAAGGATTTCAATCATTTTATGGTAAGATCAACTTTGTACGAAGATTTTTCCTCGACTATGCAACTATTGTGAAGCCAGTCAATTTATTGTTGAAAATGGACCAAAGGTTTGAATGGATAGCAAATACAAAAGAAGCCTTCAATAATAAAAAAAGGGAAATCACTACAGCTCTAGTCCTTATTAGCCCATATTTTTAAATAGACTTCATCATTTATTCATTCGCTATAGAAACAATGGTTGCATCTATTCTTACTCAAAGGAATACCAAGGGTGGTGAACTACCGATTAGCTTCATGAGAAAGACCCTTCATGATTATGAATTGAGATATTCAGAATTGGATAAACAATCTCTATCTCTTATGAAGGAGGTGACACACTTTCAAACTTACATATTAAATTCTCATGTCATAGCTTACGTTCCATCCTCTAGTGTGAATATGATTTTAAATAAGAAATTGAGAGAAGGAAAATAGGCTAATTGGAAAGAAAAAATTCAATAATATGACATTGAAATCAAACCTTTATAGGAAGTCAAAGGACATGATTTATGGTCCCTGAGGTGTAGGAAAATTAGTGATGGAGTGTGTTGTTAAGGAACTCTGTGATGTTAAGTCACCGGTTCGAAATTTGCAGGGACAAAAAAATCCATCCATGTTAAGGGTTGGTGTGGCTCAGGCTGGGTGTGATCCCCGAGTGATTTTGATGGCTTAGATGCCCCTGAGTCATGGTTTCTCAAGCCAGAGGCTAGTCTCGCAGGTCACAGACAAACTAGCAAAAAACAAAAAAGGACATGGCTTATGTAAACTCATTGCAAGAAATGATTCTTTGGATGGAATGATTTCAATTTCAGTAGGAGAACCCATGGGAGATTCAAAATGTTATAGATATATTATATTTTATTTGAGTTGTGGACAATTCCTAGTCACCATGAACCCAAAAGAGAGAAGGACATTGAAGATGAAATCAAGTCAATATGTGATGATAGTTGATATATTGTTCAGAAGAAACTATGATGGTATATTGTTGATATGTGTTGATGAAAGGAAAGCTCAAGAATTGATGAAAGAATTCCATGAAGGAATATGTGGTGGAAATTTTTTGCCTACCACCACCACCCATAAGATAATAAGAGTTGGGTTGTATTGGCCATCAATTTTTTAAGACTCATATGCCACAATAAGGAAGTGTGTATCTTTCCAGCATTTTTTAGGGAAAATGAAGAGATCCACAATGCCATTATAGCCTATATCTACAGAACAACCATTTTCCCAATACGGACTTGATGTCATTGGTAAAATAAACCGAAAGTAAAGAAAGAGACATATATATATTATCACCACTACATATTATTTTACAAAGTGTCCAGAAGCAGTGGACTTAAAAAAGGTTGATTTGGAAGAGTTGATTAAGTTTCTCAAAGATAATATTTTGTCAAGATTTGGTGCCCCAAAAACAATCATCACTGATAATGGGTCGATTTTCATTGGTTCAAAATTTAAAGAATTTCATGGAGAATATGGAATTGTTATGGGGAAATCATCAAACCATTATCCACAAAGGGAATGGTTTTGCATAATCCACCAATAATACGCTCATTCGGATATTGAAGAAAATTGTTGATAAAAACCAAAGGAATTGGAACTTAAAATTAACTGATACGTTGTGGGCAAGAAGAATGACCCCAAAGGACACCACTAGGATGTCTCTGTATACATTTGTTTGTGGGAAAGAAGAAAAAACTCTAATTATCCTTCAGTTGAATGCTTCGAAGTTTGTGGTCAATACAGAGGGTGTTGAATATTTTTCACCTATGAAACATAGAATCAATCAATTATTGAAATTGGAGGAAGAATGAAGTAAATCCATGAAAATAACTTCTCAAAGACAACAAACTATTAAAATATATTTTGACCAGAATACAATAGTAAAGAATTTTCAGAGGGGCATATTGGTGTTACTCTGGAATAAAGTTAAGGAGAAGACATCAATGCAAACAAAATTTGAAGCACTCTAGATTGGACCGTATATCATTGAAAAAATTCTTGACTTTAATTCTTGTATGCTCAAAGATATGAAGGGTAAAATGTTAATGTTGTTTGTTAATATAAAACATTTGAAAGGATTCGTCACTAATTATTTCTTTTGTTTCCTTATACATAATTTTATTTTATTTTGTATATTCTTAATGTTGACTCCATAACAAAATGGATGGAAGCACCTGTCATGAATATTTTGGATACTTGACAACCCATATGGGTTATCATCCCATAGTTGGAGCTATTTGTTGAGATCAATTCTTGCTTCCGAAGTTTCCTTCCCCTTTATTTTTTCCTGACTTATTTTTTCCATTTATTTTCCCTCTTATATACTTTCCCTTGTTTCCATTTTCCCTTCTTCCCTTCTTCTATCCCTTTATAGTTACCATACTTAGTCATATTTCAAAACTTGATGGGTTCATGGGTAGGTGGGTTCACGGGCCTTAATCCCCATCCATTTTCTTATGTCACTAGTTCGATTGACTGACCTACTATATTATACTTAGCCTTTTCTTTAAACTTCATGGGTTCGCGAAGTCGAGCTTTCATCCTCCAAATTATGTGATATCCACTTTTCACCCAAAATTTCTATGATCCTCATTTTAACCATCAGACTTGTCACAGGTCTTGAGTCCCTAAAAGAATTTTATTATCCTATATGCAAG
The DNA here is from genome assembly GCA_009831015.1 of Picea engelmannii. Lineage (NCBI taxonomy): Eukaryota > Viridiplantae > Streptophyta > Pinopsida > Pinales > Pinaceae > Picea > Picea engelmannii. The sequence goes on along the minus strand of ML782017.1, from coordinate 75,704 downwards.
TCCGACCGACCGCTTTTCTACACTTTAACCTCTTTTTGATCATGCACAACCACAGGTTGGTGGATTCTTGAAAAACTTCATATTCAAAACTACTCTCGTTTGTCCTCTCCATTCTCATGATTTTTCCAATATGCATTGAATTTTGTTTAATGCTAACAACTAATTATGTAGGATTCGAAGAGATTGTGATTAATGGAAAAATACTCGAGGATATTATTCATTAAATTTCATTAATTTACCATTTTCCAAAGCATTATATTGTTGTCATCTCTCTGAAAATATTTATTTCAAGTTATTATTCAGCTGAAAAATACTCCCGTTAACCTAACGACAACAACAACTAGACAACAATTCTTTGGATATACTTTGAATATTTTTGGTCATGAAGACCGAAACTTTTAGTGGTCCAAAAAACATTCATATTACTCATATCATCCTGCACAAAAAGATGTAATATGGGCATCCAAAATTTCTTGTGAAGCGTGTGTTCCTGAAGTATTTGACTGCAAATAACTTGTTTCATGGTGCATTGAGAAGTACGTTTCGAGCCAGAGAATTATACAACTCCAAGGTCATTCCACCATTTCCCTTGCACCGCAAGTTTTTCACAAGATGTTGAAGCTCTCATAGCCAACACTTGCCTTCAAAGGAGAAGATTGCAAATATTTTCTGAAGAAACATAACAATGGCCTAGACCTCCTACCTGAATATTTGGAGAATCCTGTGACTATTTCAGAAGACATAACTAGGATCTAGGTTGATTATTTTAAAAACCCCTTTCGAGAGATTATGCGGTTGTTCACCAGGTTGATAGGCCAGGAAATCACTGCTACCATTTCTCTCATGATTCTATATATTTTTTGTTTTATAGTAAAAGATCAGGTTATCTTTGACTGGGGAAAATTGATTTGCATCGAAATTTCATCCTAGTTATCACACTAAAAAAGGGACAAGAAATTATTTATGGCTTCCTATTTGGTATTTTCTATAGTGTATTGTTGTCAATTTCCAAACTTGACTATAAGTAAGAGGGTGAACTGTGAAATAGATCTAGTTACCTTATGGTATCAGGCATTGTGGAGAAACAAGACTTCCCTGTACTTTTACAAATTTTACAATGATTTTGTCTCAGTCTTCAAAGGGTTGTTGTTTGGTAAAAACACCCCCAGGATATCTGACCAGGCTATCAAATTCTTGGAGAAAAAGGAAATGATAGGACAGATGGAAAATCACAGTGTCATGAGGATATTTTGTTCCAAATAAAAACCCTATTTTCTTCCATATCATTTATCTGACAAATTGTTTATTATAGAAGTGGCAAGGAAATACAACTTCTGGCTACATTTTTTCCATGTAAATGTTAGCCAATTGGTTTAGATTGATGGAAAGTTGGTTTGTATTGTTGGTTGTCATTGATGTCAACCTTTGGAGAGTGATATTGTAGATTGATGTCAACTCTTAGAGATTAATGTCAACTCTTAGAGATTGATGTCAACCATTGAGTATGTCTAGTAGCTCTAGAGGTATGGGTAAGGAACCCAAGTTTAGTTGAGGAATATTGTAAAGAATATTAGTGTAAATGAAGTTAAGACTATTCTAGATGGATAGTATATGTCATGTTATTTTTGGTGATATGTGAAATGACACATAACTCTTCATGGTTATAAAATTATGTCCATATGAAGTTGGAGAACCCTCATGAGTTATCTAGAAGCCCCTAGAAGGTCAAAGAAGCCAATTATTATAGAAGATCCTAGAAGAAGTGTACTAGTTGTTATAGAAAGAGTTCCCTCGCCATTGTTATCTTGCATAGAGGGCCTTTTTCCATTTCCCTATGTAGACTTGTCATCCCTTTTTGATGATTCCAGAGACAAAAATGTACATGTTTCCACATATACACTCCCTATCAGCTATGAAAGATGCATATATGCTAGTTTCTCCACTACAACCCGCGTACATTAGGATTTGTGCCAAAAAATACAAAAATGAGGTCAGGTTTCCATGTCACGATAGAATATCTCCAATCCTTGGCCTTCCACATACTAGAAACGTTCTGACTCAGCCCTTCAGTTGCATTCTGAAGGCTATAAAAGCACAATTTCGAGCTATGGAAAAAAAAGGAGAAAGCTTTCAACTTTGAGAGCAAAGTTACTCTGGAGAAATTACTTCATATTGAGTCTGCATCCCTTTGTCCCTCAGGTCTGAACACAGTGTTCAACCCCCAAGCTCTTTCCCTATTGTTGAGAGAACCTCATTGACTCTCTCTTATGAGCTTGCCTTTGGTGGAGGATTGAAGTGGTGGAGGCCCAGTTGGAAGGAACTTGGTTTCTTGGTTTCAAACCATGCCAACACGAAACTCTGTAATGTTGTCACTTCTACTGATCAATTATTAATAGAAATGCTCCTTTTCCATCCTATTGGTATCATGCAAATATTTGATTATTATCCATGGGCATGTTTGTAATGTTTATTAATGGATTATGTTATTTGATGTGCTAATCCCTTTTATATTATCACTATATACTTGCTCTATTTTTTTGTTAAGAACTTCTTGCAGGTATAAAGCTTTGGGTTGAAGTTCTCAATGGTGGAACATCATCAAACGTTGGATCGAGGTAGGCCTCTTTCTTATCTTGCACATTAGTTCATATAGCATATGTTGGAATCGAGTTGATTTCTACAGTCATACCTGTTTGTTGTGGTTTACCCTTGGCCATAGAGAGTTTTTCCCTCGTAACAAAAATGGCGATTCCACTGGGGAGAGATCTTCCTTCTAAGGGTTGAAGTATTTTTCTTCCTACATTGCTCTTTTTACTTTGTGTTTCTTTTCATATCACTACTTGACAAAGTCTGTTCACTCTGAGTCTAAGTTTCTATCCTTTTTCTCTTTCCTAGCCTTGTTTTAAATACTGTACGCTTCTTTTTGCCTGACAGTTGTGTATACCCGCTTTCTATCTCACTATAGGTTGCGTATATATGCCCTGTTCTCCTAAATATTTGTGTATACCACTTCCCTTTTCTTGTTTTCTTGTTTTAGTGATTGTTGGGTGAGTTTTGAGGATTGCTGAGCCTTCTTAGGCCTCTGTAGTGCCTGTTGAGTTTCTCTAGGTTGACAGGAAACCTGTCCGGAGTTGAATTTTTGGGTGTAGTCTTTCTCTTTGTTTTTCATCCTTATTGTCCTTGAACCCTGGGATGTTTGCTTGGCTGCTTGGTATTCTTCTTGAGTTATTTCATTTATACACAGTAGAATTTATATATCAGGTTGCTTTACGATCCATGCATTTTCTCTTATTGAAAATACAAAAAAAATAGTCATTTTCCATTGGTCAACATTTTTGTCTTTGAGCCTTTATCATTAGCTTAGTTCATTTAGCGAAAGATTACATTTTACTTCTGAATTGCAGAGTTGAAATTGAAAATTGCACTTCTTTTATTAGCATATCATTCATTGAAAAGTTAAAGATAGACTTTGCATTATATTCATATTCATTTTCTTGTAGAGTCATAACATCATGAGTTTCGCCTTCATAGCCTTTTGAGTAATCACAGCCAATAAAATTTACGCTTTAAACTACAATTGATTAGTGACAATTTTATTTTTTAGGGTGCACAAAGTAGTCTAGGATTTAGTGCCTTGGAATAGGATTTTGTGAGTAAACTTCTCCAAGGAAATTAAATCAACATATGTGTCTGAGACAGGGAGTTAAGAATTCCATTGTATAATTGGTAATATCAAGAGGCTCCTCTCACACCGGAGTTAATCATGAGGTCACGCGAAGTTAGTTGAAGGGATAACCCCTGAATACTCGCCTAGCATCAGAGATATTTATGTGGATTTATTTGTATTTGGGGATCTTTCTAGTGCCCATACCTCTGTGAGAGGCGGTGCTTTAAAGGTTTCGATATTTTCTACCCTACCCATACGGTGATCCAGACTTATGAATGCTATCCTATGCATAGGTTATACAATGGTTTATTAGTTTCTTGACTTAGGAATCTCATAGGTTGCTTGTAGGGGTTATTCTTCTTGTATCTCAGGTCAGATAGAGGTCAAACATCACACAGCCTTTATGGAGGATTACCTCTCCGAGGGGATCTGACAGACTGGTTGTTAAGCCCACGAGGGCCTCTATAACTGATTGTTTTACCTCTAAACTTTAGCAGGGAGTCTCAGGTCCCTCTTGGATGAGTCATACCTTCTTTAGCGAGGGAGGCCACTCAGCCACTTTAGCCCGTTTGCATGCATATTGGTCGTTTGACTTTTTGGTATTCTCTTTGATTACTAGTTGGCCTTAGAAGTCTATACTCAGTCTTCATTATCATGGATAGTGGAGTTCCTTTTTCTCCCTCATTTGTTGCTAACTCCCCATGATGTCCACTCATTTCATGGGGATGGATCCTTTCGCTTTGCATTATAGTATGCAGAATTATAATACTCTGTCAACGTCTTGGGTCTCTAATCATTTATCTAATGGTCTGCTTGATATGTCTTTGCACATTCCATCCTCTATCTCGCCTCCTCATGTGAATACAAGTTTTGAATCTAGGGGCATGATGTCTCCTTCTTATACCTCTCTATTTGGTGGGAGTCATATCCTTCAAACACCTCTTACGGTAGGAGGTTGGAATCTTCCTTCCTACGAATCCACTATGAGAGAAGTAAGTGCCCTACTATGCAATCATTCTACTTATTACACTCCATCCACTTATCCTTATTCCACCATGTCAGTTCCTACGAACACTTTTCCCATGGTTGACCTCCATCTATCCTCTGGTGTTTCATTCGAGGGAATTTATTTTTGTAGTATGGGAAACCCCCTTCATGAAGTTCCTTCATCTCAGGGAAACATATATCCTCACATGAGTAACCCTTGTCATGTCTCTTTCTCTTCGCAAGAGGCCTCCTCAGTGTCGATGCCCTTACAACCCTTTATGAATCAGTATGGAGGAGGATACTATCCTATTGGACAGGGATAGGGTGTAAACCAGGATCCTTCCTCGCCTGTAATTTACCAGAACCAATCTTTCCTTGGACCTTGGTCTCAAATTTCACAATTCACCACCACCACAAGTCCAGTCACTATGTGTCATACTGGCATTATATCACCAACCTATGATAGTGATGTTGGAGATTGGTCAACAACCTATGCGAGTCATGTTGAAGGCCTACAACCAGCCACTGCAAGTCATGCTAGGGGCACAAGTCTAGTCATTGTGTGTCATAATGGAATTATATCACCAACCTCTGCTAGTCATGTTGGAGATTGGTTGACAACCTCTGCAAGTCATGTTGAATACCTACAACCAGCCACTGCAAGTCATACTAGGGGAACACGTCCAGTCATTGTGTGTCATATTGGCATTATATCTACAACCTTTGCTAGTCATGCTAGAGATTGGTCAACAACCTCTGCGATTCATGTTGAATACTTGCAACCAGACACTGCAAGTCATGCTGGGGGAACAAGTCCAGTCATTGCATGTCATACTGGCATTATATCTCCAACCTCTGCTAGTCATGTTGGATATTGGTCGAAAACCTCTTCGAGTCATGTTGAAGATCTACAACCAACTGCTGCAAGTCATGTTGGAGACACAAGCCCAGTCACTGCATGTCATACTAGAATTATATCACCAACCTTTGCTAGTCATGTTGGAGATTGGTCAACAACCTCTACAATTCATGTTGAAGACCTGCAACTAGCCACTACAAGTCATGCTAGGGGCACATGTCTGGTCACTACTAGTCACACTACACATCCATCACCAACCTATGCTAATCATGTTGGAGATTTTATACTAGCCTCTGCAAGTCATGCTGGGAGCATGTCACCAACCACTACAAGTCATGCTAGGGTCATTCATATGATTGAGAATCCTAGACATCTCAGACGTAAGCCTAAATTTCTTTGTAGGATGTGTGAAGGAAGTCACCTTACTCATTTGTGTCCTTTCACTGCTGGGATACCAAAAGCGTGGAGCTCACCTAAGGGCCCTTAGGGTTCTGAGGAATCTATGGTTTCACTGCACTCCCTTCTTTCTTTGGTTGATACAATAGTCATGCCGATGAAATCTTCGACTGACACCCCTTTTCCTTTAGGGGTTGATTTTTCCTTTGACCTTGTTGTCTCACATCCCGTTCAACCTGTGGTCGTGTCTATGAAATCTTCAACAGAAACCTCTCCTATGTTTGGGGGTGATGCGTCTCTTGACCTTGTTGTCTCACATCGTGTCCAACCAACAGTCATGTCGATGCAATCTTCGACCGAAAACACTCCTATTTTTTGGGTTGATGCACCTCTTAACCTTATTGTCTTGCATCCTATTCAACCAATGGTTGAGGAAGTGGTCGTATCGATGCAATATTTGATTGACCCCATTCTTCTCTTGGAGAGTGAAAAGTCTAAGGAAGTGGTCATGCCAATGCAATTTTTGGTCAATCCCGCTCTTCTGGCTCTGGTCCTATACCTTTTGTGCCATGTCCTAGGCATTTCTATTACTTCACCTTCTAAACAAGAGAGATTTTTACTCTTCCCAAGTTCTCTCCCTCCAAGTATTGACAAGGTTTCCTTTGATTGGGATAGTCTTGTGGGGTATCCAATGCCTCCACCTATGTCTTTTCTAGGAAGAGACATTATCTGATATAACACGGAGACGATAACCTCTGTTAGCACTTTTCCATCCTCTACTTGGAAATCTTTGGGTCTTCCCAAGCTTGTGTCAGTTCTTCATAAGATACCAACATTCCACAGAAGGTCTGCACGGGAGCCTTGACCTCCCCTGTGGCTTGCTGCCTAGAATCTCCCTAACGAGTCCAATTTAATATCTTTTCTGACTCATTCAAAAAATGAAAATATTGTCGAGTGATTTGTTCCTTTCACACTCATTAAATTGGACTTGAAAGGTCATGAGTCCTAGTTAATCTCTTTTTAGACTCCTTTTTTAAAACCTGAAAATATTGCCCAGTGATTTGTCCCTTTCACACTCGTTAAAATTGGATTTGAAATGATCAAAATCTGGACCAGGGGTCAAATTTTAGCCCAAAAATCAATGTTCTAGGAATTTATTCAAAACGAATGAGAGTGTATCCCTCGTCGTAACAAATCCAACGCAATTCATTTTGTCTCAAAAGGACATCGGGAGCGAGAGATATCGTGATCTGTCTGAATCGTCAAACAGGAAAAAAGAAGGATGTTGACTGAGAAGTCCGTACTGTCTGACGTGGCATGACCGTATGCTGACTTGGTAGAGGTGACATGGCTTGACCGTACATGCTGACATGGCATAGGTGACGTGGCAGTTTTTGATTGGTTGAAAGTGAGTGAACCAGATTGCGACACGTGGCAGTTTTCTGGGCAATGATTGGGTGCCACGTGGCCCAATCATGGGCTGCCACGTGGCACCCAGGTATTGGTTGATTGTTTTGTCAAAATTGTATTGGAGTCTATGGGGTTTGACCCTCGGACCTCCCACTGCATAAGCCTTCACAACCTCTGTCCGACCGTTGCACCACCGTATGTTTCTTATTAAATATATATGTTGTATTTTATTTAAATTAATATAACATTGTATACGGTGGAAGGTCAGGTCGGGGCTTGGCCTCGGCCTGTGGTTTTGTTCCACAACCATATGAATAGTGGTATTAATGTGCATGGGGGGTTACAACAGGTGGAGCCCATGGTTGCAGGGTTCTATATATGTGTTGCCATGTGACCATAATCAGAGCATGGGGGGAGTTAACCCATTGTAACGGTTTTAACCACTTTTTGCTAATGTGCACGGTCCCATGACCTCATACGCCCAAGTGCTAGGCGGTTAGGGGCTGGTGCACCCTTAACCGTACTACGGTTTGTACCATTGGCATGGTTGTGCCCGATGCCGGGTTTTTTCACCTTAAATGGCGTGTGTGTTGGGTTCATTCAAGAAGGGTGCATTTTGGCGAACCAGAGACAACAAGCTTGAAGGAGGAAAATGGCAGGAGGCCTATCTTCTTCATCTTTTGGCCGATTGAGGTGCCGTAAAAGCCCAGCTAGGGGTTTTTGGACGTCTTGAATCCATTGGCATAGTTATCAAGGCCATTTGAAGACTTCTTTTGCAGGTTTTTCACCATTGAAGTTTCAGCAAGCTTCAGGGAGTTTGAAGCCCTCATTGATCGAGGACATGGTTTGGTGAGCCTATGTTTGTTTTCTGTGATTGAATAATCATTTTTGGCTAACTGATATGCTATGAACACATTGGGACAGGTTTCAGAGGATTTTGAGGACTTTAATAGGTGTTTTCTCCAAAGAGAAGGTCAGGGAAGCTTATGGCCACATGTAGAAGAGGTCATGCCCGGATGAGCCATGATCCGTTTTCAGAGTTCTATTAGTCATTTTTGGGGTTTTTATGTGTTCTTATATAAATGGTACAGTCTATTTTTCCATTGGAGTTGAGCAGCAGCTTGTAAAATAACTTTTGACAAATTAATCCCAGAGAGCCAAGTCCATTGATGGAGGCTCAAGGAGATGTAGCCCGGAGGGGGGTGAACTCCTTTATCAACTTGTTCTTGTTGCGAGTTTGTTGGTTTATTTGCTGCAAGTTGTGTTTCTTTGTATTTGTTTTAAGTACATATTTAACCATATAAAAGAACAATTCCTCACACATAAGCATTTACCAGAACATACATGAACTTAACACATAATTTTATCTTGCATATTTTAACACATGAAGCAAGGTCCTGTAAAGTTTATTTTAATGAAGTAGAGGGTGCTTGCATAGAATAACAAGTCCGCCTTCTATTTTCAAATCAGGTGGTATCAGAGCATAGTTTGTTTTTCTCATGTGTTTGCCATTGATAGCTTGAGATTTAGTTGTTGGTATTGTGCAAGTTTTGTGTTGAAGTTGGATATCTTCCAAGGATGGAGGAAGCTTCAAGCATTGATAGTTGTCATACATTTTCATTATCTAAATTCTTTGACAAAGAAGAGATTCTAACTATGAGAGATTTGATGAAAGAGATGTGTGAAGACAGAAATGTGAATATTTCCCTTGAAGAGAAGTTGATGGCCATGAAGAAGGAGAAAGACCAGCTTCTTGCAAAGTTGCATGAGATGGAGATTCAACTCCATGAGGCAAAGGAAACCCTTACCAAGTACATGCATGAACATAAGGTATGCAATGTTAGTTTATCTTCTAATTCCTCTCAAGATGAATGTTTTAGTGGTTTTGAAAATCACACAAGAGGAATAGGGTCCCAGTAATTGTTAAAAATGGGCTATGAAGGTAAAGGGTTAGGTAAGCATGCACAAGGCATTGTTGAGCCTATTGTTGTTGAAGAAAGACCCAAGTATTGTGGTCTTGGATATGAACGAAGAGATGGAGTATATTCCAAAGTTGAGGAGACAAGGGAAAAAGTTCCAAGAACAAATGTTGTTTTGAGTTCACCTCCTCAAGAAGGCTTTAAAGGTGAAAGTTCAAGAACTTTTGTTGAAAGTTCAATCCCTCCAGCATACAAGGCTTGTGTTCAAGATGAATGCGAATGTGTGAAACAAAAGAGTTGTGACAGCGATGAGGACAAGAACACTATTGTTGGTCTTCAAAGGAGAGCTTGTAACTCTTTAGATTCACCTCCTCAAAGAGGTGATAAAGGTGAATGTTCAAGGTATAATTATGTTTATCATTCAGTTGCTTTTGATTATGTTAAGCATGATAAATTTGTATGTATAAATGTAAGAAAGAATCCATGTACATATTGTGGTTTATATAACCATCATGTTTCAAAATGTTGGAAAATATTAACCACTTTCAGGAAACTTTCTAAGAAAAGACAACGTGAAAAGAGGATGCAAAAGATTTGCACTCATTGTCAGAAGCGGGGTCATCTTATTGACCAATGTTGGACGTTGCATCCAACTACTCATCCACAACATAAGAAGTAATTGGATAAATATTTTGGCAAGAATGGAAGAGGATATTCCATCATCGATGTGAGTCAAGATGATTCACAAGAGGACGATGTTCAACAGAAAAGGTCACCGCTGAGTTGGCTTGGTAAGAAATGGTTGTATTTCTTGAGCAAGTAAGGCTTGCATTTTTCTGTTGTAAATGCACTTTTCAGCGTTATGTGTGCATTTATGGGAAGCATGATAAATTGCAGCAGTTTATCACAACTTGTATGATGCAAGTTGCAGGTGAATGCAATTCATTTGAAGGCATTTTTGTTGTTGCATAAATTCGCCAGGAGGATGTAAAAGATGGATATGATGTTCACTTGTTGCAGCCATTTATCTTTTTCATTTTCAACTCTTATGTACCCATAGTTTTTGGGTTATGTACTTATGTTTGTACTGGAAGGAGAGTTGAAGAGTCATGCACATGCATTTGTTTTTATGTATGTGTAAGCAGTGAACCTGGTGATGGTTCATCATGAATGATTCATGATTGTAACATGATTGTGTATCATGTTTTTCAACTTGTCATTTTGGGAACATTGAGATGTTTCAACTTGTGTCGATGTTGTATTAACGACTATGTTGTGTCGATCATGTTTTTTGACTTGTTTTTAGTCGATGGTGTTTGTTGGCTTGTAAGTCAATTTTGAGTACATCGAGATGCAGGAAAACACCATGTACCTTGATGAAGTACAATATGCGACAGTTTTCTTGAAGAACAAAAGATTTTGTTGGCATCATTTTCAATCTTGTATAATTTGTTTTCAAGATTGATGGTTTTCTTGGCTTGTGACAAGATGTCGCAGGAAAGTTTTTGCAGCCATTGGAGAGCTGATTATGTTGACGTCAAAGAGTTCGAAAGAGGGACTTGATTCTCAGTGGGAAGGTTGGCAGTCTTCCAAGCACAGAGAGAGCAATGGGTCAACAGCAGCTAGAGAACAGTGGTTGAGGGACATAGCCAGTTGCAGTGCAAGGCATGTCAAGGTATTCAGGTGATTGTCGAAAAGAATTTTCAAGTAGAATCAGTTGATATAACTTGAAAGAAGATAGATAATCATAAGATTTTGTGGATCCAAAAGCCTTTTAGTGGGAAGGTATGATCAAAATCTGGACCAAGGGTCAAATTTTAGCCCAAAAATCAATGTTCTTGGAATTTCTTCAAAACGAACAAGAGCGTATCCCTCATCGTAACAAATCCAACGCAATTCGTTTCGTCTCAAACGGACGTCAGGAGTGAGAGATATCACGATCTGTCTGAATCGTCAAATAGGAAAAAAAAAGGACGTTGACTGAGAAGTCCGTACAGGCTGATGTGGCATGACCGTACACTGACTTGGAAAAGGTGACATGGCTTGACCATACATGATGATGTGGCATAGTTGATGTGGCAGTTTTTGATTGGTTGAAAGTGAGTGAATCAGATTGCAACACGTGGCAGTTTTCTGGGCAATGATTGGGTGCCACGTGGCCCAATCATGGGCTGCCACGTGGCACCCAGGTATTGGTTGATTGTTTTGTCAAAATTGTATTGGAGTCCATGGGTTTTGACCCCCGGACCTCCCACCGCATAATCCTTCACAACCTCCATCCGAACGTTGCACCACCGTATGTTTCTTATTAAATATATATGTTGTATTTTATTTAAATTAATATAACATTGTATACGGTGGAAGGTCGGGCCGGGGCTTGGCCCCGGCCCGTGGTTTTGTTACACAACCATATGACTAGTGGTATTAATGTGTGTGGGGGGTTATGACGGGTGGATCCCATGGTCACGGGGGTTTATATATGTGTTTCCATGTGACCATAATCAGAGCGCGGGGGGAGTTAACCTGTTGTAACGGTTCTAACCACTTTTTGCTAATGTGCACGGTCCCATGACCTCATACGCCCAGGTGCTAGGCGATTAGGGGCCGGCATGCCCTTAACCATCCTACATTTTTCACTATTGGCATGGTTGCACCCAGTGCCAGATTTTTTCACCTTAAATGGCATGTATACTGGGTTCATTCAAGAAGGGTGCATTTTGGCGAACCAGAGACAACAAGCTTGAAGGAGGAAAATGGAAGGAGGCCTATCTTCTTCATCTTTTGGCCGATTGAGGTGTCGTAAAAGCCCAACTAGGGGTTTTTGGATGTCTTGAATCCATTGGCACAGTTATCAAGGCAATTTGATAACTTCTTTTGCAGGTGTTTCACCATTGAAGTTTCAACAAGCTTCAGGGAGTTTGAAGCCCTCATTGATCGAGGACATGGTTTGGTGAGCCTATGTTTGTTTTATGTGATTGAATAATCACTTTTGGCTAATTGATATGCTCTGAACACATTGGGACAGGTTTCATAGGCTTTTGAGGACTTTTACAGGTGTTTTTTCCAAAGAGAATCTCAGGGAAGCTTATGGCCACATGTAGAAGAGGTCATGCCCGGATGAGCCATGATCCATTTTCAGAGTTTTATTAGTCATTTTTGGGGTTTTTATGTGTTTTGATCTCAATGGTACAGCCTTTTTTTCCATTGGAGTTGAGAAGCAGCTTGTAAAATAACTTTTGACAAATTAATCCCAGAGAGCCAAGTCCATTGATGGAGGCTCAAGGAGATGTAGCCCAGAGGGGGGTGAACTCCTTTATCAGCTTGTTCTTGTTGTGAGTTTGATGGTTTATTTTCTGCAAGTTGTGTTGCTGTGTATTTTTTTTAAGTACATATTTAACCATCTAAAAGAAAAATTCCTCACACATAAGCATTTACCAGAAGATACATGAACTTAACACATAATTTTATCTTGCATATTTTAACACATGAAGCAAGGTCCTGTAAAGTTTATTTTAATGAAGTAGAGGGTTCTTTCATAGCATAACAAGTCAGCCTTCTATTTTCAGATCATGAAAGGTCATGAGCGTTAGTTAAGCTCTTTTCTGACTCATTATCAAAAATATAAAATATTGCCGAGTGAACTTGTCTTTCACACTCGTAAATTGGATTTGAAAATACGTCTATTTGGCACAAGTTTACCCCTTTTTCACACCAAGTAGACTAAAAGACATAAAAAAGGACATTTTTTGGCATTACGTTGTGATTTCATCTCATACCCCTGCTTACAATATTGAGCCTTTATCTGATTCCTTCTTTGCATTATAAATCGTTTCCTAAGCAGTTTTTGCATCCTCGACCAAGCAGAGCCTTGTTTATATCCTTCGCAATTTGACACCCTATACCCTGGAGGGAACATCACCCCGAGTGTCCATATCCTGCATGCATTCCCCTACATTGAGCATAGGTACGTTCCATTGTTGGAACTATTTTTTCTTACTTGCGACACTCGTGTCCTCCTCTGTAAAGAAGGTTATAGGGTTGGAATGCCTATAACCTTCTTTATGCATGAAACATGGAAAACCGAGTGTACTCGTGAAGATGTAGGCAACTCCAATTTGTATGCCATAGTACCAATCTTTTGCAACACCTTATAAGGGCCATAGTACTTTGGTGATAATTTATTATCCTTTTTGCCTTGCTTGATCGACATCTATTTGTATGGTTGTAGTCTTAAAAACACCCAATCCCCTACTTCAAAACTTCTTTCACTACGATGTTGATCTGCCAGTTGTTTCATGCAATTCTGTGTCATGGTCAGGTTTTCCTTTAAGATTTGGAGAACTTGTTGTTGATGCTCGATGTGATCTTCCACAACTTGAACCTTAGATTTTTATTTTAGAGAAGAAGTGATGGAAGGAGGATGGTATCCATAGAGTGCCATAAATGGTGTCATTTTTGTTGTAGTATGAAAGGAAGTGTTATACCACCATTTTCCCAAGGGTAACCATTTGAACCATTGTGTTTGTTTATCAGAGACAAAGCAATGAAGGTAGACTTCCAGACATTTGTTCACTATCTCAGTTTTTCCATCAGATTGAGGATGATAGGATGAGCTATGAGCCAATTGAGTACCCAAACAAGAAAATAATTCTATCCAAAAATGTCCAGTGAAGATGGGATCTATGTCACTTATAATTGTTGATTAAGGTTGGTTGTCATTGATGTCAACCCTTGAAGAAAGCCCCGTAGCACAAAGGTTTGGGTAATGGAACCAATATTGTTTGATGTAAATATGACTCATTATTTTTTTTTCATGGTTGATAAGAAGTAAATATGTATGAACTCAAAAGTGGTCCTATTATGGTGAAAGCCCTCACGGGAAGATGCTTTGTGGAGTAAGTGAACCCATGCTTAATTGTGGAATAATGAGATGAAGGAAAGTGAATTTGTCAGGGAAAATATCCTATATGGATATTTCTTGTCATGTCATTTCCGGTGGTATGTGGAACACCACATAATTCCTAATGGTTAGAGAGTTATGGCCATGAGAAGTTGGAGACCCCAGGTTTGGGTAATGGACGCAAGTTTGTTTGATGGGTAACAGTATGATTTATGATATATTTTCAGATAATACTATTCTATATGGATAGTACATGTCATTCCATTTCTGGTGGTATGTAGAACGTCACATAACTCCTCACGGTTTGAGAGTTATGGCCTTACGAAGTTGGAGGACCCTCATATGT
>ML782017.1:345-39674 GCA_009831015.1 Picea engelmannii | reverse complement strand
ACACATGGAGATCACAATATATTCAAGATGTAGAAGCACAAGCAAAGATCTGACCTTTTTATTATGAGCAATGTAAGATCAATACAATAGATGGTCGATCTGGCATAAACCTCAGATGGTCATACAAGAAATAGATATGAGCTACTACAAAATTCTCCCGACAATACAAAATGAGCCTCCAAAGGCTGGATATACAATGAAGACTAAATCAAGCAGATCTGAGCCATACTAATGCTCAACCTCCAAGCTGGAAAGTGCCACGTCCTGCTAGAATGTTGAAGCCCTGAATAATTCTGCCCTGCTACCAAAAGTTTCCAATTATCTCAAGAAATATGCCAAATGATAGATCGGGCAACTGCAAGGAAAACCCATATGTCCAAATTCCCAAATCCACTCTCAAACTCCGTAGATCTGAATTATCCATTGAATGGTGTGCCCCACTGGATGACTGAAACCCTAGCTGGTTTGACCCTGATGAAGGAGATCTCCAAATGATTTGAAACTCTCCAAGAATATAGATCAGGTGATGGTAAGAACAACCCAGCTGCCCGAATCTCCAAGATCCCTCTCAATCGTTGTAGATCTGAAATCTCCACTGAATGGTACGCCCCACTAGATGACTAAAACCCTAGCAGTTTCGGCCCTGATGAAGGAGGCCTCTAAATGCTTTGACACTCTCCAATAATATAGATCAGGCTATGAGAATCCTATGGGAGAAGTTTCAGGCTCAGATCTCAAGCAGATCTCCCTAGATCCGAGTTTTACTGAATCACAGGATGTCCCCTATGGCTCCGAGACGTCCCAATCTGTAGACAAATGTAGAATGATGATAACCCTCTAGAAAATCCCTCAAACTAATGGTCATGCCCCTGCCAACAAAACCCAACTGTCGGAATGGCACTAGGCCCTCAGGATAAGCTTAATCTTACTTCCCTCGATAAACTGGCCCTGAGACTAGAATGGTGTGGAGGAGTCTTTCATCCCCGAGACCAAGCTGTGGAACAAGGTGAGTGGATATTTTACCACTAAGTTTCTCCCAAGGGTTTGTACAACAAAACCCCCAAACTGAATGCTCAAGAGCAATAGCAAATGCTAATACAAAACCATAATGAGTAATAGGTGCACCCTAGCCTCTTACTTATACTTTTCCTTCTAATTCTCTGTTGAGTTAGGTTAACTCCCAGGGTTAATCTTCTATTCCTCTGTTGAGTTATCTATTACTCCTTTATCCTTTCCCTTTCTTAAGTCAACTTAAAAATATAACTTTTAACTTCTTGACTTTCCCCCCCTTCAGTGTGAGACTATGACCTAGTGGGCGTGCCCAGGCCATTGAGTCTCCTCCTCACCTCTCTAAGATGTGGGGGACATTACATAGATTTGGTTAATAAAAAATTTAACCCTGATTAGGCATTTAATTAATTACATGGTTATTTATATCGCAACTCGGAGCTTTGAAGGTATAGCTTCTGGGAGGTTCGTATGTTGAGTTGCGAAATCGCAAGATCGCGATGATCTGATTTAATTAAATTGGAGGATAAAACTGGATTAAGTGTTTAATTAATCACATTTATATCTATATTGTGACTTCACGACTCAGGGTTTCGAAGGTAAAACTTTTGAGGGAAAACACGCCGAGTTGCGAAATCCCAATAGAGCTTAACCACGGCTAAACCTTTTACCTTTAACATTAACCCGAGTTACTTTAACAAGAATCTCGCGGTTTCAGCTATCGGGGTTTAAATGGTAATACTTTTGGAGCTAGCAAATGCCGAGACACGAAATCCTGATGATGCTTAACTATGGTTTAGAGAATTTTTACTCTCGGTAATGATCTCGGTAAACTTTTTTAAAACTAGTTCATCATTTCGCCCCTTGGGACTTGTAAACTATGTGATCTATAATTCCCGACATGCGACATCCCAAGGTTCAAAATTAGAGACTCGTTTAAACAATTAAAAAATAAATCTTGCCTTGAGAGTATGATAATCGTCGTTGCTTACGCGCTGAGACTTCTGAGATTTTAGGAAAAATATGAAAATCGGCTTTCGATTTCAAACATTAAGATATGAAATTTTAAAACAGGCTAAAGAAACAAAGGTGGCTCCAACACCTGTGATGAAATCCATGGAAACATCCTCCCAGCACTGACTTGGGATGGCTAATGGTTGTAAAAGACCTGGGGTCTTAATTTTTTCCACCTTATTTTGTTGGAAAACCAAACATTCTTCCAAAAACCTTTGAACATCAATTTTAAGGCCATCCCAAAAAATATACTTCTTGACTCTATGGTAGGTTTTCAAAAATCCCGAGTGCCCTCCTATTGGAGAGGTGCGCAATTCCAATAATACCTTTTGTTTGAGTTGGGATTTCTTACATAAATATAAGTGATCTTTGTACCATAGTGAATCATTTTTCCATGTAAATGTATCTGATGCACTGGAATCCTATTGCAACCTTTGAATGAGAGTCCACACTTTTTCATCATTCTTCCATTCATCCCTTGCTTCTATTATCCAATTGGGATGGATGATCAAGATAGAACAGAAAAAGGACTCAACATCTTCATCCTTTCTTGAGAGTGCATCTGCCACAATATTTTTCTTCCCCTCTTTATAGATGATTTCAAAATCATAACCCAATATATTGGTTACCCATTTTTGTTGTTCTTCTGAAGATAGTCTTTGTTCCAAGAATTATTTAAGACTATCATGATTTGTTTTGACCTTGAAGTGCCTACCTATTAGGTAAGGATGCCATTACTTTAATGCATGTAGTATTTCCATCATTTTCTTCTCATAAATGGGTTTGTGTAAGTCATTTCCCTTGAGTGGTCGACTTTCAAAAGCCAGGGGCCTTCCTTCTTGCATTAGGACAACACCAATTCCATTTTTCGAGGCATCACATTCCACAATAAAGGTTTTTGTGAAGTCTGGAGTGGTCAAGATAGGAGCTTTGCACATCACCTCTTTAATTTGTTCAAAAGCTTTAGTTTCCTCTAGAGTCCATGAAAATGTATCCTTCTTAGTTAGTTTCATTAAAGGTGCTGCTATTCTTCCATAGTGTCGAACAAACTTGCGGTAGTAACCTGTCAAACCCAAAAATCCTCTAAGACTCTTCAATGTTTTGGGAATCGGCCAGTCCATCATGGCCTTAATCTTGTTAGGGACTACCTTAACACCTTAATGAGATACAATATGACTCAAATACTCTACCTCCTTCACTCAAAAGAAACATTTGGATGGTTTGGCATATAGTTGTTGTGTTGAAATTACTAAGACAACTGAGAGTGGGGGTGAATCAGTTGTTATTGTGCTTAAACAATTTTAAGTCTATTAAACAATTCTTTATCTTTCTTCAAGTGATCATCAATATTATACAACATATGGACGTTATAAATAATGAGCATCAATCACACTTAAGATATACACAGAGACAAATTTTCATGAGGAAACCCATCAAGGGATAAAACCTCTTCTTCTTCGAAATGATAGGCAGTCTTTTAAGTTCTGTACATCATCTATGTTTGAGAACCAACTCAAGGTGAGGCTACTACCTCTATTTTACAAGCTCCAACTTATTGAGAGCACCAACTCTCTAGTTTCTCTAGCACCGACTAGAAGGAAGAAACAAATCCCTAAGTGTTCCAGCACCAACTGGATGGAAGCACCAACTTCCAGTCACATAGGCACAAACCTATATAACAGAGAACAACAATTCTCCCTTGCACCACGCTGCCACCCTGGCTTTTCTGGTTGTAACCAGATGGAATCTACAACTCCCTGTGTTCAAGCACCCATTTGAACCTCTGAGGACAATAGTCCTCCCTAGAACCTCCCTACCACCCTGATTATAAATAAATGATTGAATAACCAACAACACAGATAAATCGATTCTTACCACTTCTTCTCTATTTTGTAAATCTAGTATGCTTCTAACTATTCTACAATTCTTCTCTGCTACACTATTCTTCTGCTCTGTTCATATTTGGCTTGACTTGTTGTCTCTATCTATCTGTTCTTTCTCTGTCCTTCTCATGCTCTTTGATATGTGCACATTCTACTCTCTTCACCTTTTCTCTTCTGTTCAGCTTTTGTTCCTTATCTCTGAGCTTTCTTCACACTGCGCATGTTGTAGTTTTACCTTTCTATATTTCAACTCATTTTTCAGTCAGAACTGCCAACCATGCACAGTCATTGCGTGTTTCTTTTATCCACTCCAACCCCTTTAGTTACCCCTCGAATGTCCAAGAAAATGCTTGATCAACTGAATCGCCAACCATCCAAGAATCATGATTCAGTTTTTCTAACTTAATCATAACTGATCGATTACTTGTGAGGTGAAACAGTAACCCTTTGATCAAGTTTCCAATTAACCAGCACCGTTGGATTAAATCCACGGGATTTCACATTTATCTCATATGTCCACTAGCTGTGACTGAGCACTAAACATGATTTGAATTTCGTGAATTTGCATCTCGACATTCCTATGACAAAGGATCTTGAATCTCCAAGTCATGATCGCTGAGACTCTGAGATGGAGCTTAACTCTGCTAGTTGCTTCCCCTCACGCGACCACCGGCGGTGACCACAGGCTATGCCAAAATGTGCTTCATATTTTGTGAATTTATAAACTTGATCAAGCCTGATCAACGGTCAAGATCTCCAATGATTCGATGATCCAAATCTCATGACAATAGCACACATCGTGATTCCTGTAATGAAGGTTCTCGATACTCCAAGTCGTGATTTCTGAGACTCTGAGATGGATCTTAACACCGCTAGCTTCTTCCTCCATATTCCGCAGATGTAACCATTGGTTGTGACCACAACCTTATTTGAAAACACATTTCGCACTTTTGTTTCTCAGGTATTCTGTGATGAGTCCTCTCAACTCTCCAGGTTATGAACTCCGAAATAGAGCTTGGCTTCTCTAGCTTTGCTCTCCATCTCTCGACGATGTGACCATGAGATATGACCACTTGATAATCAAATGAGCACTTCGCTCCTTTTTCATTCCAGTTATAAAAATGATGATCTTTCGCCATGTGTCCTATGGAACCAATGGTCCAAATATTATCAAGATTTCACCACGTGTCCTTCTTGAATCAATGGTCCAGATCTTATCGTGATTTCAAAACTTCACGAGCCTTAATCGTTCCTGATCAATGGTCCATGATCTCGATGATTCAATGGTCCAGATCTTTTCATGATCTTGCATATCGCAAGATCCCACACCATGCTCCATTGACTCCTCCAATTTGAAAGTCAACAAAATTCTAATCACTTGCCATGTGTCCTATGACTCCAACAGTCAGGATTGTTATCGCAATTTCACACATCGTGAGTTTGAACCTCTTTCCTTCGAATTTCCCGATTTGTGAAATTCTGAAATGAAACCTTTGTCATGTTTTGACTGTTTTCCTCCTAATCTTACACTGTTGATCTTGCCATTATCACTACACTACTGATCCTACTCATCTTCGCCATCAATGACAAACATGCATACTCTGCCTCTGTCTAAAAACATGCCAAAAATCTCCCCCTTTGGAATTGATGGAAACCCCTTGAAAAACATGCAACTATACCACTGTAGCATCCTTGAAATTACCACCACTGTAGCATCCTTGAAATTTACCACACTTTCTCCCCATTTGACATCAATGTGAAAGAAGAAACACACTCCCCCTGAGCTGTTGCAGTACATACTCCCCCTGTCAACTATGATCAACTTAGAAATACAATAGATATTCAATAAGTACTCCCCCTGATCAGGTGAACAGATTAGGTGAAAGAAGTTATAACCCCCAACTTTTGACGAAGATATCCAAAAGGGGCCGCTGCTAACAATTTAGTAAAGATATCAGCTATCTATTTTGTGGAAAGAATATAATTCACTTGAACAATTCTGTTTGTAACTTGTTCTCTAAGAAAGTGGTATTTTATTGGTATGTGCTTAGATTTTGAATGAAATACAATATTCTTAGAGAGACTGATGGCACTGGTGTTATCACGGTGAAGTGGAATGGGATCAGTGTAAGTTACCTTCAAATCTGCAAGAGTTTGCATCATCCATAAAATTGTGCAGCAAGTAGCAACAACAATGTATTCTGCCTCTTTAGTTGATAATGAATTGGATCCTTGCTTTTTACTAAGACATTCTACTAATGAGTCACCTAGAAAGAATGCTCCTCCACTGGTGCTTTTTCTCTCATCAACAAAGTTTGCCCAATCAACATCTGAATAAGCAGTGAAATGAAAGTTCTGATTTCTTGGATACCACAGACCATAATTCATTGTGCCTTTCAAGTACTTGAATATCCTTGCTAACACTATTAGATGACTTTGTTTAGGAGCAGAGCGATAGCGACCTACCATTTCAACAACTTGCATTATATCAAGACGAGAAGTTGTGATGTATAGAAGACTACCTATCATAGAGCGATATGTCCTTTGATCAACATCTAGTGAAATATAATCTTTACTGAGCTTGCAACCAACCACCATAGGTGTGCTAATAGGAGAGGAATCCTCCATCTGAAATTTCTTCAACATCTCTTTCAAATATTTTTCTTGAGAGATAAATATTCCTGCAGAACTTTGATTTACTAGTAAACCAAGAAAATATGACAGTTCTCCTATCATGGACATCTCAAACTATGTTTGCATAGAGTTAGCAAACCACTGGACATATGATTCATTAGTACAACCAAAAATAATATCACCTACATAAACCAAAACAACTAGTAAATTATCACCTTCACACTTAATGTAGAGATTGTTGTCAACAGTAACTTTCTTGAATCCTTTGTCTTGTAAAAATTTGTCCAGTCTATAATACCAAGCTCGTGGTGCGTGTTTTAGTCCATATAAGGCCTTCTTCAACTTGCAAACATAATTAGGATTATTTGTCAATGAGAATCCTTCAGGTTGCTCCATATATACTTCTTCCTCTAGATCTCCATTAAGAAACGTTGACTTAACATCCATATGATACACTTTAAAGTTCTTATGGCATGAATATGCAAGGAACATTCTGATGGATTCCAATCTTTCCATTGGTGCAAAAGTTTCATCAAAGTCTTGACCTTCAACTTGTGCATACGCTTTACAGACCAATCTGGATTTATTCTAACAACTTGTCCTTTTTCATTCATTTATTCTTGAACACCCATTTGTAACCTATTACATTCTTATCTTCGGGTCTAGGTACAAGCTCCCAAGTATTGTTCTTCTCAATATGATCAAGCTCTTCATTCATAGCTCTAATCCAATCATCATGTTGGTTGGCTTCATAAAATTTTTTAGGTTCATTCATAGATAAAAGGGCAACATGAGATTGTTTTGAGTCTTTAATCAATTTCCTCCTTGTTTCAACTCCTTTATTTATATCTCCAATTATCTGATTTTTAGGATGATTCTTTCTAACAGTTCTTGGAGGTGAGTTTGTTTCTTTCTAATGATTCATGTTAGCCTGAGTATTTGTAACTTCATATGATTTAGATTCTTCTCTTCCTGATCCTTGGACCTGTTCATCTTCATCTTCAACTATATTTTTTGTGCTTGATTCAACACTGCTTACATTTCTGATCGAGATTTCTTCATCAACTTTTATGTCTATACAATCAACTAGTTTATGTAGCCTATTGTTGTAACATATGTACCCTTTACTCTTTGTAGCATAACCCAAGAAGATACCTTCATCATCCATTTCATCATATTTGCCAATATTTTCATCATTATTCTTAATATAACATTTAATCCCAAAGACTTTAAAATGCTTGATTGAAGCAGGTCTTCCAAACCATAGTTCATAAGGAGTATTGTCACTGTGTGGCCTGAGATGAGCTTTGTTAAGGATATAAATGGTTGTATGAATTTATTCTACCCAATATGTCTGAGGTATGTTCCTTTCATTCATCATTGATCTTGCAATTTGCTGTAGTGATCTATTCTGCCTCTCAACAACTCCATTTTGCTGTGGAGTCCTTGGAATTGTGTACTTGCTTTTGATCCCATGTTTATGACAGAACTCTTTGAAGTTCCATGAACTAAAATCTTCTCCTCTATCAGACCTTACTACCTTTAATCTTTTTCCTGTTTGATTCTCAGTCAGAGCCTTAAACACTTTGAATTTTTCAAATGTTTCAGATTTTTCCTTCAAAAAGGCAGCCCATGTTAGTTTAGAAAAGTCATCAACAATCAACATAAAATAATTTTCTTTTCTTGTACATTCTTTACTTGATGGTCCACATAAATCCATATGTACTAATAGGAGAGGTTTTTCTGTTGAAGGATTTGTTTTTTTATTTGAACTAAGTGCGAGTAAGTTTTCCTATCTGCCAAGGTTTACAAATGGAGTCGTATGGCTTTGATATCTTCAGAAGATCTTTTACTGCCCCATTGTTTATGAGCTTGATTATATGATCAAAATTTAAGTGTCCAAGTCTCCTATGCCATATCCAACTTTCATCATACTTTCCTAAGTAACATTCTTATTTTTCTTCTTTTAACACATAGACATTGTTTTTTGTTCTTATCCCTTTTGCAACTAGCTATCCTGAATTCACCGATTTTATTCTACAATCTTTAGAGGTAAAAATTAATTCACATCCTCGGTCACAGACTTGACTGACACTAAGAAGATTATGTTTCAGGCATTCTAAAAAAAACACATCTTGAGCTTTCCCTTTTCCATTACTCAAACTTACCATTCCTTTACCTTTTATGTTTCCTAGTGCATCATTTCCAAAAGTTACATTCCCTGATTTGATTTCACTTAGAGTTAGAAACTTACTTTTGTCTCCAGTCATATGTTTGGAACATCCATTGTCAATATACTAGGGATTCTTTTGTCTTTGGTCTGATAACACTAATCTGCACTAGTCATCTTGTTTCTTCTTCCAAACTTTGAAATTTTCAGCAGCAGGATTCAGATCTGGCTTATAGTTTCTTAAGCGACAGTCCGCAGCTTTATGTCCATAATTATGGCAGTTGTAACATTCTAGTTCACTGAATAACTGATCATAATGATTGTTATGCTCATAACTGTTGTTATGTTTCACCTATGTCCTTCCTCCATCCATCACATGATTTATAGTATGTGGTTGTTTGTTTCTTGGCTATCTCAATCTTTGTTGTGGTAGATAATTATTCCTTGAGTATATTGATTTCAAATATCTATATCTTAAAGAACAATTTACAGCTTTGTGACCAAAGTTAGAACAGAAAAACAATAGCCATAGAAAAAACCTTTGTACCTTGAGAAAGGTTGTAGTTGATTTCTTCCATCCTGATGATTTCTTTGATTAGAAAATGTGTTTGTGTTATTTCTTTGATCTACAGATTTGGTTCTGGTACTTTATCTTTCATTCCTTCTTGATGGTTGATTTTCTTTCTTTGTTTCTGTAGAGTGGTTTTTGTCAATGATTGTAGTTTTGACAAACTTGATGGGTTTTTTATTACTTGAATGATCACTACTTGATCCTTCTTCATAGCCCAAGCCGGCTTTCAACTTTGGAGTCCTTTGTTGATTTAGAATGAAAGTTAATTCTTATAAAGCTTTAATACTTGGCAGATTTTGATGATACAATGCCTTAAACTTCTCCATTTATTTTTTGTTTTTCACTATCTCTTCTTCTAAGCCTTCACACCTCGCTTTCTTCTCTGACAATTTGGTTCAGTATGGCTTCTATTTTCTTTGCCTCTTATAACTCCACTTTAAGTAGAGAAAGATTTTCATTAGGTATTTCACCATTCATTTTAAAATGCATCAACAACTGTTTTTGTTTTCTTTTCTTACAACCGAGTCTATCAATTTCTTCCAAAGCACTAATTAATTCACCTTCTATATCCACCATAGCTTCTTCATCATCCATTTCACCTCCTGTGTGCTCATCATCAAGATATCCCATAGCCATAAGCATAAAATCATTCACTTTGTCTTCACATGATGAATCAGTATATATGTCTTCTAAGGAATTGTCATTATTTTCACACAAACTTTTCTTTTTACTATATTTCTTGAATTTGTACTTCTTTTCATCATCAGAGTTCTGGTCCTTTTTCTGATGGGGACACTTAGATGCAAAATGACCTATCTTACCATAGTTAAAACATTTGAAGGAATCTTGCCTTGATATTTTCCTGTTCCTTTCTTTAACCTTCTCACAAATTTTTCCTCAAAATCATCTAAATCTTAATCAATATTCTTGTCTGCTTTAAAAGATGCTTCTCTAGTAATGGATTTATATTCGTTGATTCAAATTTCATATGTATTTAAAGTTCTTAGGAGTTGATCAATGGACAGAGTTTTAAGATCATTTAGTTCTTCTATTGCAGAAACTTTTGGATTAAATTTATCAAGCAAAGATCTTAAAATCTTTTGAACTAAAATTGATTCTCCAATCTTCTCACTAAGACCCTTCATGGCATTCACAAATTCTTCAAATCTTAAAAAATACTTGCTAACTGTTTCATCTTCATTCATCTTTAGTTGTTCAAACTTCAACCTAAATGTTTGAAGTTTGGCATCTTTTACTTTCTCATTTCCTTCATAGATGCTAATAATTTTATCCCACATTTATTTGGCAGTTTGATGATGCATCACCTTTACAAACTCGGCTTCAGCAAGTCCATTCAAGATAGCATTCATTTCCTTATCATTAAAGATAAATTCTAACTTATCATCCGTGGAAGACAGCACAACAGGCTTTGTATATCCAATCTCTACTACATCCCAAACATCAACACCTAAGGCCATTAGGTAAGTTCTCATTCTAACCTTCCAAAAGGCAAAATTTGTTCCATCAAACAGAGGAGTCTTACTGGCTGAAGTCCCTTCATGACTTGTCATGTTTAAGCTTCTAGATCTACCTTTAAATAAAAGGAACCCACTCTGATATGAATTGTTGAAATTACTAAGACAACTGAAAGGGGGGGTGAATCAGTTGTTATTGTGCTTAAACAATTTTAAGTCTATTAAACAATTCTTTATCTTTCTTCAAGTGATCATCAATATTATACAACATATGGAAAACATAAATAATGAGCGTTAGTCACACATAAGATATACACATAACCATATTTTCATGAGGAAACCCATAAAGGGAGAAAACTTCTTCTTCTTCGAAATGATAGGCAGTCTTTTAAGTTCTGTACATAATCTATGTTTGAGCACCAACTCAAGGTGAGGCTGCTACCTCTGTTTTACAAGCTCCAACTTGTTGAGAGCACCAACTCTCTGGTTTCTCTAGCACCGACTAGAAGGAAGCAACCACTCCCTAAGTGTTCCAACACCAACTGGATGGAAGCAACAACTTCCAGACAGGCACCAGCTTGTATAACAAAGAACAACAGTTCTCCCTTGCACTACCCTACCACCCTAGATTTTCTGGATGTAACTAGATGGAAGCTACAACTCCCTGTGTTCAAGCACACACTTGAACCTCTGAGGATAACAGTCCTCCCTAACACCTCCCTACCACCCTGATTATAAATAAATGATTGAATAACCAACAACACAGATAAATCAATTCTTACCACTTCTTCTCTTTTCTGTAAATCTAGTTTGTTTCTAACTATTCTGCAATTCTTCTCTTCTACACTATTCTTCTTCTCTGTTCATATGTGGCTTGACTTTCTATCTCTGTCTATCTGTTGTTTCTCTGTCCTTCTCATGCTTTTTGATATGTGCACATTTTTCTCTCTTCACCTTTTCTCTTATGTTAAGCTTTTGTTCCTTATCTCTGAGCTTTCTTCACACTGCACATGTTGTAGTTTTACCTTTCTACAGTTCAACTCATTTTTCCGTCAAAACAGCCAACCACGCACAGTCACTACGTGTTTCTTTTATCCACTCCAACCCCTTCAGTTACCCATCGAATCTCCAAGAAAAAACTTCATCAATTGAATCGCCAACCGTCCAAGAATCATGATTCAGTTTTTCTAACTGAATCATAACTAATCAATTACCTGTGAGGTGAAATAGTAACCCTTCGATCAAGTTTCCAATTAAACAACACCATAGGATTAAATCCACAGGATTTTGCATTTATCTCATATGCCCACTAGTTGTGACCGAGCGCTAAACAGAATTTGAATTTTTTGAATTTGCATCTCGACATTCCTTTGATGAAGGATATTGACTCTCCAATTCATGATCACCGAGACTCGGAGATGGAGGTTAGCTCTTCTAGTTTCTTCCCCTCACGTGACCACCAGTGGTGACCACATGCTGCACCAAAAGGCGCTTCATATTTTATGAACTTATAAACTTCATGAAGCCTGATCAATGGTCGAGATCTCCAATGATCTGATGGTCCAGATCTCATCATGATTCCTGTGATGAAGGTTCTCAATACTCCAAGTCGTGATCGCCAAGACTCCGAGATGGAGCTTAACACTGCTAGCTTCTTCCTCCATCTTCTGTAGATGTAACCACTGGTTGTGACCATATCCTTATTCGAAAACGCATTTCGCACTTTCATGTCTTGGGTATTCTGCAATGAATCCTCTCGACTCTCCATGTTATGAACTCCGAAATAGAGCTTGGAATCTCTAGCTCTTCTCTCTAGCTCTCGACGATGTGATCACGAGATATGAACACTTGCCAATCAAACAAGCACTTCACTCCTTTATCATTCCAGTCAGTGAAACGAAGATCTTTCGCCATGTGTCCAATGCAACCAACGGTCCAGATATTATCGTGATTTCACCACGTGTCCTTCTTGAATCAATGGTCCACATCTTATCACAATTTCGCAACTTCACGGGCCTTCATCATGCCTGATCAATGTTCCATGATCTCAATGATTTGAAGGTCCAGATCTTTTCGTGATCTTTCATATCGTGAGTTCCCACACCATGCTCCGTTGACTCCTCCAATGTGCAAGTCAACGAAATTCCAATTGCTTGCCATGTGTTCTATGACTCCAACAGTCAGGATTTTTATTGCGATTTCACATATTGCGAGTTTGAACCTCTTTCCTTTGGACTTCCCAATCTGTGAAACTCCGAAACAAAACCTTTGTCTTGCTTTGAATGTTTTCTTCCTTCTGATATTACACTGTTGATCTTTCCATTATCGTTACACTACTTATCGTGCTGATCTTCTCCATCAATGACAAACACTCATACTCTGCCTCTGTCTAAAAACATGCCAACAATATCCCCCTTTGGAATTGATAACAACCCCTTGAAAAACATGCAACTATACCACTGTAGAATCCTTGAAATTACCACCACTATAGCATCCTTGAAATTTACCACACTTTTTCCCCCTTTGACATCAATGTCAAAGAAGAAACATGCTCCCCCTGAGCTGTTGTGGTACATACTCCCCCTGTCAACTATGATCAACTTAGAAATAAAACAGATATTCAATAAGTACTCCCCCTGATCAGGTGAATAGATTAGGCAAAATAAGTTATAACCCCCAACTTTTGATGAAGATATCCAAAAGGGGTCGCTGCTAACTGTTTAGTAAATATGTCAACTATCTGTTCCGTGGAAAGATTATAATTCACTTGAACAATTTTGTTTGTAACTTGTTCTCTGAGAAAGTGGTATTTTATTGGTATGTGCTTAGATTTTGAATGAAATAAAGGATTCTTACAGAGACTGATGGCACTGATGTTATCACAGTGAAGTGGAATGGGATCAGTGTAAGTTACCTTCAAATCTGCAAGAGTTTGTATCATCCATAAAATTTGTGTGCAACAAGTAGCAAAAACAATGTATTCTTCCTCTGTAGTTGATAATGAAATGGATCCTTTCTTTTGACTAATCAATTCTACTAATGAGTCACCCAGAAAGAATGCTCCTCCACTGGTGCTTTTTCTCTCATCAACATAGTTTGCCCAATCGACATCTGAATAAGAAGTTAACTGAAAGTTCTGATTTCTGGGATACCACAGACCATAATTCATTGTGCCTTTCAAGTACTTGAATATCCTTGTTACTTCTACTAGATGACTTTGTTTAGGAGTAGACTGATAGTGACCTACCATTCCAACAAATTGCATTATATCAGAACGAGAAGCTGTGATGTACAAAAGACTACCCGTAATATATCGATATGTCCTTTGAGAAACATCTAGTTAAATATCATCTTTACTGAGCTTGCAACCAACCACCATAGGTGTGCTAACAGGAGAGGAATCCTCCATCTGAAATTTCTTCAACATCTATTTCAAATATTTTTCTTGAGAAATAAATATTCTTGCAAAACTCTGATTTACTTGTAAACCAAGAAAATATGACAGTTCTCCTATCATGGACATCTCAAACTCTGTTTTCATAGAGTTAGAAAACCACTATACAGATGATTCATTAGTACAACCAAAAATAATATCATCTACATAAACCAAAACAACTAGTAAATTATCACCTTCAAACTTAATGTAGAGATTGTTGTCAAAATTACCTTTCTTGAATCCGTTGTCCTGTAAAAATTTGTCCAATCTATAATACCTAACTCATGGTGATTATTTAAGTCCATATAAGGCCTTCTTCAACTGGCAAACATAATTAGGATTATCTGTCAATGAGAATCCTTCAGGTTGCTCCATCTATACTTCTTCCTCTATATCTCCATTAAGAAACACTAACTTAACATCCATCTGATACACTTTAAAGTTATTATGGCATGAATATGCAAGGAACATTCTGATGGCTTCCAATCTTTCCACTGGTGCAAAACTTTCATCAAAGTCCTGACCTTCAACTTGTGCATACCCTTTACAAACCAATCTGGCTTTATTCTAACAACTTGTCCTTTTTCATTCATTTTATTCTTGAACACCCATTTGGAACCTATTACACTTTTATCTTCCGGTCTAGGTACAAGCTCCCAAGTATTGTTCTTCTCAATATGATCAAGCTCTTCATTCATAGCTCTAATCCAATCATCATGTTGGCTGGATTCATAAAAAAATTTAGTTTCATTCATAGATAAAAAGGCAACATGAGATTGTTTTGAGTCTTTAATCAATTTCCTTCTTGTTTGAACTCTTTTATTTATATCTCCAATTATCTGATTTTCAGGATGATTCTTTCTAACAGTTCTGAGAGGTGAGTTTGTTTCTTTCTATTGATTTATGTCATCCTGAGTATTTGTATCTTCATCCGATTCAGATTCTTCTCTTCCTGATCCTTGGACCTGTTCATCTTCATCTTCAACTATATCTTCTATGCTTGGTTCAACACTGCTTACATTTTTGACCGGGATTTCTTCATCAACTTTTATGTATATACAATCAACTAGTTTATGTAGTCTCTTATTTTAACATCTGTACCCTTTATTGTTTGTAGCATAATCCAAGAAGATACCTTCATCAGCCTTGTCATCATATTGGGCAATATTTTCATCATTATTCTTAATATAACATTTACTCCCAAAGACTTTAAAATGCTTGATAGAAGCAGGTCTTCCAAACCATAGTTCATAAGGAGTCTTGTCACTGTGTGGCTTGAGATGAGCTCTATTAAGAATACGAATGGTTTTATGAATTGCTTCTACCCAATATGTCTGAGGTATGTTCCTTTCATTCATCATTGATCTTGCCATTTCTTGTAATGATCTATTCTACCTCTCAACAACTCCATTTTGCTGTGGAGTCCTTGGAATTGTGTACTCTCTTTTGATCCCATGTTTATCACAGAACTCTTTGAAGTTCCATGAACTAAACTCTCCTCCTCTATCAGACCTTACTACCTTTAATCTTTTTCCTATTTGATTCTCAGTCAGAGCCTTAAACACTTTGAATTTTTCAAATGCTTCATATTTTTCCTTCAAAAAGGCAACCCATGTTAGTCTAGAAACGTCATAAATAATCAACATAAAATGATTTTATTTTCCTGTACCTTCTTTCCTTGATGGTCCACATAAATCCATATGTACTAACTGGAGAGGTTTTTCTATTGAAGGAATTTTTTTTTTATTTGAACTGAGTGCGAGTAAGTTTTCCTATCTGGCAAGGTTTACAAACAGAGTCGTATGGTTTTGATATCTTCGAAATATCTTTTACTGCCCCATTGTTTCTGAGCTTGATTATATGATCAAAATTTAAGTGTCCAAGTATCCTATGCCATATCCAAATTTTATCATACTTTCTTGAGTAACATTCTTCTTTTTCTTCTTTTAACACATAGACATTGTTTTCTGTTCTTATCCCTTTTGAAACTAGCTATCCTGAATTCATCGATTTTATTCTACAATCTTTAGAGGTAAAAACAACTTCACATCCTCGGTCACAGACTTGACTGACACTAAGAATATTATGTTTCAGGCCTTCTAAAAAAAACACATCTTGATCTTTCCCATTTCCATTACTCAAACTTACCATTCCTTTACCTTTTATTTTTCCTGGTGCATCATTTCAAAAAGTTACATTCCTTGATTTGCTTTCACTTAGAGTTAGAAACTTACTTTTTTCTCCAGTCATATGTTTGGAACATCCACTATCAATATACCAAGGATTATTTTGTCTTTGGGCTGATAACACTAATCCACATTGGTCATCCTCTTTCTTCTTCCAAACTTTGAAATTTTCAGCAGCAGGATTCAGATCTGGTTTATAGTTTCTTAAGCGATAGTCCA
Source organism: Picea engelmannii (assembly GCA_009831015.1). Lineage (NCBI taxonomy): Eukaryota > Viridiplantae > Streptophyta > Pinopsida > Pinales > Pinaceae > Picea > Picea engelmannii. Next base: position 23,078 of record ML782017.1, on the reverse strand, counting down.
CATCTTTATGTCCATAATTATGGTAGTTGTAACATTCTGGTTCACTGAATAATAGATCATAACAATTGTTATGCTCATAAATATTGTTATGTTTGACCTGCGTCCTTCCTCCATCCATCACATGATTTATAGTATGTGGTCATTTGTTTCTTGGCTGTCTCAATCTTTGTTGTGGCAGATAATTATTCCTTGAGTATCTTGATTTCAAATATCTAGATCTTAAAGAACAGTTTACAGCTTTGTGACCAAAGTTAGAACAGAAAAAACAATAGCCATAGAAAAAACCTTTGTAACTGGAGAAAGGTTGTAGTCAATTTCTTCCATACTGATGATTTGTTTGATCAGAAAATGTGTTTGTGTTATTTCTTTGATCTAGAGATTCGGTTCTGGTACTTTTTCTTTCATTCCTTCTTGATGGATGATTTTCTTTCTTTATTTCTACAGAGCGGTTTTTTTTAATGATTGTAGTTTTGAAAAACTTGATGGGTTTTGTATTACTTGAATGATCACTACTTGATCCTTCTTCATAGCCCAAGGCAGGTTTCAACTTTGGATTCATTTGCTGATTTAGAATGAAAGTTAATTCTTCTGAAGCTTTAATACTTGAATTTTTTTGATGATACAATGCCTTAAACTTCTCCATTTCTTTTCTCTTTTTTACTATCTCTTCTTCTAAGGCTTCACACCTCACTTTCTTCTCTGGCAATTGTTGTTTCAATATGTCTTCTATTTTCTTTGCCTCTACTAACTCCACTTTTAGTAGAGAAATATTTTCATTAGGTTTTTCACCATTCATTTTAAAATGCATCAACAACTGTTTTTTTTTCTCTTCTTACATATGAGTCTGTCAATTTCTTCTAAAGCACTGATTAATTCACCTTCCATATCCACCATATCTTCTTCATCATCCATTTCACCTCCTATGTGCTCATCATCAAGATCTCCAATATCCATAAGAATAAAATCATTCACTTTGTCTTCACATGATGAATCACTATCTATGCCTTCTGATGATTTGTCATTATTTGTACACAAACTATTATTTTTACTATATTTCTTGAATTTGTACTTCTTTTCATCATTAGAGTTCTGGTCCTTTTTCTGATGCGGACACTTAGATGCAAAATTACCTATCTTACCATAGTTAAAACATTTGAAGGGAAGCTTGCCTTGATATTTTCCTAATCCTTTATTTAACCTTCTCACAAATTTTGCCTCAATATCATCTAAATCTGAATCAGTATTCTTGTCTCCTTTAAAAGATGATTCTCTAGTAATGGATTTATCTTTGTTCATTCTCATTTCATATGCAGTTAAAGTTCCTGGGAGTTGATCAATGGACAGGGTTTTAAGATCATTTAGTTCTTCTATTGCTGAGACTTTTGGATTAAATTTATCAAGCAAAGATCTTAAAATCTTCTGAACTAAAATTGATTCTTCAATCTTCTCACCAAGACCCTTCATGGAATTCACAAGTTCTTCAACTCTTAAAAAATACTTGCTAACTGTTTCATCTTCATTCATCTTTATTTGTTCAAACTTCAACCTAAATGTTTGAAGTTTGGCATCTTTTACTTTCTCATTTCCTTCATAGCTGCTAATAAGTTTATCCCACATTTCTTTGGCAGTTTGAAGATGCATCTCCTTTACAAACTTGGCTTCTGGAAGTCCATTCAAGATAACATTCATTCCCTTAGCATTAAAGATAAATTCTAACTTATCATCCTTGGAATCTAGGACAACAGGCTTTGTATATCTAGTCTCTACTACATCCCAAACATCAACACCTAAGACCATTAGGTAAGTTCTCATTCTAACCTTCCAAAAGGAAAAGTTTGTTCCATCAAACAACAGACTCTTACTGGCTGAAGTCCCTTCATGAATTGTCATGTTTAAGCTTACAAATCTACCTTTAAATAAAAGGAACCCGCTCTAATACCAATTGTTGAAAATACTAAGACAACTGAGAGGGGGGGTGAATCAGTTGTTATTGTGCTTAAACAATTTTAAGTCTATTAAACAATTATTTATCTTTATTCAAGTGATCATCAATATTATACAACATGTGGACAACATAAATAATAAGCGTCAGTCACACATAAGATATACACAGAGACAGATTTTCACAAGGAAACCCATAAAGGGAGAAAACCTCTTCTTCCTCGAAATGATAGGCAGTCTTTTAAGTTCTGTACATCATCTATGTTTGAGCACCAACTCAAGGTGAGGCTACTACCCCTATTTTACAAGATCCAACTTGTTGAGAGCACCAACTCTTTGGTTTCTCTAGCACCGACTAGAAAGAAGAAACAACTCCCTAAGTGTTCCAGCACCAATTGGATGGAAGCACCAACTTCCAAGCACACAGGAACCAATCTGTATAATAGAGAACAATAGTTCTCCATTGCACCACCGTGCCACCCTGGCTTTTCTGGATGCAACCAGATGGAAGCTACAACTCCCTGTGTTCAAGCACCCACTTGAACCTCTGAGGACAACAGTCCTCCCTAGCACCTCCCTACCACCCTGATTATAAATAAATGATTAAATAACCAACAACACAGATAAATCGATTCTTACAACTTCTTCTCTATTCTGTAAATCTAGTCTGCTTCTAACTATTCTGCAATTCTTCTATGCTACACTATTCTTCTTCTCTGTTCATATTTGGCTTAACTTGTTGTCTCTATCTATCTATTCTTTCTCTATCCTTCTCATGCTCTTTGATATGTGCACATTCTTCTCTCTTCACCTTTTCTCTTCTGTTCAGCTTCTGTTCCTTATCTCTGAGCTTTCTTCACACTACACGTGCTGTAGTTTTACCTTTCTACAATTCAACTCATTTTTCAGTCAAAACAGCCAAACACACATAGTCACTGTGTGTTTCTTTATCCACTCCAATCCCTTTAGTTCCTCACATATCCAAGGAAATGATTCATCAACTGAATCACAAACCGTCCAAGAATCATGATTCAGTTTTTTTAACTGAATTGTAACTGATCAATTACCTGTGAGGTGAAACAATAAACCTTCAATCAAGTTTCCAATTAACCAACACCGTTGGACTAAATCTGTAGGATTTTGCGTTTATCTCATATGCCCACTAGCTATGACCGAACGCTAAACATAATTTGAATTTCGTCAATTCGCATCTCGACATTCCTGTGATGAAGGATCTCGACTCTCCAAATCATGATCGTCGAGACTCCGAGATGGAGCTTAGCTCCACTAGTTTCTTCCCCTCACATGACCACCAGCGATGACCACAAGCTATGCCAAAAGGCACTTCGTATTTCATGAACTTATAAACTTCATCAAGCCTAATCAATGGTCGAGATATCCAATGATACGATAGTCATGATCTCATAGCGATCTCGCACATCGTGATTCCTGTTATGAAGGTTCCTGATACTCCAAGTTGTGATTGCCGAGACTCTGAGATGGATCTTAACATCGCTAGCTTTTTCCTCCACCTTCTACAAATGTAACCACTAGTTGTGACCACAGCCTTATTCGAAAATGCATTTTTCACTTTCACGTCTCGGGTATTCTATGATGAGTCCTCTCGACTCTCCATGTTACAAACTTTGAAATAGAGCTTGTCTTCTCTAGCTCTACTCCCCATCTCTCGATGATTTGACCACGATATATGACCACTCACCAATCAAATGAGCACTTCGTTCCTTTTTCGTTCCAGTCATCGAAACAATGATCTTTCGCCAAGTGTCCTATGGAACCAATGATCTCGATATTATCGTAATTTCACCACGTGTCCTTCTTGAATCAATGGTCCATATAGTATCATGATTTCGCAACTTCACGGGCCTTCGTCATGCCTGGGGCCTTCATCATGCCTAATCAACAGTCCAAGATCTTGATGATTCGATGATCCAGATCTTTTCGTGATCTCTCATATCGCGAGTTCCCACACCATGCTCCGTTGACTCCTCCAATGTGCAAGTCAATGAATTTCCAATTGCTTGCCATGTGTCCTATGACTCCAACAGTCAGGATTCTTATCACGATTTCACATATCGCGAGTTTGAACCTCTTTCCTTTGGATTTCCCGATCTGCGAAACTCTGAAATGAAACCTTTGTCGTGCTTTGATTGTTTTCCTCCTTCTGAGCTTACACTGTTGATCTTGCCATTATCGCTACACTACTGATTGTGTTGATCTTCACCATCAATGACAAACACTCATACTCTACCTTTGTCTAAAAACATGCCAACAATCTCCCCCTTTGGCATTGATGGAAACCCCTTGAAAAAATGAAACTATACCACTATAGCATCCTTGAAATTACCACCACTGTAGCATCCTTGAAATTTACCACACTTTCTCCCCCTTTGACATCAATATCAAAGAAGAAACACGCTCCCCTTGAGCTGTTGCAGTACATACTCCCCCTGTCAACTATGATCAACCTAGAAATACAATATATATTCAATAAGTACTCCCCCTGATCAGGTGAACAGATTAGGCGAATGAAGTTATAACCCCCAACTTTTGATGAAGATATCCAAAAGGGGTCGTTGCTAATGGTTTAGTAAAGATATCAGCTATCGTTTCTATGTAAGGAATATAATTCACTTGAACAATTCTGTTTGTAACTTGTTCTCTGAGAAAGAGGTATTTTATTGGTATGTTCTTAGATTTTGAATGAAATATAGGATTCTTAGAGAGACTGATGGAACTGGTGTTATCACAGTGAAGTGAAATGGGATCAATGTAAGTTACCTTCAAATCTGCAAGAGTTTGTATCATCCATAAAAAAATTGTGCAACAAATAGCAGGAACAATGTATTATGCCTCTGTAAATGATAATGAAATGGATACTTTCTTTTTACTAAGCCATGCTACTAATGAGTCACCCAGAAAGAATGCTCCTCCACTGATGCTTTTTCTCTCATCAACACAGTTTGCCTAATCGAAATCTGAATAAGTAGTTAACTGAAAGTTATGATTTCTGGGATACCACAGACAGTAATTCATTGTGCTTTTGAAGTACTTGAATATCCTTGTTACCGCTACTAGATGACTTTGTTTAGGAGCAGACTGATAGAGACCTACCATTCCAACAACTTGCATTATATTAGGACTAGAAGCTATGATGTACAAAAGACTGCCTATCATAGAGTGATATGTACTTTGATCAACATCTGGTAAAATATCATCTTTACTGAACTTACAACCAACCACCATAAGTGTGCTAACAAGAGAGGAATCCTCCATCTAAAATTTCTTCAACATCTCTTTCAAATATTTTTCTTGAGAGATAAATATTCCTGCAGAACTTTGATTTACTTGTAAACCAAGAAAATATGAAAGTTCTCCTATCATGGACATCTCAAACTCTGTTTGCATAGAGTTAGCAAACCACTGGATAGATGATTCAATAGTACAACCAAAAATAATATCATCTACATAAACCAAAGAAACTGGTAAATTATCACCTTCGGACTTAATGTAGAAATTGTTGTCAACAATACCTTTCTTGAATCCTTTGTCCTGTAAAAAATTGGCCAGTCTATAATGCCAAGCTCGTGGTGCTTGTTTCAGTCCATATAAGGCCTTCTTCAACTTGCAAACATAATTAGGATTATCAATCAATGAGAATCCTTCAGGTTGCTCCATATATACTTCATCCTTTAGATCTCCATTAAGAAATGTTGACTTAACATCCATCTGATACACTTTAAAGTTCTTATGGCATGAATATGCAAGGAACATTCTGATGGTTTCCAATCTTGCCACTGGTGCAAAAGTTTCATCAAATTCCTAACCTTCAACTTGTGCATACCCTTTACAGACCAATCTGGCTTTATTCTAACAACTTGTTCTTTTTCATTCATTTTATTCTTGAACACCCATTTGGAACCTATTACATTCTTATCTTCGAGTCTAGGTACAAGCTCCCAAGTATTGTTCTTCTCAATTTGATCAATCTCTTCATTCATAGCTCTAATACAATCATCATGTTGGATGGCTTCATAAAAAAATTTAGGTTCAGTCATAGATAAAAAGGAAACATGAGATTGTTCTGAGTCTTTAATCAATTTCCTTCTTGTTTGAACTCCTTTATTTATATCTCCAATTGTCTGATTTTCAGGATGATTCTTTCTAGCAGTTTTGAGAGGCGAGTTTGTTTCTTTCTGTTGATTTATGTCAGCCTGATTATTTGTATCTTCATCTAATTCAGTTTCTTCTCTTCTTGATCCTTGGACCTGCTCATATTCATCTTCAACGATATCTTTTGTTCTTGGTTCAGCACTGCTTACATTTCTGACCGGGATTTCTTCATCAACTTTTATGTCTATACAATCAACTAGTTTATGCAGTCTCTTATTGTAACATCTGCACCCTTTACTGTTTGTAGCATAACCCAAGAAGATACCTTCATCAACCCTATCATCATATTTTCCAATATTTTCATCATTATTCTTAATACAACATTTACTCCCAAAGACTTTAAAATCCATGATTGAAGCAGGTCTTCCAAACTATAGTTCATAAGGAGTCTTGTCACTATGTGGCCTGAGATGAGATTTGTTAAGGATATGAACGATTTATATGAATTTCTTGTACCCAATATGTTTGAGGTATGTTTCTTTCATTCATCATTGATCTTTCCATTTGCTGTACTAATCTATTCTACCTCTCAACAACTCCATTTTTCTGTGGAGTCCTTGGAATTGTGTACTCTCATTTGATCCCATGTTTATCACAAAAATATTTGAAGTTCCATGAACTAAACTCTCCTCCTCTATCAGACCTTACTGCCTTTAATATTTTTCCTGTTTGATTCTCAGTCAGAGCCTTAAACACATTGAATTTTTCAAATGCTTATGATTTTTCCTTCAAAAAGGCAACCCATGTTAGTCTACAAAATTCATCAATAATCAACATAAAATAATTTTATTTTCCTGTACCTTCTTTCCTTGATGGTCCACATAAATCCATATGTACTAACTAGAGAGGTTTTCCTGTTGAAGGAAATTTTTTTCTATTTGAACTGAGTGCGAGTAAGTTTTCCTATCTGGCAAGGTTTACAAACAAAGTCGTATGGCTTTGATATCTTCGGAAGATCTTTGACTGCCCCATTATTTCTGAGATTGATTATATGATCAAAATTTAAGTGTCCAAGTCTCCTATGCCATATCCAAATTTCATCATACTTTCCTAAGTAACATTCTTATTTTTCTTCTTTGAACACATAGACATTGTTTTCTATTCTTATCCCTTTTGAAACTAACTGTCTTGAATTCACCGATTTTATTCTACAATATTTAGAGGTAAAAATGACTTCACATGCTCAGTCACAGACTTGACTGACACTAAGAAGATTATGTTTTAGGCCTTCTACAAACAACACATATTGAGCTTTCCCTTTTCCATTACTCAAACTTACCATTCCTTTACCTTTTATTTTTCCTGGTGCATCATTTCCAAAAGTTACATTCCCTAATTTTCTTTCACTTAGAGTTAGAAACTTACTTTTGTCTCTAGTCATATGTTTGGAACATCCACTGTCAATATACCATGGATTCTTTTGTCTTTGGTCTGATAACACTAATTCACAATGGTCATCTTCTTTCTTCTTCCAAACTTTGAAATTTTCAGCAACAAGATTCAGATCTGGCTTACAGTTTCTTAAGCAACAGTCCGCAGTTTTATGTTCATAATTACAATAGTGGTAACATTCTGGTTCATTGAATAATAGATCATAATGATTTTTATGCTCATAACTATTTTTATGCTTCACATGCGTCCTTCCTCCATCCATCACATGATTTATAGTATGTGGTCATTTGCTTCTTGGCTGTCTCAATCTTTGTTATGGCAGATAATTATTCCTTGAGTATATTGATTTCAAATATCTAGATCTTAAAGAACAATTTACATCTTTGTGACCAAAGTTAGAACAGAAAAAAAAATAGCCATAGAAAAAACCTTTGTACCTGGAGAAAGGTTGTAGTTGATTTCTTCCATGCTGATGATTTCCTTAATCAGAAAATTGTTTGTGTTATTTTGATCTATAGATTCGGTTTTGGTACTTTTTGTTTCATTCCTTCTTGATGGTTGATTTTCTTTCTGTGTTTCTGCATAGTGGTTGTTGTCAATGATTGTAGTTTTGAAAAAATTGATGGGTTATGTATTACTTGAATGATCACTACTTGATCCTTCTTCATAGCCCAAGTCGGATTTCAACTTTGGATTCCTTTGCTGATTTAGAATGAAAGTTAATTCTTCTGAAGCTTTAATACTTGACATATTGTGATGATACAATGCCTTAAAATTCTCCATTTCTTTTCTATTTTTTAATATCTCTTCTTCTAAGGCTTCACACCTTGCTTTCTTCTCTGACAATTTGTTTTAGTACGTATTCTATTTTCTTTACCTCTTCTAACTCCACTTTTAGTAGAGAAAGGTTTTCATCAGGTTTTTCACCATTCATTTTAAAATGCATCAACAATTGTTTTTGTTTTCTCTTCTTACATCTGAGTCTATCAATTTCTTCAAAATCACTGATTAATTCACCTTCCATATCCACCACAGCTTCTTCATCATCCATTTTACCTCCTATCTTCTCATCATCAAGATCTCCCATAGCCATAAGCATAAAATCATTCACTTTGTCTTCACACGATGAATCATTATCTATGTCTTCTGAGGAATTGTCATTATTTGCACACAAACCTTTCTTTTTACTATATTTCTTGAATTTGTACTTCTTTTCATCATCAGAGTTCTGGTCCTTTTTCTGATGGGGACACTTAGATGCAAAATGACCTATCTTACCATAATTAAAACATTTGAAGGGAAGCTTGCCTTGATATTTTCCTGATCCTTTCTTTAACCTTCTCACAAATTTTTCCTCAATATCATCTAAATATGAATCTGTATTCTTGTTTGCTTTCAAAGATGCTTCTATAGTAATGGATTTATCTTTGTTGATTCTCATTTCATATGCAGTTAAAGTTCCTAGGAGTTGATCAATGGACAGAGTTTTAAGATCATTTAGTTCTTCTATTGCAGAGACTTTTGGATTAAATTTATCAAGCAAAGATCTTAAAATCTTCTGAACTAAAATTGATTCTTCAATCTTCTCACCAAGACCCTTCATGGCATTCACAAGTTCTTCAACTCTTAAAAAATACTTGTTAACTGCTTCATTTTCATTCATCATTAGTTGTTAAAACTTCAACCTAAATGTTTGAAGTTTGGCATCTTTTACTTTCTCATTTGCTTCATAGATGCTAATAAGTTTATCCCACATTTCTTTGGCAGTTTGAAGATGCATCACCTTTACAAACTCGGCTTTTGCAAGTCCATTCAAGATAGCATTCATTCCCTTAGCATTAAAGATGAATTCTAACTTATCATCCTTGGAATCCATCACAACAGGCTTTGTATATCCAGTCTCTACTACATCCCAAACATCAACACCTAAGGCCATTAGATAAGTTCTCATTCTAACCTTCCAAAAGGAAAAAATTGTTCCATCAAACAGAGGTGTCTTACTGGTTGAAGTCCCTTCATGACTTGTCATGTTTAATCTTACATATCTACCTTTAAATAAAAGGAACCCACTATGATACCAATTGTTGAAATTACTAAGACAACTGAGAGGGGGGGTGAATCAGTTGTTATTGTGCTTAAACAATTTTAAGTCTATTAAAAAATTATTTATCTTTCTTCAAGTGATCATAAATATTATACAACATATGGAAAACATAAATAATGAGCATCAGTCACACATAAGATATACACAAAGATAGATTTTCACGAGAAAATCCATAAGGGGAGAAAACCTCTTCTTCTTCGAAATGATAGGCAGTCTTTTAAGTTCTGTACATCATCTATGTTTGAGAACCAACTCAAGGTGAGGCTACTACCTCTGTTTTACAAGCTCCAACTTGTTGAGAGCACTGAGTGCTAAACAAAATTTGAATTTCGTGAATTCACATATCGACATTCCTATGATGAAGGATCTCGATAATCCAAGTCACGACCGCTGAGACTTCGAGATGGAGCTTAGCTCCACTATTTTGTTCCCCTCATGTGACCACCAATGGTGACCACAGGCTATGCCAAAATGTGCTTCATATTTCGTGAACTTATAAAATTCATCAAGCCTGATCAATGGTCGAGATATCCAATGATCCGATGGTCCAGATCTGATCACGATCTCGCACATCACGATTCTTGTGATGAAGGTTCTCGATACTCCAAGTCATGATTGCCGAGACTCTGAGATGGATTTTAACACTGCTAGCTTCTTCCTCCATCGTCCACAAATGTAACCACTAGTTGTGACCACAGCCTTATTTGAAAATGCATTTCACACTTTTTCATCTCGGGTATTCTGTGATGAGTCCTCTCGACTCTCCATGTTATGAACTCCGAAATAGAGTTTGGCTTCTCTAGCTCTGCTCTCCATCTCTCGACGATGTGACCACGAGATATGACCACTCACCAATCAAATGAGTACTTCACTCCTTTATCGTTCCAGTCAGTGAAATGATAATCTTTCGCCATGTGTCCTATGGAACCAATGGTCTAGATATTATCACGAAATCACCATGTGTCCTTCTTGAATTAATGGTCTAGATCTTATCAGGATTTCGCAACTTCACGGACCTTCGTCATGCCTGGGACCTTTGTCATGCTTGATCAACGATCCACGATCGCGATGATTTGACGGTCCAGATCTTTTCATGATCTCGCATATCACAAGTTCAGACACCATGCTCCGTTGAATCCTCCAATGTGCAAGTCAATGAATTTCCAATTGCTTACCACGTGTCCTATGACTCCAATAGTCAGGACTGTTATCGCAATTTCGCATATCGTAAGTTTGAACCTCTTTCCTTTGGATTTCTCGATCTTCGAAACTCTGAAATGAAACCTTTGTCATGATTTGACTATTTTCCTCCTTCTGAGCTTACACTGTTGATCTTTCCATTATCGCTATGCTACAGATCATGCTAATCTTCGCCATCAATGACAAACGTGCATACTCTGCCTCTGTCTAAAAACATGCCAACAATCTCCCCCTTTGGCATTGATGGAAATCCCTTGAAAAACATGCAACTATACCACTGTAGCATCCTTGAAATTACAACCACTGTAGCATCCTTGAAATTTACCACACTTTCTCCCCCTTTGACATCAATGTCAAAGAATAAATATGCTCCCCCTGAGCTATTGGAGTACATACTCACACTGTCATCTATGATCAACTTAGAAATACAATAGATATTCAATAAGTACTCCCACTAATCAGGTGAACAGATTAAGCGAAAGAAGTTATAACCCCCAACTTTTGACGAAGATATCCAAAAGGGGACACTACTAACGGTTTAGTAAAGATATCAACTATTTGTTCTGTGGAAGGAATATAAATCACTTGAACAATTCTGTTTGTAACTTGTTCTCTGAGAAAGTGGTATTTTATTGGTATGTGATTAGATTTTGAATGAAATATAGGATTCTTAGAGAGACTGATGGCACTGGTGTTATCACAATGAAGTGGAATGGGATTAGTGTAAGCTACCTTCAAATCTTCAAGAGTTTGTATCATCCATAAAATTGTGCAGCAAGTAGCAGTAGCAATGTATTCTGTCTCTGTAGTATGTAATGAAATAGATCCTTTCTTTTTACTAAGCCATGCTACTAATGAGTCACCAAGAAAGAATTCTCCTCCACTGGTGCTTTTTCTCTCATCAACACATTTTTCCCAATCGACATCTAAATAAGAAGTTAACTGAAAGTTCTGATTTCTGGGATACCACGGACCGTAATTCATTGTGCCTTTCAAGTACTTGAATATCCTTGTTACAGTTACTAGATGACTTTGTTTAGGAGTAGACTAATAGAAACCTACCATTCCAACAACTTGCATTATATCAGTACAGAAAGCTATGATGTACAGAAGACTTCCTATCATAGAGCGATTTGTCCTTTGATCAACATTTGGTGAAATATCATCTTTACAGGAGAGGAATCCTCCATTTGAAATTTCTTCAACATCTCTTTCAAGTATTTTTCTTGAGAGATAAATATTCCTGCAGAACTTTTATTTACTTGTAAACCAAGAAAATATGAAAGTTCTCCTATCATGGACATCTCAAACTCTGTTTGCATAGAGTTAGAAAACCACTGGACAGATAATTCATTAGTACAACAAAAAATAATATCATCTACATAAACCAAAACAACTAGCAAATTATCACCTTCAGACTTAATGTAGAGATTGTTGTCAATAGTACCTTTCTTGAATCCTTTGTCTTGTAAAAATTTGTCTAGTCTATAATACCAATCTCATGGTGCTTGCTTCAGTCCATATAAGGCCTTCTTCAACTTGCAAACATAATTAGGATTATCTGTCAATGAGAATCCTTCAGGTTTCTCCATATATACTTCTTCCTCTAGATCTCCATTAAGAAACACTGAGTTAACATCCATTTGATACACTTTAAAGTTCTTATGGCATGAATATGCAAGGAACATTCTGATGGCTTCCAATCTTTCCACTGGTGCAAAATTTTCATCAAGTTCCTGACCTTCAACTTGTGCATACCCTTTACAGACCAATCTGGCTTTATTCTAACAACTTGTCATTTTTCATTCATTTTATTCTTGAACACCCATTTGGAACCTATTACATTCTTATCTTCAGGTCTAGGTACAAGCTCCCAAGTATTGTTCTTCTCAATCCGATCAAGCTCCTCATTCATAGCTCTAATCCAATCATCAAGTTGGTTGGCTTCATAAATTTTTTTAGGTTCAGTCATAGATAAAAATTCAACATGAGATTGTTCTGAGACTTTAATCAATTTCCTTCTTGTTTGAACTCCTTTATTTATATCTCCAATAATCTGATTTTCAGGATGATTCTTTCTAACAGATCTGAGAGGTGAGTTTGTTTCTTTCTGCTGATTTATGTTAGCCTAAGTATTTGTATCTTCATCTGATTCAGAGTCTTCTCTTCCTGATCCTTGGACTTTTTCATCTTCATCTTCAACTATATCTTATGTGCTTGGTTCAACACTGCTTACATTTTTGATTGGGATTTCTTCATCAACTTTTATGTCTATAGAATCAACTAGTTTATGTAGCCTCTTATTGTAACATCTGTACCCTTTACTATTTGTAGCATAACCCAAGAAGATACCTTCATCAGCCCTGTCATCATATTTGCCAATATTTTCATCATTATTCTTAATATAACATTTACTCCCAAAGAATTTAAAATGCATGATTGAAGCAAGTCTTCCAAACCATAGTTCATAAGGAGTCTTGTCACTGTGTGGCCTAAGATGAGCTTTGTTAAGGATATGAACAGTTGTATGAATTTCTTCTACCCAATATTTCTAAGGTATGTTCATTTCATTCATCATTGATCTTTCCATTTGTTGTACTGATCTATTCTGCCTCTCAACAACTCCATTTTGCTGTGGAGTCCTTGGAATAGTGTACTCTCTTTTGATCCCACGTTTATCATGGAACTCTTTGAAGTTCCATGAACTAAACTCTCCTTGTCTTTCAGATCTTACTGCCTTTAATATTTTCCTGTTTGATTCTCAGTCAGAGCCTTAAACACTTTGAATTTTTCAAATGCTTCATATTTTTCCTTCAAAAAGGCAACCCATGTTAGTCTAGAAAAGTCATCAATAATCAACATAAAATGATTTTCTTTTCTTGTACCTTCTTTCCTTGATGGTCCACATAAATCCATATGTACTAACTGGGAAGGTTTTTCTATTGAAGGAAAGTTTTTTTTATCTGAACAGAGTGAGAGTAAGTTTTCTATCTGGCAAGGTTTACAAATAGAGTCGTATGGCTTTGATATATTCGAAAGATATTTTAGTGCCCCATTGTTTCTGAGATTAATTATATGATCAAAATTTAAGTTTCCAAGTCTCCTATGCCATATCCAAATTTCATCATACTTGCCTAGGTAACCTTCTTCTTTTTCTTCTTTTAACACATAGACATTGTTTTCTATTCTTATCCCCTTTGCATCTCGCTATTCTGAATTCATCGATTTTATTCTACAATATTTAGAGATGAAAACAACTTCACATCCTCGGTCACAGACTTGAATGACACTAAGAATATTATGTTTTATGCCTTCTACAAACAACTCATCTTGAGATTTCCCTTTTCCATTACTCAAACTTACCATTCTTTTACCTTTTATTTTTCCTAGTGCATCATTTCCAAAAGTTACATTCCCTCATTTTCTTTCACTTAGAGTTAGAAACTTACTTTTATCTCCAATCATATGTTTGGAAAATCCACTGTCAATATACCAGGGAATATTTTGTCTTTGGGCTGATAACACTAATCCGCACTGGTCATCTTCTTCCTTTCTCCAAACTTTGAAATTTTTAGCAACAGGATTCAGATCTGGATTATAGTTTCTTAAGCGACAGTCTGCAACTTTATGTCCATAATTATGGCAGTTGTAACATTCTTGTTCACTGAATAACATATCATAACGATTGTTATGCTCATAATTGTTGTTATGTTTCACCTGCATCCGTCCTCCATCCATCACATGATTTATTGTATGTGGTCATTTGTTTCTTGGCTGTCACAATCTTTGTTGTGGTAGATAATTATTCCTTGAGTATCTTGATTTCAAATATCTAAATCTTAAAGAACAGTTTACAACTTTGTGACTAAAGTTAGAACAGAAAAAACAATATCCATAGAAAAATCCTTTGTACCTGGAGAAAGGTTGTAGTCGATTTCTTCCATGTTGATGATTTCTTTGATCAGAAAATGTGTTTGTGTTATTTCTTTGATCTACAGATTCTGTTCTAGTATGTTTTCTTTCATTCCTTCTCGATGGCTGATTTTCTTTCTTTGTTTCTGCAGAGTGGTTGTTGTGAATGATTGTAGTTTTGAAAATCTTGATGGCTTCTGTATTAATTGAATGATCACTACTTGATCCTTCTTCATAGCCCAAGCTAGCTTTCAACTTTGGATTCCTTTGCTGATTTAGAATGAAAGTTAATTCTTATGAAGCTTTAATACTTGGAAGATTTTGATGATACAAAGCCTTAAACTTCTCCATTTCTTTTCTAGTTTTTACTATCTCTTCTTCTAAGGCTTCACACCTCACTTTATCCTCTGATAATTGTTGTTTCAATATGTCTTATATTTTCTTTTCCTCTTCTAACTCCACTTTTAGTAGAGAAAGGTTTTCATCAAGTTTTTCACCATTCATTTTAAAATGCATCAACAACTGTTTTTGTTTTCTCTTCTTACATCTGAGTCTGTCAATTTCTTCCAAAGCACTGATTAATTCACCTTCCATATCCACCATAGCTTCTCCATCATCCATTTCACCTCATGTTTTCTCATAATCAATATCTCCCATAGCCATAAGCATAAAATCATTCACTTTGTCTTCACATGATGAATCACTATCTATGTCTTATGAGGAATTGTCATTATTTGCACACAAACTTTTCTTTTAACTATATTTCTTGAATTTGTACTTCTTTTCATCATCAGAGTTTTGGTCCTCTTTCTGATGGGAACACTTAGAAGCAAAACGACCTATCTTACCACAGTTAAAACATTTGAAGGGAATCTTGCCTTGATATTTTCCTGATCCTTTCTTCAACCGTCTCACAAATTTTATCTCAATATCATCTAAATCTGAATCAATATTCTTGTCTTCTTTAAAAGATGCTTCTCTAGTAATGGATTTATCTTTGTTGTTTCTCATTTCATATGCAGTTAAAGTTCCTAGGAGTTGATCAATGGAAAGAGTTTTAAGATCATTTAGGTCTTCTATTGTAGAGACTTTTGGATTAAATTTATCAAGCAAAGATCTTAAAATCTTCTGAACTAAAATTGATTCTTCAATCTTCTCACCAAGACCCTTCATGGAATTCACAAGTTCTTCAACTCTTAAAAAATACTTGCTATCTGTTTCATCTTCATTCATCTCTAGTTGTTCAAAATTCAACCTAAGTGTTTGAAGTTTGCAATATTTTAGTTTCTCATTTCCTTCATAGTTGCTAATAAGTTTATCCCACATTTCTTTGGTAGTTTGAAGATGTATCACCTTTAAAAAATCGACTTTTGTAAGTCCATTCAAGATAACTTTCATTCCCTTAGTAGTAAAGATAAATTATAACTTATCATCCTTGGAAACCAGCACAACAGTCTTTGTATATCCAGTATCTACTACATCCCAAACATCAACACCTAACGCCATTAGCTAAGTTCTCATTCTAACCTTCCAAAACGTAAAATTTGTTCCATCAAACAGAGGAGGCTTAATGGTTGAAGTCCCTTCATGAATTGTCATGTTTAAGCTTATGGATCTACCTTAAAATAAAAGGAACCCACTCTCACACCAATTGTTGAAATTACTAAGACAACTGAGAGGGGGGGTGAATCAGTTGTTATTGTGCTTAAACAATTTTAAGTCTATTAAACAATTCTTTATCTTTCTTCAAGTGATCATCAATATTATACAACATATGGAAAACATAAATAATGAGCATCAGTCACACATAAGATATACACAGAGATAGATTTTCACGAGGAAACCCATAAAGGGAGAAAACCTCTTCTTCTTCGAAATGATAGGCAGTCTTTTAAGTTCTGTACATCATCTATGTTTGAGCACCAACTCAAGGTGAGGCTACTACCTCTATTTTACAAGATATAACTTGTTGAGAGCACCAACGCTTTGGTTTCTCTAGCACCGACTAGAAGGAAGCAACAACTCCCTAAGTGTTCCAGCACCAACTTCCAGTCACACAGGCACCAACCTGTATAACAGAGAACAACAGTTCTCCCTTGCACCACCCTGCCACCCTGGCTTATCTGGCTGCAACCAGATGGAAGCTACAACTCCCTGTGTTCAAGCACCCACTTGAACCTCTATGGAAAACAGTCCTCCATAGAACCTCCCTACCACCCTGATTATAAATAAGTGATTGAATAACGAACAACACAGATAAAATGATTCTTACCACTTCTTCTCTGTTCTGTAAATCTGGTTTGCTTCTAACTATTCTACAATACTTCTCTACTACACTATTCTTCTTCTCTATTCTTATTTGGCTTGACTTGTTGTCTCTGTCTATTTGTTATTTCTCTGTCCTTCTCATGCTTTTTGATATGTGCACATTCTTCTCTCTTCACCTTTTCTCTTCTGTTCAGCTTTTGTTCAGCTTCTATTCCTTATCTCTGATCTTTCTTCACACTGCGCATGTTGTAGTTTTACCTTTCTACAGTTCAACTCATTTTTCATTTAGAACAACCAACCATGCACAGTCACTACATGCTTATTTTATCCAGTCCAACCCCTTCAGTTACCCCTCGAATCTCCAAGAAAACGCTTCATCAACTGAATCGCTAACCGTCCAAGAATCATGATTCAATTTCTCTAACTGAATCGTAACTGATTGATTACCTGTGAGGTGAAACAATAACCCTTCGATCAAGTTTCCAATTAACTAGCATCGTTGGATTAAATCCGCAGGATTTCGCATTTAGCTCATATGCCCACTAGCTGTGACCGAGCGCTAAACAAAATTTGAATTTCACGAATTCTCATCATGGCATTCCTGTGATGAAGGATCTCGACTCTCCAGGTCATGATCGTCGAGACTCTAAGATGGATCTTATCTCCGCTAGTTTCTTCCCCTCACGTGACCATTGGCAGTGACCACAGGCTGTGCCAAAAGGTGATTCGTATTTCATGTACTTATAAACTTCATCAAGCCTGATCAACAGTTGAGATCTCCAATGATCCGACTGTCCAAATCTCATCACGATCTCGCACATCATGATTCCTTTGATGTAGGTTTTTGATACTCCAAGTCGCAATCACTGAGACTATGAGATGGATCTTAACACCGCTAGCTTCTTCCTCCATCTTCCACAGATGTAACCACTGGTTATGACCATAGTGTTATTTAAAAATGCATTTCCCACTTTCACGTCTCGGGTATTCTATGATGAGTCCTCTGGACTCTCGATGTTACGAACTTCGAAATAGAGCTTGGCTTCTCTAGCTCTACTCTCCAGCTCTCGACGATGTGACCACGTGATATGAACACTCGCCAATCAAATGAACACTTCACTCCTTTGTCGTTCCAGTCAACAAAATGATGATCTTTCGCCATGTTTCCTATGGAACCAACGGTCCAGATATTATCGTGATTTCACCATGTGTCCTTCTTGAATCAACGGTCCAGATATTATCATGATTTCGAAACTTCATGGGCCTTCATCATGCCTGGGGCCTTATTCATGTCTGATCAATGGTCCACAATCTCGATGATTCGACAGTCCAGATCTTTTCGTGATCTTGCATATCATGAGTTCCCACACCATGCTCTGTTGACTCCTCCAATGTGCAAGTCAACAAAATTCCAATTGCTTGCCACATGTCCTATGACTCCAATAGTCAGGATTGTTATCATGATTTTTCATATCACAAGTTTGAACCTCTTTCGTTTGTATTTCCTGATCTGCAAAACTCTGAAACGAAACCTTTGTCATTCTTTGACTATTTTCCTCCTTCTGAGCTTACACTATTGATCTTCCCATTATCGCTATGCTACTGATCATGTTGATATTCGACGTCAATGAAAAACATGCATACTCTTCTTCTGTCTAAAAACATGCCAACAATCTCCCCCTTTGGCATTGATGGAAACCCCTTAAAAAACATGCAACTATACCACTGTAGCATCCTTGAAATTTACCACACTTTCTCCCCCTTTGACATCAATGTCAAATAATAAACACGCTCCCCCTGAGATGTTGCAGTACATACTCCCCTTGTCAACTATGATCAAGTTAGAAATACAATATATATTCAATAAGTACTCCCCCTCATCAGGTGAACATATTAGGCAAAAGAAGTTATAACCGCCAACTTTTGAAGAAGATATCCAAAAGGGGTTGCTACTAATGGTTTAGTAAAGATATCAACTATCTGTTCGGTGGAAGGAATATAATTCACTTGAACAATTCTGTTTGTAACTTGTTCTTTGAGAAATTGGTATTTTATTGGTATGTGCTTAGATTTTGAATGAAATACAAGATTCTTAGAGAGACTAATGGCACTAGTGTTATCACAATGAAGTGGAATGGGATCAGTGTAAGTTACCTTCAAATCTGCAAGAGTTTGTATCATCCATAAAATTTGTGTGTAGCAAGTAGCAGCAGCAATGTATGTTGCCTCTGTAGTTGATAATGAAATGGATTCTTTCTTTTCACTAAGCCATTCTACTAATGAGTCACCCAAAAAGAATGCTCCTCCACTGGTGCTTTTTCTCTCATCAACACAGTTTGCCCAATTGACATCTGAATAAGTAGTTAACTGAAAGTTTTGATTTCTAGGATACCACAAACCCTAATTCATTGTGCCTTTCAAGTACTTGAATATCCTTGTCACTGATACTAGATGACCTTGTTTAGGAGCAGACTAATAGCGACCTACCATTTCAATAGCTTGCATTATATTAGGACGGGAAGCTATGATGTACAGAAGACTGCCTATCATAGAGTGATATGTCCTTTGATCAACATCCAGTGAAATATTATCTTTATTGAGCTTGCAACTAATCACCATGGGTGTGCTAATAGGAGAGGAATCCTCCATCTGAAATTTATTCAACATCTCTTTCAAATATTTTTCTTGAGAGATAAATATTCCTGCATAACTCTGATTTACTTGTAAACCAAGAAAATATGACAGTTCTCCTATCATGGACATCTCAAACT
Source organism: Picea engelmannii (assembly GCA_009831015.1). Lineage (NCBI taxonomy): Eukaryota > Viridiplantae > Streptophyta > Pinopsida > Pinales > Pinaceae > Picea > Picea engelmannii. The sequence goes on along the minus strand of ML782017.1, from coordinate 3,299 downwards.
CTATTTGCATATAGTTAGAAAACCATTGGACAGATGATTCATTAGTACAACCAAAAATAATATCATCTACATAAACCAAAACAACAAGTAAATTATCACCTTCATACTTAATGTAGAGATTGTTGTCAACAATACCTTTCTTGAATCCTTTGTCTTGTAAAAATTTGTCCAATCTATAATACCAAGCTTGTGGTGCTTGTTTCAGTCCATATAAGGCCTTCTTCAACTTGAAAACATAACTAGGATTATATGTCAATGAGAATCCTTCAGGTTTCTCCATATATATCTCCTCCTCTAGATCTCCATTAAGAAACATTGTCTTAACATCCATTTGATACACTTTAAAGTTCTTATGGCATGAATATCCAAGGAACATTTTGATGGCTTTCAATCTTTCCACTGGTGCAAATGTTTCATCAAAGTCCTAACCTTCAACTTGTGCATACCCTTTATAGACCAATATGGCTTTATTTATAACAACTTGTCCTTTTTCATTCATTTTATTATTGAACACCCATTTTGAACTTATTACATTCTTATCTTCGGGTCTAGGTACAAGCTCCCAAGTATTGTTCTTCTTAATCTGATCAAGGTCTTCATTCATAACTCTAATCCAATCATCATGTTGGTTGGATTCATCACATGTTTTAGGTTCAATCATAGATAAAAAGGAAACATGAGATTGTTCTGAGTCTTTAATCAATTTCCTTCTTGTTTGAACTCCTTTATTTATATCTCCAATTATCTGATTTTCAGGATGATTCTTTCTAACAGTTCTGAGAGGTGAGTTTGTTTCTTTCTGTTGATTTATGTTAGCCTGAGTATTTGTATCTTCATCTGATTCATATTCTTATCTTCCTAATCCTTGGACCTGTTCATGTTCATCTTCAACTATATCTTTTGTGCTTGGTTCATCACTGCTTACATTTTTGACCGGGATTTCTTCATCAACTTTTATGTCTATACAATCAACTAGTTTATGCAGCCTCTTATTGTAACATTTGTACCCTTTACTGTTTGTAGCATAACCCAAGAAGATACCTTCATCAGCCTTGTCATCATATTTGCCAATATTTTCATCATTATTCTTAATATAACATTTAGTCCCAAAGACTTTACAATGCTTGATTAAAGCAGGACTTCCAAACCATAGTTCATAAGGAGTCTTGTCACTGTGTGGCCTGAGATGAGCTTTGTTAAGGATATGAATGGTTGTATGAATTGCTTCTACCCAATATGTGTGAGGTATGTTCCTTTCATTCATCATTGATCTTGCCATTTATTGTACTAATATATTATGCCTCTTAACAACTCAATTTTGTTGTGGAGTCCTTGGAATTGTGTACTCTCTTTTGATCCCATGTTTATCATGGAACTCTTTGAAGTTCCATGAACTAAACTCTCCTCCTCTATCAGACCTTACTGCCTTTAATATTTTTCCTTTTTGATTCTCAGTCGGAGCCTTAAACACTTTGAATTTTTCAAATGCTTCATATTTTTCCTTCAAAAAGGCAACCCATGTTAGTCTAGAAAAGTCGTCAATAATCAACATAAAATAATTTTATTTTCCTATACCTTCTTTCCTTGATAGTCCACATAAATCCATATGTACTAACTAGAGAGGTTTTTTTGTTGAAGGAAAGTTTTTTTTTATTTGAACTGAGTTCGAGTAAGTTTTTCTATCTGGCAAGGTTTACAAACAGAGTTGTATGGCTTTGATATCTTCAGAAGATATTTTACTGCACCATTGTTTCTGAGCTTGATTATATGATCAAAATTTAAGTGTCCAAGTCTCCTATGCCATATCCAACTTTCATCATACTTTCCTAAGTAACATTCTTATTTTTCTTCTTTTAACACAAGCATTGTTTTATGTTCTTATCCCTTTTTCAACTAACTGTCCTGAATTCACCGATTTTATTCTATAATCTTTAGAGGTAAAAATGATGTCACATCCTCGGTCACAGACTTGAATGACACTAGGAATATTATGTTTCAGGCCTTCTACAAACAACACATCTTGAGCTTTCCCTTTTCCATTACTGAAACTTACCATTCCTTTACCTTTTATTTTTCCTAGTGCATCATTTCCAAAAGTTACATTCCCTAATTTGCTTTCACTTAGAGTTAGAAACTTACTTTTGTCTCTAGTCATATGTTTGGAACATCCACTATCAATATACCAGGGAATATTTTTCCTTTGGGCTGATAACACTAATCCGCACTGGTCATCTTCTTTCTTCTTCCAAACTTTGAAATTTTTAGCAGCAGGATTCAGATATGGCTTATAGTTTCTTAAGCGACAGTCTGTAGCTTTATGTCCATAATTATGGTAGTTGTAACATTCTGGTTCACTGAATAATAGATCATAATGATTGTTATGGTCATAACCATTGTTATGTTTTACCTACATCTTTCCTCCATCCATCACATGATTTATAGTATGTGGTTGTTTGTTTCTTGAATGTCTCAATCTTTGTTGTGGCAGATAATTATTCCTTGAGTATCTTGATTTCAAATATCTTGATCTTAAAGAATAGTCTATAGATTTGTGACCAAAGTTAGAATAGAAAAACAATAGCCATAGAAAAACCTTTGTACCTAGATAAAGGTTGTAGTTGATTTCTTCCATGTTGATGATTTCTTTGATCAGAAAATGTGTTTGTGTTATTTCTTTGATCTACAGATTCGGTTCTGGTACTTTTTCTTTCATTCCTTCTTGATGGTTGATTTTCTTTCTTTGTTTCCGCAGAGTGGTTTTTGTCAATGATTGTAGTTTTGACAAACTTGATGGGTTCTGTTGTTGGGTATTTCTACCCTACGGACTAATAATCTAGGGCTCTAAACTTATACGCAGAAAATGACCCTTAAGACTTAACTTTTGACCTTCTACCCGAATCTGAAACCTCTTTCTTCACATGCATACAAGAGAAGAATAAACCAACCTTTTTCCG
>ML782016.1:382721-401259 GCA_009831015.1 Picea engelmannii | reverse complement strand
GGATCTCTTGATCTTCCACTTTGTGAAAATATCAACAACACATTAAGACTTTAACTATCGTTTAAAGCCAAGCACACACTAGAAAAATTCCTTTAAGATAAATCAAGCAAAGCACTATCTAGTAGGAAGAATAGTTATGCCATCCAACACTATAGAAAATTACCGATGCAAGTGCAACTTGAACATGGAAGCACCCTCCAAGTATACTTTGCAAAGTGTGACCTGACGTCTACCCTAGGTACCATGGTATTCCCCTGTAGTCACCTATGTAAGTCCCTAAAATATAGGAAACTAAGTTTCTAGCTTGCAAATAATCACCAGGCGGGTACATTCGACAGTTGGGTAGACTGCAATGAGCAGGATAACAAGTCTGAAACCTACTGAGGGTATCAAAATAAAGTGGTCTGGAAGACAACATAGGATCTTGAACAGATTCAAGGTCCACGAAGATCCGTAGGCAAATTCATTCAAAATTATTCCCACGACAGATCCTCAATATGTGTTCCTCACTTCGTTTAGTCTGGATTTGGAGGAGTTATCTCTGCTTCCTTTCCTCACGTGACCTCATGTTTATCCCCTGTGTTAGAGAGGGGTCCTAGATAAATTTTACATCACTGGACTTTAACACTGCCTAGATATGACTCCAATGTTTGTTTAACGACCTTGAAGAGTTTCCTCTCCAATGTAATTCAAGGCCCTAACCCTAAACTAGTTAGTTGACCCTACAAACAAAAAATTCTAATTAATTTTATATTTAGCATTTGTTTTAATGGCTTGTTTTACTCAAAGGACATGGTGATGAAACTAGTGATGTTATGATAGATGAAAAGAGGAGAAAAGATGAAACTCTAAAAGCAAAATTACTTCTAGTTAAAAGTAAATATTTACAACTAACTCTTTGTAACCAACTTTTCTTTAACTAATTTTTTTTCAAGTTTAAAAATAAGACCCAAAACGATATTTTGATTGACTGCAAGCTACTTAAGTTTCAAAAAATCAGTAAAGAACTTAAAAAAAAACTCTTTTTCCTTTCTAGTAAAATAACTAACTCCAACTACTTTACCAAACTAAAAATGAATTTTTTTTTTTTTTAAATGCTTCAAATAGAAAAACTAAAATAAATATTTTTTCTCTTTTCTGAAAGAAAATGAAAGGGGTAATAAGAACAACAAGACAATACTAACACAAATCTTTGACCTACTGTGGATCGCAGGGAATCACAAAAGAAACCAAACAAGCAGATCAATCATTCAAAGACTTTCTTAAAACTGTTTCAAAAGTAAACACAAGAAACTTCAAAAAGACAAGTAAACTGAATTCTAACCCAAGATATGGCTGTAAAAACAAAGACTTTTGACTCTGTCAAGAAACCCTGAGAATTATAAACCTCAATAAAGAAAGAGGTTGGCTGCCTCTTTTTTATTTTTTAGTTTCTTGAACCAGATACACTATTGTTGCTTCAACAACATGCGTATGTATGTGGGTTGTTTACTAATCAGAGTGTGTATGTACATGGGCTGACCCAAAGTAGGGCATGTACACCTCTGTACTTCCTTAAAAAAGAAAGAAAATAGACAACCTTACAGAGCAAGGAGAACTGGTATGGCACCTAAAGGTGACCAAAATCCCTTAAAAGACTCAGAAGACTCAATAGAAACTCGAAAGGAAGAAAAACCAACCAGACAACCCAAAATCCCCCAAAACACTAGAGGTTTCCCCAATATGGTCGTCAGTTATGCTAGAATGAAACAACCCCCTATGACTACACCAAGGTTCATAATGTAGGAAGATCAATTAACCGTCTAAAAGTCAACTACTTCTCTAAACTACCCCAAACTTACTGAAACTTATACAAGAAAAGCAAAGATGAGGGATATCGGGTAACTATACCTCTACTCTGTGTCCGGTGATGATCTCCTCACACTTGAAAGTTTTGCTGACTACATGCCTCCTCCCAAGGATGACCTGCATTCAAAGATAGAAAAATAGAAAAATACAAGCATGCTATTTCATGTACAAATTAGGGTTAGATGTTAGAATCTCAAAACATAAACCAATAAAAGCATTCAATACACCATGATTTGGGACAAGAAAAGTAATTCTTTTATTAATAACTCAATGATTTTACCTTTACAATCAAAGCCGGCTACCACTCCACAAACCTGGCCTGAGCTCCTCTTCACCAAACTCCAAGTGCACCTTTTTATGGCTTCTCCTCTCAAATTTCTGATCTCTTCTTGGGAAGTGAATGGGTTCTAATGGAGGAAGAAGGGATAATGGGGAAATGCTGAAGAAATTCTCACAAAAGAGTTGTAATAACTTGGGCAAGGAGGGGATATAGTTTCATTGTTATTATGTCTAGATGTGAAATGAGACCCCAACACCTCATTTTATATGACAAAAGGATGGTTATTCGGTTTGGTGATGAGCTATAGTAGGTGGATTAGTTGGGAAACTACCCGATAGCCCATAATCTCAATGAATTCCTTGCAATTTTTGCAAGTATACGTGGGCTGTAATGGTGCAACATGTGTATGTATGCAAGTTGTAGTGGTGCAACAAGCGTATATACGCATAACGTATTGGTGTAGGGTGCACACATATTAAAAAAATTGTTTTTTAAGAAGAGAAACTCAGTGGTGCTTTGACAAAAAATGCAAGTAAGAGGGCCAAAGGCTAGGTATGCATGTGTAGAGAAATTTAGGGTTATAACACTGGGCCTCCACCACTTCAATCCTCCACAAAAGGCAAGCTCATATAAGAGAGACAATGAGTTTGTCCATCAAATAAGGAAGAGCTTGGGGGCTGAATAGTGTGTTCAGACTTAAAAGGACAAAGGGATGCAGAGTCAATATGAAGTGAATAATTTCTCCAGAGTAACTTTGCTCTCAAAGTTGAATTCTTCTCCCCTTTTCCACAGCTTGGATATGGACCATTTATATCCTTAAAATGGAATTGGTGGGCTGATTTATAACATTACCAGTATATGGAAGGTCAAGGATCATGGATCTCATGACGTGACATGGAAACCCAACACCATTTTTTAATTTTGAGCACAAAACCCAATGTACACGGGCTGTAATGGTGCAAACTATGTATACACATGTTGTATAACTGTTAGGGAACGTATATGTGGAAAAATATATTTCTTAGCTCTGGGATTTGCAAAAAGGGACTTCAATTATGCATAGGGAAATGGAAAAGGCCTTCTGAGAAAGTTTTCATGGGGTGATGCAAATATTGTTATAACAGATGCCCCCTAATGTGTGAGGGAAAATGAGTATTTGCGATGGCCGAAATACATTATATTACCCAGAAGTGGAGTAATGGAGACCCAATTAAATGAACTATTTGCTCATAAGAACATTAAAATCCATGTTGACTTTGTGCACATGGATGCCAATTTGAATTACACTGTAGATCCATGTGGAAAAATACCAAACAGCTGTTCATGGCCATGAATAAGCAATACAAGAGTAGATACATGCCATAGGCTGTCATTGTCATGAACAAGGCCCAATGAGAACCAGTCTCAAAATCAATCTGAAGATATCTGTATATAATGGAGTACTATTTGATCTCCCATGATCACTGAAGTCATATAGGTACTAGTCCAATGAATGATAGAAACAACTCAAGAAATATGTGACTGTAAATTCATGTCTTCAAGTCTTCTACACAATCCACCAAAGGTGCAAGTCTACATCATGTGAATAAAGGATTTGAGTTCGAGCATATTGAGACTTCATTTGATTACCGATCATTAAGGTATACCATTAACAAACGTGAGACAACCTACCCATAATGAAAGTAGGTATCAAGGCACCGAGTACATTCCTATAAGTGTGAATAAAGGTGTTGAGGTTGAACAATTGAAGAATACATCGATCATGAGACATTGATGTATTCCCAACTGTCGGTGGCAAGAGAACCTGCCATTGATGACTGCAAGCCTCTAGGTACTCATAGGAATATAGGCCTCGTTTCCATAATAGATGGGCTAAAGTCGATGGAAGGATAGCCGCTGAAAGGAGAGGATTAAGAAATATCTCATCATTCAACATGAGGTGAAAACCATGATCTTGATGATTTGGAGGAACTCAAACGAAGAACATTTTCACGAACCAATGACCCTGTGCGCATTTCGCATGCACCAAATGCAAGAAGTGCACGAAAAAGACCCTCTGAATAGAAGATAATAAGGAAAATTACTGACAAAGGTGAGGAAACCACCAATAAGGCTAATGGAATCCAAGACATTGCATGAATCCCTATGTGTGAATAGATTTCTTGCCATCGAACAGAAGGGAAACCCCCAGTTAATGACCAATAATGAAATGTCGACTGTTGGGTTCAAGGTTATATATCAATAATGAAAGTAGGACCAGGGTGCACAGTAGGACTACAACTTCATGTAACTCTGAGACACATTGAGGATATGGTCGACATGAAAATTCAAGAGTTCTGATAAATGGATGGCATAGGCTGATAGACATCCTTTGAACAAGAGAATGAGACATATGGATGACTCTGTAAGAATATACGCAAATGATGAAACTTTGTGATGCAAGAGGTACCAATCAAACTCTCCATAGGGATTGGAAGAGTAATGATTTGGGGGAGCAAAATATAAGTAATGATGTCAACTTCCTAAGTTCATGCTAAACCCAAAATTTTGATGAAAAGTGGACTCAAAAGTTTGTGCTTTGTTCAAAGGCGACACAAGTGCTTCCAACATAAGATAATATTCTCTTCCCACCCGTCTTTTTTTGTTTTTTTATAGTCAAATGAATGCTATGATACAGAGGAGGAAACGAGTGTCGCTAGTAAGAAACTAGTTCCAACAGTGGAACATACCTATGCTCAATGAAAGGAGGTGCATGTAGGATATGGACACTCGGGGGTATTTTTCCTCTTGGGGTTTAGGGTGTCAATATGAAAATGATATAAACAAGGATCTTCTTGGATGATGATGCAACTGTTGAGGTGATAGGCTTATAATGAAAAAGCGAGAATCAAAAATAGAATCAATACTGCAAGCAAGAGAATGAGATGAAATTACAACTTAACACCAAAGAATGTCCTTTTTCACAAATTTAGTCTACCTGGTTTGAAAAAAGGGTTAAGCTTACACCAGATAGATGTCCTTTAAAATCCAATTTACGAGTGTGAAAGAGACAAGTTCACTAGGAAATATTTTCTCTTTTTGAGAGAGTCCGAAAAGAGATTAAACCAGAATCATTGATGCTTTTCTAAGCAACATATCATGGGGGAGACCAGGGCTCCCGTGCAGGACTTATGTGAAAGTTCAACAACTTACGAACAAATGACACAAGCTTGGGAAAACCTAGAGCTTTCCAGGTAAAGGGGGATAAAATACTTGCAAATATTACCTTCTCAATGATATATTGAAGAAAACCCCTTATCTGAAAGGGCGTAGAAGAATGAATTTGATACCACACAAGACCATACCAGTCAAAGGAAACCCCCCTAGGACTTGGAGGGAGTGTACTCGGGGAGAGTGGAATGCTCTCTTGTTCAGAAGGTATAAGACAAGAAATGTTAATGACGCGGGAAAAAGATGCGCCACTCTTGAAAACAAGAGTGGTATCGGGTGAATATTGCATCAACATGATTGTTGTGTCAATCAAAGGAGAATTAGAATTTTGGGAAACCAAAAACGACTCTGAACTCAAAGGGTTATCAGACAAGGAATGCGCTTCTTCTACTACAACAGTAGTAGGGCACAAGTGAGTTAAATGACCTGCTTTTCAAATCCTACAAAGGAACTTGGGCTTACATAATATACGTCAAGGCCTCTCAATCATATGAATTCCCCCACCATCACTCACAATGGTTGGTGACATGCTCTCAGCGTGACCTATAGAGGCTAGTGGTTCATCTCCAACATGATTTACATATGTTTTTGATGATTCTCCAACATGGCTGACCATGGTTGGAGATCTGATGTCAATATGATTCATAGTGACTAGAGTTGTGCCCCCATCATGACTTGCAGCAGATGGTTGCGACAATTGAGACAAAAGTTCCTGGAAAGATTGGGTTTGAGAATTCGCAGGCCAGTAAGTGATCTGGTCTACACCCTGACCTTTCCCGACAAGGTAGTATCCTCTTCCAAATTGATTCATAGAGGGTTTTGAAGGAATCACCACCAAAGAAGACATTTGCGAAGAGAAAACATCATGACAATGGTAATTCAGGTGAGGATATATGCTTCCCACAGATGAAGGGACCCCGTGAAGGGGGTTCCCCATACTATAAAATTCACTCCCTCCATATGAAATACCAGAGGATAGATGGAGGTATTCCACGGGAAAAACATTTGTAGGAACTAGCATAGCAGAGGAAGGATAGTTGGGTGGGATGTAATAAGAAGAATGACTGCCCATTTTAGCACTTGCTCCTAGAAAAGTGAAGCTAGGATTGGATCCATAGGAAGGAATATTCCAACCTCCCACCGTGAGAGTCAATTGAGGGATATGGCTCCCATCAAACGAAAATGTAGAAAAAGGAGGCATCATGCCCCCGGATCCAAAACTAATATTCATATAAGAAGGTGTGGGAGAGGATGGAAAGGGTGAAGGCATGTCTAGCATATCAAGAGAAATATTATTAGAGGCCCAAGGTATTGAATGAGTATCATGACCCTACATACCACTATGAAACACAGATGGATTCATCCCCATGAAATGAGAAAACATGATGGGGGAAGTAGTGCTAAATGAGGGATTCAAAGGGAATACACTGTCCATAATAATGAAAACTCACGATGCAATACAAAATCCTAAGGAAAACTAATAATCAAAAGAGCACACAAAAATAAACAAAAGGCCAATATTCACATACACAAGATAAAGTGGTCGAAAGGGGAATACCTCCCTAAAGTAGGTATGCCTTGCCCAAAAAGGGCTTGAGAATCCCTGCAAAAGATTAGAGGTATCAGAATCAGTTATAAGAGCCCTCGTGGGCTTAACAACCAGTCGGTTAGATCCCCCCGGAGAGGTAATCCTCCATAAAGGATGCATACTGTCTGACCCTTATCTGACTCAGGGTACCTATAGAATAAATCCTACAAGTAACCTATGTGGTACCTATGTCAAGCAACTAAGACACCACAATATAACCGATGTGCAGGTGGACATTCGTAAGTCAGGTCTACCGTATGGGAAGGGCAACAAATCCAAAAATCTCGAAATAACTGTCTCTCATAGAGGTAAAGGTAATATCAAGACCCCCATATATGAATAGATCCCCAGAAATATCTCTAACACTAAGAAGGTATTGGGGGGATATCCCCTCAACCAACCTCACACGACCTCATTATTAACTCTGGTCTAAGCGGTGCCTCCTGACATCACGAATTATACAATGGATTTCACTACTCCCTTAGTCAGACACATATGTTGATTTTAATATACTTGGAGAAGTTTACTCACAAAATCCTATTCCAAGGCTCTAAATCCTAAGCTAGTTTGTGCACCCTGAAAAATGAAATTGTTTCTAATCTATTTTAAATTTATCAGTGCTACTTTTAGTGGCTTTGCTTACTCAAAAAGGTGTGGTCGTGAAACTGATGATGTTACGACTCAACAACTAAAATAAATGAATATCAATAAAATGCAAAGTCCTAACTTAAATTCCTAATAAATTATACGATTTTCAAAATGCAACTTTCAATTTAACTCTGCAATTCCAAATAAGATGCAATGTTTCCATACATGTACTAAGATCAATGATAAGAACCCAAAAGATCAAATGCTAACAATGCAAAATGTATATTTTTTGTATTTTCAATACAAAAGAATGAAAATGCAAGGATTGAACAACAACTTGATATAAATACACTACTATATGTAAACATATACAAACCAAGTAGAATATCAATAAGTAAATACCCAGCCCAAGATGCAAGGACAAACAATGAAAAGGATGATGAGAAAGAAAAACCTCCCAAAAATTCAACCAAAGAAAGGTTTCCTATCACTCTGCAGACACTTAACAATCATGACAGAGGCATAATAATAGTCAACAACCATCAAGAATTACCCAAGAAGCATAAAACTCAACAATCAAGCAAACAAGAATGATGTACGCGATCGTTCAGGAGAAAACCGCGTATATACGCCTCCTACATAACGATAGTTCGTGTATGTAAACGAATGTTAGGAAAGAAACCGCGTATATGTATTGAAACACTGCTAGGTTAAGGATAAAGCCAAGAAACTCAGACTCAAAATGAATAGAGGTTGTCAAGCAATCAAACGAGCAGAAACTCAAGATAAATGAGAGCAATCAAAGGAGAAAAACACTCCAAACCTTGAAAATAATATTCAATCCCTAGTATGGTCGCCAATTCTGTTACGAGGAAAATCACTCTATGGCATGGGGTAAACCACAACATACGAAAATGACTACATAAATCAACTATAATCTCAAGTATGCTATATAAACAAATATGCTAACAAGACAAGATAAAGAGCCTAACTCGTCTAGACATTCAATGAAGTCCACCGTTGAGCACTTGACTTAAAGCAATACACCTGCAACTTGTCCTCAACAACTAAGATACGTAAGCATATGGTGACAATATATAAATTTAGCACATATAATAACATAATCCATCAATATTCATAAAAAATATGCCCATGGAATAACAATTAAAATATTTGCAAGACATCAATTGGATCAAAAAAGAGTATTTCTATTAAAATGTAATCAACAAAAGTGTATGAATAACAAACTTATGTGTCGACACGCTCAGAACCGAGAAACTAAGTCCCTTCCAGCTGGGCCTCCACCACTTCAATCCTCCACCAAAAGAAAGCTCATATAAGAGAAACAATGAGGTTCTCCATCAAATAGGGAAGAGCTTGGGGGATGAACAATGTGTTCAAACTTAAAAGGGCAAAGGGACGCAGACTCAATATGAAGTGAATAATTTCTCCAGAGCAACTTTTCTCTCAAAGTTGAATTATCCCCCCCTTTTCCACAACTTGGATATGACCCATTTATATCCTTAAAATGGAACTAAAGGATCGAGTCAGAACGTTTCCAGTATATGGAAGGTCAAGGATCATGGATCTTGTGATGTGACATGGAAACCTGACACCATTTTTTAATTTTGAACACAAAAACCGAAGTACGCAGGCTTTAATGGCGCAACCTGCATATACACATGTTATATAGTTGTTAGGGTGCATATATGTGGGAAAATATGTTTTTTAGCTCTAGGATTTGCAAAAAGGGACTTCAAGTATGCATAGGAAAATGGAAAAGGCCTTATGAGAAAGTTTGCATGGGGTGATGCAAATCTTTCTATAACACCTCCTTATGGATTTGATTCGGAGCCAGAATCTTCCTCGGACTCGGAAGATTTCATCTTGGCCACTAGTGACTGCTTGAGAGACATTCTTAGAACATATGCCAATGGATTTTATGGTATTCACAGCACTTTCCCATGTCCTTCTTCGACTTCTCGTTACCCTTCTTGTGTTGTGTCTTGGACGGGTTGTCCTGAGAGTGGCCATCTTTGCTCTATCCCTTGTTTTGTGGGTTTGGGCCACCTTTTCCCTACTTTGGGTGTGAGGAGTTTTCATATCCAAACTCTCGCCTCTTCTTCTTAAATTTATGCTCGATCTTGATAGCATATCTATAAGCCGCACCTAATGATGCGATGTCCAGAAACTCATTTTTTTTTTTAATGTATCTATGTAGACATATGTGGTATTTGAGAACCATATATCATTTAGAGTCTTTGATACCAAATTTGGTGCACAGTGTATGGAAACTATTGGTCAAATATGGTACTGTTTGATCCCTTTCCTGACGCAGGATGGTCCATCTTGTGTACTGGTCATCTTAGCTTCCAAAAGGGTAGTATTTTTATTTAATGGCACCCCTGAAGGAATCCCATGTTGGGGAGACAGAAAATATGTCATATTATTCTATGGCCCTTTTCTCAGAGTAAGTATCCCACCAATCCTTAACATGGGGGATGGCCTTGAGGAGTGAAAAAGTAATATTTTCCGTGTTGGAAAAATTGTGGATCGAAAAATACCCTTCGAGCAGATTCAACCATTTATCTATAGCATTTGCATCTATCATTCCTTCAAATAATGGAATATCAAAATTTACTTGTACCTTGAAGGGGGTTGTATGGCCGCTTGATGAAGATGCATCTCTTGTGGGTAGCCACCAAAGGATTTGAGCAAAGTTGTCCATAATTTCATTCCTTTTTCACGCAAGGGATTCCCCGAGAAACATTTTAAAAGGATATACTGCTCCATCATATTTATTTTCATCCCCCATTGGTTTTTTTGGGCTCGACATGATCGATCTTGCAAAGGCTCGACTGGTTTGAGTCCCAACTTCTTCTACCAAGATCTTATCAAGGATATGCATGAAGAAAAATAAATGAAGAGCATACCGCTCTGATACCACTGATCCAGATTTATGAGCAGAACAAAAGGAATAAAAAATTGAATACAATAACATAGATATACAAAGAACAAAAACATATATCCAATGAACAATAACTCTATTGAATAAATAAAATATGTTGAAATTGTAAAACTACATAACTGAAAACAATTTGCTCGAATGGTGGTATCTATATTTGAGAAGAGATGTGGCTTCTATGCACATTTGTTTGAGCATAATGATTACAATGAGGCTCCAGAGGCCTTTTTAACATTACTCATGAATTCGAAAACCCTAGACATTTAAAAACCTAACCCTAGGAGATGAAACTCCAAAAGTTATGTGGGCCCTGATGGGTAAGTTGGTACCTCAACTTATGAGGATCATAACTTTTGCATATGACCTCTGTTTTAGGCGCATGATAGCCCATTGGAAAGGTATGTTTAAGAACTACACATTATGTTATCAAAATTGGACTTAGTCTATTGTTTGACAATAGAAATCCAAAAAACATTGTTTAGGGCCCAAAAATGGACCTAGAAGTAAAGAAAGATGTTCTGACATGAAAACTTCTGAAATGAGCCAGTTGGATTAGGTGGGAGGCCTCCAATATCCAACTGGAAGCTCTGTAGCGATTCAGGCAATCCCAAAAGTGTAGAAACCAAAACTACAAATAATTACAGAATAACGTGTTGAACTAAAACCTGTCAAGAGGAGACAATTGGAATAGGTGGATGGCCACCAATATCCACCTGGATCAAAGGTAGTCGTAGATAAGGATGTATTGCGAGTACAATATGACCAACTTAGGTTGGAGTGGGATGAGGCCACATAGAGGACAAAGAGAGTGAAACATGTAGTATAGGGGTTTATAATATTATTACATAAATTCCTAGGGAGGAAGATGCCCCGTTAGAAGAATAGGTGACAAAGATCAGTGAAGCCATTCATGGCTTCCATACAAATATTACTGATTTGGAAGTGTTTGAAATACCAAGAAATCCACCTGAGGGAAGGGAGAAAAGCGAGAAGACGATGACAATGACTGTTGAGAACATCAAAATTTTGGAAGCAGAGTGTTCTAAGCTATACGAAGAAAGCACATGAGTATGGAATCAGCTGAAAAAAGACATGGAACTGTAGGAAATTGGGTAGAAGTTATAGGCTATGCAAGACAAGGCATAGAGTTTTAAGGAAGTAATGAGAACATTAACACCAACAAAGATGATGGTAGTAATGGAAGAGAATAGAAAATTGTGCTCAAATATGAACCAGATGAGGGTGCAATAGCAGGCTCACACAAAAATGATTGAAAAAATGCAGGAAGAAGAATACAAAGTGACAACAAAAGTAGTAATTATGTAGGGTGTGGTCAAGAAGGAAGTACAAGAAAGTGAAACAAAATTGAAGACCCATATTACTGCAAAGACGACCGAGGGAATTTCACTACAGGAAACACTTCAAGATAAAAGATCACAACTGTAAAGGAGACATTTTAGAAGTTCATGGAGACCTGGAAGAAAGCATGAAGTGAATCGAGACGAGCCAGAGGTGAGTGTTGGGGACCTGTTGGAGTAGGAAATTTTGGGTAAGTTTTCAGAATCACGTAGGAGAAAAATGTGTGACAAGTTAGCAAAGGAGAAGCACACACGAAATACAATTAGCGCATATTCAAGAGATAACATGTGGAATCTAGAAGTTAGTAATAGTAGTTAGACCATTTTGGTCCATTTTGGTAATGGGATAAGACCTAATATAAATGTATAAATATGTATGGGTTTTGGGTAGAAAGGGGATTAGTGTGTGAGAAAAGTGATGGATGATAAAATAAGGATGTCAAAGAAGTGAAATAATAGAATGAGAGTATGAGCGAATGGTATGAGTAGAGTTCGGGAGTATGATTGGAGAATGAGCTAAGTGTTGATGTTTTGTTTGATACGGGAGGATATTTCCCTCCTATATGGTATTTCTTAGATGATGAGAATATTCCAGAAGGAAGAGATCCATTGAATAAATGTTGAAACACCCCAGAAGAGAAGTCAATCCAGAAGAATTAGAATAATGAAGTGGCACCTATCTAGAGAAGAAGCCAACCCAGTCTAGTGGCCAAGAAAACTATAAATAGAGAATGTCTTGGCTCATTTGTTCACTCACTCACACTCTCTCAGCTACACCGAAGCAAGGCGCAAGTTTGGAGAAGGTGACACAGCTGCTACAATGACTAAATTTTTTCTTGTTCAGTCTTTTGGTATCTCTCTCTTGTGCGCTACTCCTTAAGGAGGTTCACTACCTTGGTATGGTGTTGTTGTTGCAATTGTGGTCATATTTTTGGTTGAGCTAGACATTGTGCTAGGGTTTATCTATTTGGACTTGATTTGTGAACATAATCTATCTAAGAAATGTTGTTGGGTTTTCCCCCCATTTGGGGTTTTCCCAGGATAAATATCTTGTGTTCCTTTTCTCTCTTGTTTATGTTGCTACTACTCAGTACATAATATGTATATGATAATGGTAATGAACTAAAAGAACACAAATAACACTAATGCTCTCTAAATAAGGAAAATATAACATGGAATCAGAGTTGGTTACCTTCATAACAGTTTGACCACTGGAAGGAAGATCGCTACAATAACACCTTGCAACTGTAATACTTTGTTGATATTGTTGAGAAATATCCCAAGGATGTTGGTAATAATTCCTTCATAGAGAAGTGTGCCCTAACCTAGTGTACCCCCTGAAACCCTCAACGTGCAGTTTGGTAAAGTTTGAAAAATTGAGGTTTTCAGTGCTAGGGTTTTTACCGATGAAAAATGTCAACCGAAATGAGAGTTGAAGATAGATTAGATGGAGCAAACAACTTCAGATATTGGAAGCACAAATTTCTCCTCATTATATAATATAATGATTTATTGGATCATTTCAAGCAGATGCTTTGAGAACTAGAAGAAGAAGACACCAAAACAAATTCAGGGAAGAATGAGGTCAAGGCCAAGAGGATCTTGACACACTTAATAAAGGATCATCTGATACCTAATGTATCATAACTAAAGCCACCAAAGGGAATGTTTTATTCCCTAACCAGACTTTATGAATGTAAGAATACCATTTGAAAGCTTACTATACAACATCAACTCAGAAACGTGACCACGATAAGATTAGAAATAGTAGCCGACTATTTCATGAGGATCTCACAGATCAAGGACTGGTTAGAAGCCATTGGATATCTATTAGAATACGATGAGCTCATGACTAATAAACTCAATGTATTTCCATCCTCTTGGGATCCATTTTTTCAAGGTATTTTTGCCAGAAGCAAATTTCCAAGTTCAACAAGTTATGGGTAGACTGCACCCAAGAGGAATCCAGGTTCATATCCAAATCACATAAGACTAATGATGATGAAAATGAAGCACTTACTGCCCAAGTGAAGAAGAGAAAGTAAAGGGAAGAAGGTAGCCCGAATAATCCTAAGAAACCATACCACATGAAGGATGCATCAAATATCATATGCTATAATTGCAAGGAGATGGGCCATTATGCTACAAAATGTCCTCTTAAAAATGAAAATGGAAAGAAGAAGCACCATGCACATGTATCATATAATGAAGAGTAGGATGAAAAGTATGTCCTTTATCCAGTAGTGCTTTCAAGCATAAGACCATGGAAACTATAGAATACAACCCAAGTGGGACAAAATCAAATAAACTCCAGTTTTGCATACCGGGTTTGATGTTTCTTTATATTGCTGCAATTGAAGTAAGTGTTGTAACTAGAATATAAGTCTTTAGAATTCTATTATTGCTATTGCTATTACTAGTTTAGTAAAGACTTGATTATTGTTGGTAAAACTACTATTAGGTAAATGATCATATTTTTTTTGTAAGTAAGAGTTGTATAAAAATCCTTCAAAAAACCAGAGTTACAATATCATCAAGAGTTCTGGACTGTAGTAACTAAACTACCCTGAAGGGAAACCAGTTCAACCAGTCGGTCAAAGTAAAGCTAATTGTCTTAAGCTGCCAGTCTGATAATGAAAAAACTTAAACATAAAAACTATAGTCTCCACAAAAAAACATATCAAACATGGTCATGGGCTCCATGAGGCCAAAGAAAATCAAACACTTGGCTAGGCTAACATAAAGAAACTTGTGTCGATCATGCGGTTGGCTTGTAGCAAGGCCACGCAAACTGGGAGGTGGCGAAGGCTGTTGGGTCCACAGCTTCCTCTTCGACGCTTGTCCCTTCCATCTCCATGTGCTCGTGCATAGCAACACTCGTGTCAATGTTGCCTCCCACCCTTTTTTCTTTGACCCATGTACCCCCCTCCTCCATGGCCTCATACATCGTCTCCAAGCCCCTCCTCTTTGACAAGTGTCCCTCCGTCTTCCATGGGCACGTGCATGGCAATGCCCTAATCATCTTCGTTGCCAACCCCTGTAGCATCTGCTCCTCCATCCCTTGAGTCATCTCTATTTCCTCCCCCTATGGCTTCGCCTACTCTTGGTGTCAATTGGAAATCCCCCTACATAGTGGAGAGAATTTCCAAGAGCTCTGAGGCCTTTTCGTCCATGATTTCCACTCGAAACTAGAGGTCGTCCAGGCCTTGTCGCAGTTCAAATACTACACCTTATAGGATAGCAAGGCTATCCTACAATTGTGAGTCTGGTACTGAGTCTAAGAAGGAATAAGGCCTTGGTTGTGGTCCTAGAAGATTTGGTGGTGCTCCCAGGTGAGGCCGACTAGAGGGGTTATCTTACTGGACTGGTGCGCTCGCCGGTGATTTGGGTGGGGCTGCAGGAAATGAAATAAGGAGGAGGCGAAGTCGAAAGAAGGCCCCAGGTTAAAGCCCAAGGAATTTTCAGAGAGGGAAATCCATTCCATCTGGCTTGCGGAGGGAGAGGAGAGGAACGGGGAGGTCAAAGGGACTTTGTCAAGACTGTGACTAAGAAGAGTGCAAGGAAGATGAAGCCGATGATGATTTAAGGGATGGTGTAAACGGGGGTCTGAGAACCACTCGCGGTTGGCTTGGATGCCAGGTCGAGCTGCGCTTTGGTTTTCCCCTTTTCCTTGGCATTCTAGTGGCACTGAGGGGAAATGCAAGCGTAGGGAGGAAGAATAGGTAATGAAGGTGTTGGTGGAAGTGATGCAGCTTGAAGGGGTTCTCAAAGTTGGAAGGGAACTTATGTAAATGCATCTGGCCGGAGGCATGGTGTCGAGGCTACTAAAGGAGGAAAAGGCACACGAGCAAAGTAAATTTGAATTCATGGCTCTGTGCCATCGAAAAGACAATGAGTTGAGGCCAGGCGCATTGAGAGTAATGGTGCCTAAGCCTACACGAGCAAGGATTAAATGCATGAGGGTGACAGGATGGTATGCCATGCTCCTGTCACATGGCCACCACCATGCTGGCCGCTTCGCTCTCCCTCCTGGTGACATCTGTCACGCACTAGCACCCCATCCGGGGAAGGTAAATGGTCATATTAATAATGCACTTGTTTAAAAGATAACTTGATCTTGTCTAAGAGATGTTCTTGGTTGTTGACCTTGTTCCAAGCAGGTTATCTTGTAAATTCCATGGAGGATACCATGGAGATGTTGTTTTTCTTGTTTCTTGTTTTGGGAAGGTCACAGGTAATACCTATGACAGGGAGATATAATTTTAGTTGCAGGAGGAAAAATTTTATATGGTCCCTAACTAAGACATGGAGTAGACTATCCAGACATAAGAGTTGTACACATCCATGTAATAAAGGAGCTAGAGTTCAGAGGGAGTCAACCCTCAGGATCCAGTAGAGAGGAGCATCCTCCCTAGGATAGTTCATAGGAGATCATACTTCATAAGAGGTCAAGACATGTAGAGGGAGAAAATGAATCTGGAGATTATATATACTCAGAGGGAGTCAATATTTAGTGGGAGCTTGCTTCAAAGTTTGAGATGAAGGATCTAGGTCTGATGCATTACTTCTTGGGATTGGAGGAGTAGCATAGATCAGATGAGATTTTCCTTAGCCAAGGAAAATATACTGTTGAGATCCTACAGAGATTTGGGATGATGGACTACAAGTCCATGGCCACACCCATGACAATAAATATGAATCTACCAAGTGATTCATCCTCGGATTTGGTAGATTCCACAATGTACAGATAATTGATTGGATCCTTTATGTACATGGTTAACACCATAATGAGCATATGTCTTGCAGTGAAATCCCTAATTCAAGTACATGGTTGAACCTAGACATGTACATTGGTTGAAAACAAAGCATATATTGAGATGGATATGTTAAGATGGAGGGATATGTAGACTCTGACTGGGCAGGGAATGCAGTGGATCAAAAGAGTACTTTTGGATGTTGTTCCATTTTGGGATCAGGGTGATCTCATGGTCAAGTAGTGAGAATACACTAGTGGCACTTAGTACAATGGAGATAGACTATATAATATCCAGTATTGTAATCCATGAAGGAGCATGGCTTCAAATGTTTCTTACAGGACTTCATTTGAGACATGATGCAAAAGGGAGCTATGAAGCTCCAGTACACATCCACATATGAGTAGCATCAAGCAGACATTCTCCCAGATTGGTCATGCTGATTTGACCAAGGGATAATGATACATTTACTCACATGATTAGACATGCTTATTTGGCTAATGGTGAATGGCCCAGGCACAATATTTATCCTATTAGTCATGTTGATTTGACTAGGAGCAGAAAGACTTGAGGTGCTCCAAAGACAAGCTTGGTGTGATGAATAATGTCCACTCTTGTTGAGAGAGAGGTGTTTTGTTTCTTCTCATGCTGGACAACCCCTCTAGCCAAGGGTTCCCTCGATTAGTCTTGCGACTAAGGGGGTAATGCACTATCGAGCTTAATGAGAGAAGAAACATCACATGCATAGTCATGAGGACTATGGCAGTAGATTCGTGCTACTAGATGAGACTATAACTATGAATGATGGCATATTGTATTAGTTGTGTGCTACTAGATGATTTTTGCATAGTTATAGAGACATCAACTATGATTATGATTGATGGCATATTGTAGTAATTGTGTGTTACTAGATGATTGCTACATAATCATAGGTATGACTATGGCTGATGGCATTGTAGTAGCAGTGTGCTACTAGCTGATTGTTGCATAGTCATATAGATCATGACTATGGCTAAGGCAATATTGTAGTAGTTGTGTGCTGCTAGCTTATTTTTGCATTTTCATGGAGGTACCAGACTATGATTATGGCTGAGGGATTATTGTACTGGTTGTGTGCCACTAGCTGATTCTTGCATAATAATAGAGACTGTTGTATTGCATGGTGGTAGCTTGTGTAGCTATCATTTGATTTCAGGAGAGAGACATTGTTTCTCTGGAGAGTAGTTTAGTGCTACTTGATTCCAGAGTCCATAACAGATGATTCAAGCTACCGATGGCATTGTGGCAATTGTATGCTACTAGTTGATTACAAAGTAGTTAGTGGACGACTAGATGAAGACATTGTGAAATATGCCTCCCTAGCTAAGAGGGAGTGTTGATGTTTTGGTAGTAGAGAGAGGATATTTCCCTCCTAGATGACCTTTCTTTTATGCAGAGAAGATTCCAGAAGCACGAGATCCATTGGGCAGATGTTGAATCACCCCATAAGGGAATTCGGCCCAAAAGAATTAGAATAATGAAATGACACCTTTCGAGAGAAGAAATCGGCCTAGTTTAGTCATCCGAAAGACTATAAATAGAGGAGGTCTTGGCTCATTTGTTCACTCACTCACACTCTCTAAGATACACAGAGCAAGGAGCAAGGTTGGATAAGGTGACGCCCAAATGCTGCAATGACTCAGTTTCTTCTTGTTCAGTATTTTGGTATCTCTCTCTTGTGCGCTACTCCTTGAGGAGGTACGCTACCTTGGTATGGTGCTACTGCTGCAACTGTGGTGGTATTTTTAGTTGAGCTAGCCTTTGTGCTAGGGTGTATATGTTTGGACTTGCTTTGTGAACATAATCTATTTAAGAAATGTTGTTGGGTTTTTCCCCATTTGGGTTTTCTGTGGATAATATCTTGTGTTATTTTTGTCTCTTGTTTATGCTATTACCTTTCAATACATG
>ML782016.1:325173-382704 GCA_009831015.1 Picea engelmannii | reverse complement strand
ATATATATATATATATATATATATATATATATATATATATATATATATATATATATATAACACAAGTAACACTAATGCTCTGTAAATAAGGAGAATCTAACATTAAGTTTGCACTGTATGTGCGAACGACTAGGAAATTTTGGATAGAACTGATGTATCTTATATGAGCGCAGCACACATATGTTGTAAGGATTGAATATGAATGAATAATATAAGAATCCATCCATTGTGGATGTAGCCTAGTTTGGGGTGAACCACATTAAATATTTCTGTCATGATATATGTTGTGATGTATTTATTTTATGTTTTGTTTATGGTGTACACGATGAATAATTAAGAAATATGAATATGTCATACGTTGTTATGTTGTGATGATTTCACGCACAAGGTATATTGCATGTTGAATGAATGTTAATTCAAAATGAATGTTAGAACAATCTCCATTCCCTTCATGACTATAGAAGCCCGGTTCCTAGAGTCCCCATAGGTACCTCGAGCGAGACTTCACCTTCTTGTGGGTGATGCTGAAAGGGCCGATATCTTGGAATTTGTTGGTGAATTAATGTTGAACCCTGAATCTACCAACTGCGTGCCAACAAATACCATGAAAGGAAATGATAGAGTAAACATGATTTCTTTACACACAAAACTAAACTTAGTATATTGTATTAAATCAACACTGTTACATATAAATACATCACACTTTGGATTAAGATAGGTAAACTATCTTAACCATATGAACAATTAGTTGAGAGAATATCTCAACTACTCACTAATCTAGGAGATAACTAGTTGAAAAAGATATTTCATGATCCAACTAAATCTAACAACCTATAAGCAAACAACTCACCTAGAGCACATTTAATACATTAACGAAAATTGCAACCTTATGAAATGATGAAAAATAACATATTAAAAAATAAGACAAGTAGAAATTAATCATTCCAACAAATTGTGCTATGCAAATTGTAAATTAACATAATGTGAAGGTATTATATCTCCATAATTTTTATATTATTATTTTAATAAAAAATATTTAGATATTTAAATAACAGTTTTATAAATAAACTTTATATATTCCAAAACTTTATTAATTTTTTACATTTTGTGTTTAAATACATCATTTTCAAATGCATCACGCAAATATCTCACATCGTCTCTCTCAAGCAAACGGTTCATAGATTTCTAAAATAACATGTTATAAGACACCATCATGATAGTGCACCCCTAAATCACACTACATAGTGGTATATTAGTATCTTGTAATGTGCATTTCTAAAATGTGCATAATACTAAGAAACATCACATTAAAGTCATAATATTAAAGTAAAAAATTTAAAATACTAAGAAACATCACATTTGTTTTTTCCTATCACTTAAAGTTTCAAATCTACTACTAAGAAACATCACATTTGTTTTTTTATCACTTAAAGTTTCAAGTGGGATTTTTTATCCAATAGTTAAGAGTTAAGGACATACAATATTTGGAATATAAAATTGAACTTCCATCAACTTATTATTTGTAGGAGTTAAGAGGAACCAACGGTGGAACCATTAAGTTACAAATATGAGATGGGGTAGCCACTTCATTTAGTGCCTAATACCCAAGACATGATGGTCCCTAACATCATTTTTTTCCTTATATCAAAGTATTGTATTATGTATTTAGAAGTAATTTTTTTAATTAATAATGTTTCAATTTTTAATAACTTTGTTTGCTCTATAAAATTGAGCTTCCATCAACTTATTATTTATAATGTATGATTTTTTTTTCCCTTTATATAAGAATATTGTATTATGCATTATAAAATTAAGCTTCCATCAACTTATTATTTATAATGTACAATTTTTTTTTACTTTATATAAGAATATTGTATTATGCATTGAGAGGTATTTTATTTAAATTAATAATTTTTTATTTTTTATTAAAAAAATTATTTCCACATTTGACGAATCATATTAGAAAAAAATTAAAATTTAATTTATAAATCTGAATGATTTTTCTAATTTCTTTTTAAAATATAAAATAATATCCAATTTTTAATAACTTTTAAATTTATATTGAAAAAAATAATTTAAAATATTATTTTTTAATAATAATAAAAAATTCTCCTCTTCATCTTTTAATAAATACTTATCAATTTCAATACTTATAAATATTAGTTTTCTCTGTATAGAACTACATGAATGGAATTAACAATTTATTTCAATGACTACTCCTGCCTATTCTTAATTTTCTAATATTGTTAATTTCGTGCCTCTTTATTTGGTTTAGTTGTATGATGCTTTTATCTTTTTCTAGGTCGTTTCTTAATTAATCTTTAATCAATTTTTTTATATATTGAAAGTTGGATGAATATTTAAAAAAGAAATTAAATTAGTTTTAATTTAGTATCAATTGTTATAGTAAGATTTGCCTTACCCTATGCAATCTTGCACAAAAGACCTTTTTCCATTCCCCCATGTAGATTTATCATTCATGTTTGTAAAATTCAAAGAGAAAAATAAAACTTTTTACACATGTACGCACCTTGCCTACTATACAACATGCATATACACAGGCTGCTCCACTACATCCCACGTACATTGAGATTTGTGCCAAAAAATAAAAATTAATGTCGGGTTTCCATGTAACGACAGGAAATATCCGATCCTTGGCCTTACATATACTGGAAACGTTCTGACTCAACCCTTCATTTCCATTTGAAGGGTATAAATGGGAAAATTCCGAGCTATGGAAAAGAGGAGAAATAATTCAACTTTAAGAGAAAAGTTACTCTCAAGAAATTATTTACTTCATATTGAGTCTACATCCCTTTGTTCTTTAAGTCTGAACATAGTGTTCATCCCCCAAGATCTTCCCTTATTGATTGAGAACCTCATTGTCTCTCTTCTATGAGATTTCCTTTGGTGGAGGCCCAGCTAGAAGGAGCTTAGTTTCTCGGTTCAGAACTGTGCTGACACAGAAGTCTGTAATATTTTCACTTTGGTTGATCATTTATTAATAGAAATACTCATTTCCCGTCCAATTGATATATTGAAAATATTTGAGTTATTATCCATGGGCGTATTTGTTATGTATATTAATGGATTATGCTATCAAATGTGCTAACTCTTTATATTATCACCATATGCTTGTTTTACTTGTTTGTTGAGAACTAGTTGCAGGTATAAAGCTTTGGGTCAAAGTGCTCAATGGTGGACTTCATCGAACATCTGGACAAGGTAGGCCTCTTTCTTAACTCGCTTTCATATTGGTTTATATAACATGTTTTTGGGATAGAGTTGATTTTTGCAATCGTTTTCGTAATGGGGATTGATCTTATTTATAAGGGTTTGGAGTACTTTTTATTCTTACATTCCTCTCGTTCCTTTTTGTTTCTTTTCGTATCATTGCTTGATAGATTCTGTTAACTCCGGGTCTGAGTTTTCATCCTTCTCCCTTGCCTAGCATTGTTTTTTGAAACATATATGCACGTTTTGGCCTAACAGACGCGTATATACGCAAGATGTCTCTCTACAAGTTGCCTACATATGCTTTGTTTTCCTAAACAGTCACGTACATCATTTTTCCTTGCTTTTTTGTTGGGTTTGGTGATTGTTGGGTGGGATTTGATGTTTGTTGAGTCTTCTTAGGTCTTTGTAGTGCCTGTTGAGTGTCTTTGGGATGACAGGAAACCTGTCCGGATTTGAATTTTTGGGTGGAGTCTTTCTCATCACCTTTTCATTTTGATTGTCCTTGTACATTGGTCTGGGTGTTTTTCTCCTTGGTATTCTACTTGAGTTATCTCTTTCCATACACAATAGAATTTATATTTCAAGTTTCTTTCCAGTCCATGCATTTTCGTTCTATTGTATTGAAAATAAACAAAAAAATAGGCATTTTGCATTGCTTGGCATTTTGGTCTTTTGAGTCCGTGTCATTCTCTTAGTGCATTTAGTGAAAGGTTGCATTTTTATTTCAAAATTGCATAGTTGAAATTGAAAATTGCAATTGTTTTCAGAAGCATATCATTCATTGAAAGTTAAAGTTAGGACTTTGCATTATATTCATATTTACTTTTCTTGCAGAGTCATAACATCATGATTTTCACTACCATACCTTTTTGAGTAATCACGACCACTAAAATTAATGCTATAATTTAAAATTGATTAGTCACGATTTTATTTTCTAGGGTGCACAAACTAGCTTAGGATTTAGTGCCTTGGAATAAGATTTTGTGAGTAAACTTCTCCAAGGCAATTAAATCAACATATGTGTATTTTAAAAGAAGTGGAGAAATCCAGTGTATAATTGGTAATATCAAGAGGCTCCACTCACACTGGAGTTAATCACAAGGTCGCGCGAGGTTGGTTGAAGGGATATCCCCCCGATACCTTCTTAGCATTAGAGATATTTCTGGGGATCTATTCATATCTATGGATATTGCTAGTGCCTTTACCTCTATGAGAGGAAGTACTTTCAAGGTTTTGGGCTTTGCTACCCTACCCATACGGTGGATCCAACTTATGACTGCTCTCTTGTGCATCGGTTATAAATTGGTTGCTTAGTTGATTGACTTAGATTCCACATAAGCTACTTACAGGGGTTATTCTGTAGGTACCCTAGGTCAGATAAGGGTCAGACAACACACAACCTTTATGGAGGATTACCTCTCTGGGGGGATCTGACCATCTGGTTGTTAATCCCACAAGGGCCCTTATAACTGATTCTAATACCTCTGATCTTTAGCAAGGAGTTTCAGGCCCCTCTTGGGTGAGACATACCTTCTTTAGGGAGGGAGGCCACTCAACCACTTTACCCCGTTTGTATGCATATTGTCTGTTTGACTTTTGGTGTGCTCTTTGATCACTAGTTGGACTTAGGATATATTTTTTTATCTTTAGAGTCTTAAGTCATCGTGGATTCAGAAAAACGTCCTCGCCTGTCTCATCGCTTGTTACAGTTACCACCAGATTTCAAGTCTTTTCCTTCTAAAAAGCGTAGAGTTATTAGGCGTGGTACACACACATCCATTGTTCAGACTTGTGATTCTACAAGGATGAGTACTGAACCTAGTCTTCAGAACACTGGGAGCCCTTCGACTCCCACACCCACTATAGTTAATGGCACCCCTTCAACTCCTGCAACCACAATGGTTGTAGCGCCAGAGACACCTATCATTACTATGGATCGACCTATAGTGAATGCTCAATCTCTTGCCTCGAACCCTTTTGGATGTCTTGGTTACTCATCGGGCTATAATGTTTAGTCCATCCCTATGTCTTCTAGTCCTTTTTCCTATGGTATGTCAAAATTTACTTCACAGTTTTCGAATTCCATCCAAGTTGTTGGCCCTAATGCTAGCATTGGGCTTGGGGGAACTACACCTCCTCATACTCCTTTTTCATTTGGTGGTTCTCAAATCCCTCAAATGAATCCTAATATAGGAGGGACTCCTTATTTTAACCTTGGGTCTAATCCTCTTATTTCTGGGTGGAACAACCAACCTGGAGGACAATCTTCTTCTCAAGTTCCTTCCTATACCCCTACCTCCTCGGTGTCGATTCCGACCAATACATTTGGCATGAAGAAAACACCTCTATCCTCTGGATGCCCACTCAGAGGAGGTCAGTTTCATGCTTTGGGAAACCCCCAACCCGGATCCAATCCAGCTAGGGGCAATTCTTATAACCCCCAATAAAACATTTGTGCTGGAATGATGCCCAACCGACCTTTTATGAATTAGTCTGGAGGAGGGACTTATAATCCCAAAAAGGGATATGGTACTTACCATAACCCTAGATGGGTTTCAATTCCTCAAGCACAATCTTTCACAGGAGCTTGGGGCCAGATGCAACAACCCTGTCTCCCTTTTATGGCCACGCTTAATCTGCCAAACTTGTCTAAGTTAATGAACGACCCTGTGAGTCATGATCCTCCATGGCCCCCCGTCACCACCAAGCTTCCTTCGAACATCCCAAAGTTCAAAGGTAATAATGGAGAGGATCCCGGTGATCACTTCACTACCTTTCACCTTTGGTGCTCATTGAATTCCCTTAATGGCAATTCTATTCGATTAATATTATTTCAATGCACCCTCATCGGAGTTGTTGTGAAATGGTATATTGAGCTACCTAGGGGGGCATATGGGACCTTTATTCAGCTGGTGTTGATCTTCCTTAACCACTTCCAATTGCCCATCCATTATGATCTTAGCCTAGAACTTTTTTTGACTTTATGCCAGGACATCACCACTCATATCTCGGATCATATCCAAGAGTGGTGTACATGGAAGAGGTTGATTAAGACTCCTATACTCCCGATCTTTATTTTAGAATGGTTCCTTAAGTATTTTCACCCTCCTATCTCGAAGGATGTTGCAACAGCTGGGGTTACCACTAAGGAAGAAGCGATCTTTAAATCCCAACAATTAGATATCATATATGCTTAGTCTTGGATGTTATATCACATTTTTCCAGATGCACCATGGTCAACTTAAGACCCTAGACAAAATCTCGGAACTCATGCCGATGGTATTGTAGGTACCGTCGATGTAAAGTCAACAAAATCGGTGACAAACCATTTGAAAGAGTTGTCTCTAAACTAGTCTGCAGGAGGGCCAACTTTGTCTATGTCTTCCAAACCCACTCAGTCAGTGGATGTACATTCCATGCAATCATTGGTAAACCCAAATGGTAACCAAAAACCAGGCAGGAATAAGAAAAAATGATGTAATAATCATAAGGGTGGGAAAAGTGGTAATAAACCCAAGGACAATGGTAATAATGAGAAGACGAATAATAATGTTGGAGAGGGAAAACGAGAAAGACGTAAGGTGAAGTTTCCCTATAAGCTTTTCACAGATGATCACCTTACCCACTTATGCCCCAAACTTGCAGAAGTTGTGAGGCTATTATCTCTACAACCCACCATGTTGACAATTCCATTTCCACATAACCAATAGATGGCCTCGAGCTCCTCAAACACCGGAAATGCGGCTGGTGGGTGTCAAAACCCGTCGTTGTAAGATGAGGACTGTTTGTGAAATGATATGGTCAATGCGAAAATTAATGTAGCCACTTGATCTCGAGATTATATCTCTTCACAAGATATTCTTGGTCTAGAATCGCCTTCTCCTCCTCTGGAGACAAATTTACATATTGAAAAACTAGAGCCATCGCCTCATATTTTGAAAGGAGTACTCAATCCCTCTACCCACAATCCAAATTCTAAAGCCACCCATAACTACTCTATTGTTGAGGAACTGGGTCAAACCCCTTGTGCGATGTTGGCTTTGGAGGTACTCTAGACGTGTCCTTCACAGAGGAATGCCATACTATCTACTTTAAGAGCTCTAGAACATAGTGGTTCAAAAGTTATCAAGTTTGACGTCACAGATGTGAAGCCTCGATTACCTTACCATGTGGCTTTCCAAATCCATGTGGAGTACTCGAAGTATACCATCAAACGTGTGGTTATTGATGAAGGCACTACTACATGTGCGATCTCCATGATTTGTTGGAAGGCTCTCGGTTCTTCGACTCTTTCCAAGTCATCGAACATGTTGACTTGTTTTGATGGTCATTCCTTCAGCCCTCATAATATTCTTCCTTCCTTTCCGGTCTAGTTAGGTGGGAAGACGGTAGAGGTGGAGGTCGAGGTAGTTGATGCACCTCTTGATTATAACTTGTTACTAGGATTCAATTGGACCTATTCTATGGTCGTCGTTGTATAGTCCATCTTCTATAATCTTTGTTTTCCTCATGAAGGGAAGATCGTGACGATCGACCAATAATCCTTTTCATACGCTAGTGCTAATGCATCTGTTGGACAATCGATCCCTATGATCGACAATTCCCAGCTGACAATTGAGAATATTGGTGTCAGAATGTATTCTTCCCTTATGGGTACTTTCGACTTCACGACACTGATTCACCACATTTACGCCATGTCCAGTAGGCTCATTTCAACAAGGAGGTCCATTCCTTTCTACACTTCCTATTTTAGTGATATGTGGACCCTACCTTCCTTGACTTTGTCTTGTGAAGGTTCGTTGCACGCTAGAATGGCCATGCCACTATCCGCAGCGGAGATTTCATATCAAGTTGTTCTTGACTCTTCCGTCAATCCTGATCCTATTACCTTACCGACAGACGAGGAGGATCTCGTTCTTAGGCCTGTGTGGGCCACTTTGTTGTATTGTTCGCATGATTTCCTCGATCATAATTTTCCCTCGGATGAATCTATCATGGAATCCATGAATGGTTCCGACAAACCTTGGGATGATATGCATCATCGCTCTTATTTTCTCCCAGATCTTGAAAGAATCGAACAAGATGATTTTCGATCTACTTTGAGTGAGATAGTCGGTCACGCCATAGTTCCACTCGATACGCATGACATTTATGCCGAAGGAAACATGGTGAGTATTTATCCTACCGTCATGATCGATATCTCTCGTACCCCTGGAAAGATTGAAAACATAAATATTGGTGCGGATTGTTCGCCAGAGGAAATCCTGATCTGCGCCGAAATCTTCAAGGAATTTGGAGATGTATTCACTTGGTCATATGAAGAGATTTCAGGAATCAAACCTCGTATTGTCGAGCATGATATCAGAAATTATCTGGATGCTAAACATGTTCGACAATGTCTCAGAGTTGTAAATCCCCAGAAGGCCCTTGCTATTAAGGCAGAGGTGGAGAATCTACTCAATGTTGGCTTCATCTACCCGGTTCCCTTGACCGAATGGGTATCCAATCCCATTATTGTGAGTAAGAAGCAAGGAACTATCTATGTATGTATGGAATTTCATGACCTGAACAAGGCCTGTCCTAAAGATAACTTCCCTACACCTTTCATCGATCAGATTCTCGACGAGTGTGGGGAAAGCAAAGTATTTTATTTTATGGAAAGATTTTTATGGTATAACCGAATTCAAATCAAACCTGAGGATCAACACAAAACGACATTTATTTTTCCTTGGGGTAATTTCGCATACTGGAAAATGCCTTTTGGCCTTAAAAATACCGGAGCAACCTTCCAGCGTGACATGACTTTCTCTTTTCACGATCTTAAGCACATAGTCGAAGCTTACCTTGATGATCTTGTTGCTCACTCTCATAAGAGAGTGGATCACGCTACGCACCATCAACTTGTTTTTGAAAGATGTCGCTACTATAGAGTCCAGTTGAACCCTCACAAGTGCATCTTTTGTGTTAGGTCTGGTCATCTTTTGGAATTTCTAGTTTCTGAGACTGGGATCAAGGTAGATCCGTTAAAGGTTGAGGCAATACTCTGATTTCCTTCCCCGCGCATGATTATAAAAATTCAAGGTTTGCACGGGAAAGATAAATTTATTCGTTTGTTTATAGTATATTATGCCAATATCACTAAGGGTTTCATCCATATTTTGAAGGACACCCCTTTTATCTGGGATGAGAGAGCCCAGGAGTCTTTCAATGCTTTGAAGAAAGCCTTGGTATCAATGCCTCTGCTGAAGTCTCATGACTACAGTAGGGATTACTTTCTTTATATCGCCGCATCTAAGGAGACGATTGGTATGGTTTTGGTTCAGGAGGATGATGAGCTCTGTGAGCATGCCATCTACTATCTTAGTCAAAATTTAGTCGGTCCTGAGCTTAATTACTCTCACGTTGAAAATCTATCATTGGTTGCCATTCACGCAGTCCAATGTTTGCATCATTATATATTGATTTGCAAGACTATTGTGGTTGTCTATGTAAATCCATTTCAATATGTACTTACCAGGTGTATCATTGGGGGAAAATATAATAAATGGATTGTCATTTTATAAGAATTTGATCTTCATTTCACTTCTGCAAAATCCAAGAAATCACTAGTCTTCGCGGAGTTAATATCTGACTTTCCATGATTATATGAGGACATTATCCATGTTATTTGTTTGTGGATGAACAAATTTTCCTTGTCTCTTTGTCCGATCCCTGGTACAGAGACATTGTTCATTACCTTCAAACATTGAAGTTCCCTCAGCATCTCTCACGAGATGACCGACGACGTATAAGATACCAAGCTAAGAAATATACTATTGTTGGTGACACTTTGTATCATCGAGGAATACACAATATATTGCATCATTGTTTAACTCACGAAGAAACCGAGTCAGTCCTAAACAATTTCCATAGTGGGGCTTGTGGTGGTCACCTATCCAGGCTTGCGACAACCCAAAAACATTTGCGAGCCGGTTATTTTTGGCCTATTATCTTTAAATATTGTATTGAAGTGGTTAAGAAGTGTCACCCCTACCAGGTTTTGAATCAAAAAATTCCCTCGCATCCATCCCTTCTTCACCCAGTCATTACCGTCAGTCCCTTCACCAAGTGAGGGGTGGAATTCATAGATTGTAACTATACTTCGTCTGGGAGGCATAAACACATTATCATAGTCATCGACTACTTTAATAAGTGGTCCAAGGCCATACCTATAGTGAAATCCGATGGGACGAATGCATCCTTCTTCATATTCAATCAAATTATCGCCCAGTTCGGTATCTCGAGTAAGAATGTCACTGATCATGGCAGTCACTTTCAGAATGAAATGATGGAAGAGCTAGCATCCAAGTTGGGATTTAGACATGGTCATTCTTCTCCTGATTACCCCTAGTAAAATGGACAACTAGAGGCCATCAACAAGTCTCTCAAGACCATTTTGAAAAAAACTTTCATCCATAATAAGTCTGACTGACACATTATGCTATATCCCACACTCTGGGCATACGGAACCTCGGTCAAGACTGCCACCGGATTTTCCCCTTTCTAGTTAGTACACGGTGTGGATTCAATTTTACCTACTAAATGCGAAATCCCTTCTCTTAAGTTGGCAGTTGTGATCCTACCTAACACTTTCGATCTCAAGCGATGCCTTGTACACCTAGAGAGTCTTGATTAGCAACATCGAGATGCATTTACGACTATCGAGGTAAACAAAAGACATGTCAAGGTCTAGTATGATAATTTTGTTCATCCTCGGTTGTACGCTGAGGGTGTCTTGGTCCTCTTGTATGATCAAGCAAGAGAACCACTGGGGGCAGGAAAGTTTAATCCCATGTGGCACGGTCCTTATATCATGTGACATGTCTTAGAAAAAGGAGCCTATGAGTTAGAATATTATGAAGGGAATATGTTGATCGAGCCTAGGAATGGGCTCTACCTAAAAATATATTAAGATTGAGCCCCAAGCTTGGGTGCAACTCTATGTATACTAATGTAATTTAATGTATATATCTTTTCCCTTTCTTTTTGTCTTCAGTTTGCTTATCGAGTTTTCCCTTGGTTGGAATATGTCAACGTAGTCTTCGTTCTACCTAGGATTCATAGACGGAGCCAGTCATCATACATGGAACTTGGCTTCCATCGCTTGGGTGGTTTACTCACCCCAGGGTCTACTGGTGTCTTCGGGTGGCGTATGCCTAGGGCCATCCATGAAGAATTTGGCCAAATATAACGTCATTATAGAACTTTTCTGCGATGCTATCTCACATTGTATTCGCTCTTTATAGGTTCGCCTAGATTCCCAGTTAGTAGTATGTCAGTTTAACTACAGTTACCGCATGTGTGATCCTACTTTACTCCAACGATTACTACAGGTATGTCTTTTAGAACGACAGTTTGATTTTATTACATATTATCACATTCCTAGGAGTTCTAATCATGTATCCGATGCTTATGTTAATTATGTTTTATATTGGAATTTATCACATAACTAAAGCAAATAAAACCATATCATCAATGTACACATTGTAAAATAAAAGTAGAGCCGAAGATCCCTTTTTATATATTTCAAAAAATATGGTGTTTATAGTATAAAATTGGGGCTAATACCCTCAATACACATATACATCTGGTACTACAATATCCATGACATCTATGCCTGTGGCACCAGATGTGTGTCATGGTAACAAAATTCAACGTTTGCAAGACGTCAAAAGAGTCGTACCCAAGCTCAGGGCACACCAACCACATGTCACTGCATGGCTTCAGGTAGATCCTCTACCTGAACCATGGGAATCCTCTAAGTCAAATGAGACAGGTTTCCCTGCATGTTTTGTAGGACTCTCTCGACTTCTCCTCCCGCCACCTCATCTCCTCGATTCCTCCGTCAATGTCAAGGAAACCCTTCCATCTATCACAGAACCACATCTGTGTTACACAAGTGTCTAGTTAGTACTTAAGCACCATCCAAAAATATTTTTGTTCTATTATACAAAAGTACAAAAAAAATTGAAATATTTAAAATTTTTGGACATACCTATGTTGTCATAGGCATTCCCTGGTGGGAGTGGCATTTATGGATCTCCTCAGAAGTATATTCCTACATAGGGATAGTCATCTAGGGAAATGACCTATCGCTGCCACCAATAGAATAAATCCTCGTTGTAGGGTGTGGGCACCCTACCTCCCCCATGTCACCTCATTACCTCAGTCCATCGTGCCATGGCTGGATCACGAGGTCCTCTAGGAAGAATCTTGACTCTAGGTCCCAAACCTGGGACCCGCTTGAAGAAGAAACTGTATAAGATAGAGGCAAACCCAAATTTCCTCTTACTCCCATGTTTGCACTCTGGCAACTGGCTCTTCATCTTTTCCAGTAGTGAGGTACACAAGTCATATATTATGGGTATCATATACTGCACTTCATAGAACATGAGCGGCCTTGATGCCTGGTGCAATGAGGCCGAACCTGTGATCCTGGTCAATACAAGCACAACAATCTTCAGGCTGAGATTGTTTATCATTCGGATAGGGATTTGACTCCCTACCTTAGGAGTCCCTCCTACACAGTGGGCATCGATGTACTCCTCTATTTTCATTCTGGTCCCTGCTCCCCGTAATTTAAGGTTTACAACCTCTTTGTCGCATGACAATCTAGTCAAAAAGTAGATATCCTCTACTTCAATCCTCAATGGTTTCCCATCGAGGATGAAGCTTTCTCTCTAAGGGTCCCAATAACCCACAATCATCTCAAGAAACCTCACTTGGACCCTCATTCCTTTGAGTGACCAAAATTTATATAAGCCACGTCTCTTTAAGGCCATTTGGGGCTGCCGGATCGTGATCCATAACAACATCGACCTCCTTCGTGCTCTCTTTCTCTCCATTCAAGGACCATCCTACCAAAGGAAAACCAAAATTTGAGTTACCATCCTTAAAATTCATTGATTATGTGCCTGTACGCGAGATGATTCACTTATAGTCACATATAGGGATGGCTATATGCACCCTGCAGTTTGCACAGGTGCGTATAGCTCATCATATATGGGACTCGAGAGGAGACAACCCGTGTACACTGAATTTCACATTTTACACCCTCAATTACTAAAAAATTGGAACTTAATTTTAAAATTTAATCCACTGAAAATGAAGAGGAAGAGAAGAAGATTTACCTGGTCTAGACGGTTTCTGATTTTGTTGCCTGACACTCCCACAATCATCATTTGAATATCGGAGGTATTTTGGTCCAATTTGCACTATTTGGTTAAAAAATCAAAATGGTATAGTAATTTTTGGTTTTGTTACTATTTATAAACAATTTTTACCCACTTTCTATAGTTTTAAGCCATTTTTCACCTAATGGACTAATACAAGGGTGGATTGAGTTGGATTTTGTAGTTTTTACCAGGGATTCTTGCGGATTTCAACGTTATGTTGGTCGCTCGTCACCATGGGAAGGTATTTTCACTACCTAGCATATAGGATAGTTATCCATTCCATCATGCATTTTTGCATTGTCCTATAACTGTCACTTTTTATACCTTACGTACAAACCCATTTGTTGTGACATAGAACCTTCCATCTACTATAAGTAGTGTCATTATCAAATGGTAGAGACCTACCAAACATGGGTGCCCTAGTTAGATCCTCTGCTTAGTTTGGTCCCCATACCGAGATGTTTTCCTTAGCATCGGGAGTCCCTTATAGATAATACATGAATTTATCTTGAGCCTCATTTCCCACTCATAAACATGCAGCCTTATACCCTGAGGACTCCCAACTGAGTTTAATTTAATCTCTTTTCCAACTCGTCTTCAAAAAGAAAAAAATATTTCCAAGTGAACTTGTCTCTTTCACACTCGTAAATTGGATTTGAAAGGACGTCTATTTGGCACAAGTTTATCCCTTTTTCACACCAAGTAGACTAAAAGTCATAAAAAAAGACATGTTTTAGCATTAAGTTTCAATTGCATCTCATGCCCTTGCTTGCAGTATTGAGCCTTTAGACGATTCTCGCTTTGCGTTATAAACCATTTGCCTCAATAGTTTTTTCATCCTCAACCAAGTTTGGCCTTGTTTATGTCCTTCACAATTTGACACCCTATACCCAGGAGGGAACATTCCCCTGAGTGTCCATCTCCCGCATGCATCTCCTTGGATTGAGCATAGGTATGTTCCGCTGCTGGAACTAGTTTTTCTTACTTGCGACACTCGTTTTCTCCTTTGTATCATAGCATTCATTTGTCTATGAAAAAAAAAGAAGACAGGCGACAATGGAGTATTATCTTATATTGGCAACAGTCGTGTCGCCTTTGAACATAGCACAAAGTTATTGATTCCATTTGTCACCATAATTTTGGTTTTAGCATGGCCTTAGAAAGCTGAGCTCGTTACATATTATTCTCTATCGACTGGTTACTCTTCCAGTCCCTATGGATAATATCATTGATGCCTCCTACATCTCATGGTTTCATCATGGATTCTATCCTTCTGGAGTCTTCCATATGTCTCATGCTCTTGTTAAAAGGAAGTTTGTTAACTTATGTTGGCCACTTCTCAGAACTCTTGACTTTGCATGTCAGCTATACCCTCAGTTTGTCTCAGAGTCACATGATACTGTAGTCCTATCATGCACCCTGGCCCTACTTTTATCATTGGTAGGTAACCTTGAACCCAACAGTCGACATTTCATCATTGGTCATTGACTGGGTGGTTTCCCTTATGTTCGATGGCAAGACATCTATTCACACAT
Organism: Picea engelmannii; assembly: GCA_009831015.1. Taxonomy (NCBI): domain Eukaryota; kingdom Viridiplantae; phylum Streptophyta; class Pinopsida; order Pinales; family Pinaceae; genus Picea; species Picea engelmannii. The sequence continues at coordinate 367,718 of ML782016.1, read as the reverse complement.
TGGGATTCAAGTAGTGTCTTGGATGCCATTGGCCTTATTGGTGGTTTCCTCACCTTTGTCAGCATTTTTCATCATTGGCTTCTATTCAGAGGGGCTTTTTCATGTACCGCTTTCACTTGGCACACGCGGAAGACACACGGGGTCATTGGTTCATGAACAAGTTCTTCATCTGATTTCCACTAAATCATGAAGCTCCTTCTTTGTAACTCGTGCTGACTGTTGAGAGATACCTTAATTCTCTCCTTTCAGTGGGTCTCCTTGATCTTAAAATAGAAGGCTAACTTCTTATGCTATGCAAGCACCCGCTACATCATTAAAATAAACTTTACAGGACCTTGCTTCATGTGTATAAATATGCAAGATAAAATTATGTGTTAAGTTCATGCATCTTCTTGTAAATGTTTATGTGTGAGGAATTGTTCTTTTAGATGGTTAAATATGTACTTTAAAAAAATACACATCAACACAACCTGCATCAAATAAACCATCAAACTCACAACAAGAACAAGCTGATAAAGGAGTTCACCCCCCTCCGAGCTACATCTCCTTGAGCCTCCATCAATGGACTTGGCTCTCTGGGATTAATTAGTCAAAAGTTCTTTTACAAGATGCTTATCAACTCCAATGGAAAAACAGACTGTACCATTGAGATCAGAACACATAAAAAACCCAAAAATGACTAATAGAACTCTGAAAACGGATCATGGCTCATCTGGGCATGACCTCTTCTACATGTGGCCATAAGCTTCCCTGAGCTTCTCTTTGGAAAAAACACTTGTAAAAGTCCTCAACAGCCCCTGAAACCTGTCCCAATGTGTTCAGAGCATATTAATTAGCCAAAAATTATTATTCAATCACAGAAAACAAACATAGACTCACCAAACCATGTTCTCAATCAATGAGGGCTTCAAGCTCCCTGGAGCTTGCTGAAACTTCAATGGTGAAAAACCTGCAGAAGAAGTCTTCAAATGGCCTTGATAACAGTGCCAATGGATTCAGGACGTCCAAAAACCCCTAGCTGGGCTTTTACGGCACCTCAATCGACCAAAAGATGAGGAAGATAGGCCTCTTTCCATTTTCCTCCTTCAAGCTTTCTGAAACTGGTTCGCCAAAACGCACCCTTCTATGGTGAACCTGGCACACACACTCATTTTAGCGCAAAAACTTGGCACTGGGCGCAACCACGCCAACGGTGCAAACCGTAGGACGGTTAGGGCACCTCCAGCCCCTAACCGCCTAGCACCTGGGCGTGTGAAGGTCATGTGACCGCGCGCTAGGGTAAAAAGTGGTTAACACCGTTGCAACCATTTAACTCCCGTGCACTTAAACTAGGGTCACATGTAAAGATAATACGACCACGGGTTACACATTGAAAAACCCCACGCCCATTTAAACATCGGTCATATGGTTTAACATATAAAATCGTGGGTTATACAATGAAAAACCCTGCACGCCATTTTCCACGGTGGTTACATGTGGTATAATAAAACCACGGCTATACATTTTAAACACCGCACCATATGGTCATATGTAAGGCATGAAACCGGGGGTCGGGGCTAAGCCCCGGCCCGACCCCCCACCGTTTATAACAAAATGCAAACTTAAATATATTAAAAGGCATATAAGCAACAACCCGTGGCCTAATGGTCGAGCGGTCGTGCGAAGGCGCTATGCTATGGGGGGAGGTTCGAGGGTCGAACCCCGCGGCCTCCAATACATTTTACATAAAACAAACCAGCCAATAACCGAGTGACACGTGGCGCCCTCCATTTGTGCCACGTGTCCTCATATCATTTACCCATAAACGGACACGTGTCAGCTTCTCATTCGACGATCATCAACCAAAAAAAACCTGCCACATCACCACTATACGGTCGTACGGTCTGTACGGTCCTGCCACGTCAGACTGTACAGACTGTACGGACTGGTACAGTCAGCATCAATTTTTTTTTTGCCTGTTTGGCTTGACGAACAGATCGCGATATCTTCTCCATACGACGTCCATTTGACAAAGTAAATATACCACCGGAATCAGGAAGATGATACAGACGCAATGGAACTGTTTTCGTCGCATTCCGAGCACTTTGAAATTTGAGCAAAATTTTGACCCCTGGTCCAGATTTTGATCACTCCTTCCATCGAATTCAACTCATCTATTCTGGAAAAGGGACCTAAAGTCTTATGAGTACCTTGAAGATTGCAGTCATTAGTGGAAGGCTCTCTCACCATCGACAGTTGGGAATACATCAATGTCTCATGATCGATGGATTCTTCAGGTGTTCAACACCAACTCCTTTATTCACACTTGTAAGAATGTACTCGGTGCCTTGATAACTACTTTCATTATCAGTAGGATGTCTCGCGATTGTTAATGCTATAGCTCAATGAACGATAATCAAATGATGTCTCATTATGTTCTACCTCAACTCCTTTATTCACATGATGTAGACTTTCACCATTGGCAGATTGTGTAGAAGACTTGAATACATCACTATGTGGCCGCAACTTTCCTGATTTGTTGATTCCTTTTCATTGGACCAGTACCTATATAACTTTAGTGATCATGGGAGATCAGATTGTACTCCATTGTATACAAATATCTTCATATTGGTTTTGAGACAGGTTCTACTGGGCCTTGTTCATGACTATGACAACTCTTGGCATGTAACCGCATTTTTATTTTCCTATTCATGGTCAGAGACACTTCTTTGGTATATTTTCACATGGATCTACAATGTAATTCTATTGGCAGCCATGTATGCAAAGTCAGTACAGAATGTAATGAACAACTAGTTCTTCCAGCTGGTTCTCGATCACTCCACTTCTGGGTTGTTTATAATGTATTTCGTCCATCGCATAAACTTCTCTGACCTCACACATTTGGGGGAATCTATTATAGCAAGATTTTCCTCACCCTATGCAATCTTGCATAGAAGGTCTTTTTCCATTCCCCCATGCAAACTTATCATCCCTGTTTGTAAAATCCAAAACTAAAAATACAATTTTTTCCACATGTACACACCTTGCCTACTATACAACATGCGCATACGTAGGTTTCTCCACTACAACCCGCGTACATTGGGATTTGTGCCAAAAAATGAAAATTACTGTCGGGTTTCCATGTCACCACAGAAAATCTCTAATCCTTGGCCTTCCATATACTGGAAACTTTTCAAATCGGCCCTTCAGTTCCATTTCAAATCTATAAATGGGCCAATTTCGAGCTATGGAAAAGAGGAGAAAGAATTCAACTTTGAGAGCAAAGTTACTTTGGAGAAATTATTTACTTCATATTGAGTTTGCATCCCTTTGTCTTTTAAGTCTGAACACAGTGTTCAACCCCCACGATCTTTCCTTATTGATTGAGAACCTCATTGTCTCTCTTCTATAAGCTTGCCTTTGGTGGAGGATTGAAGTGGTGGAGGCCCAGCTCGAAGGAACTTAGTTTCTCGGTTACGAACCATGCCGACACAGAAGTCTATAATATTTTCACTTCTGTTGATAATTTATTAATAGAAATACTCATTTCCCGTCCAATTGATATCTTGAAAATATTTGAGTTATTATCCATGGGCATATTTGTTATGTATATTAATGGATTATGCTATCTAATGTGCTAACTTTTTATATTATCACCATATTCTTGCTTTGCTTGTTTGTTGAGAACTAGTTGCAGGTATAAAACTTTGGGTCAAAGTGCTCAACGATGGACTTCATCGAACATCTAGACGAGGTAGGCCTCTTTCTTGTCTCACTTGCATATTGGTTTATATAGCATGTTTTTTGGATAGAGTTGATTTCTGCAGTCATTTCCATTTGTTGTGGTTTACCCTAGCCATAGAGAGTTTTTCCCTTGTAACATCAATTTAATTAAAACTATAAAAATATTTAGTTTCATAAAATTATATTTTTTTTCCTAAAGAATAAAACTCTTAGTTTTATTTATAGTAAAAAAATAAGTTATATACCTCATAGTATTCAAAAAAGAGTTGAACATCTATTTAGAGAAGATACTATCTTCATACTTGCCTATCTTTATCCACATAATAGTAAAGTATTTCTTCTTTAAAAAATACACAAAATTGGATTACACATCAATGAATTTTATTGGACTCCAATTTTCTTGATTTGACTAACTTCATGGCAATTACACTTGACTTCATTTTGACAAGGATCTTTCCACTTGAAAAACTCTCAATTTCAACTCCTTATATCAATAAATCAATTTTCTCCTAATATAGCTATGAAAATATACATTTGACTATATACTCACAACCTTCTACTTAAATTGGACTCAGTTTGTCTCTTTCAACTCTTTACATCAACTTGTAATAGAATCCATTGCATATCAAAAACACTTTTTGACTTTACTCAACTTGACATTGACTCCTTAACTTCAAAACTATGTAAACTTGATCTTGAGATTGCTTTATCAATATTTCATTGCTTAGTGAGTATTTTAAACTCAATCAAAACACTTTTTACAAACATCAAATCCTTTTCCTTTTACAAACATCAACTCCCTTTTTACTTTTTACTGTCCAAACAAACATATTTCACTTTTGATGAGAACTCACAAATTNTTCATTGCTTAGTGAGTATTTTAAACTCAATCAAAACACTTTTTACAAACATCAAATCCTTTTCCTTTTACAAACATCAACTCCCTTTTTACTTTTTACTGTCCAAACAAACATATTTCACTTTTGATGAGAACTCACAAATTGACAATTTTCATGTCCAACTCTCTATACAACATTAAATACCACTTCAATGGAAGAACAACAAAAATTACTTGAAAATATTCATACACTTTTTACTATGAAATAAAACTCTGCAAACCTACTTGAGACGATGCAATTTTCATACCACTTCAATGGAACAACAAAAAATACTTGAAAAAGTTCATACACGTTTTACTAAGAAAATAAAACTCTGCAAACCAACTTGAGGCCATGCAATTTTCATTGATCTCCTTTTTAACCATGATGTTTGTTGACACGTTCTCCTCTTCCGCTTGAGATAGCACTAGATCGAACCCTTTCAGCTGCACCATCACATAAGCATATGGAATGTTAATGATCTTCGAAATGGATTTGCTTGTCTCTGAAAGTATATCGAAGGTCTTCGCTTCGTCCGAGGGTAGCGACATGTGATTTCCAATTATTCAAGATTCTGTGACCTTTAACTTAGAATAATTTACAGATAAAACAACAATAAAATTATTCTTTTTTCAACACTCGATCTTACACTTTATAGAGATAATGACCTATTTTGCAGCTATTTTCACCTGTATTAAAGTCAAAATTTCCTTCAGAAACAGGACAGACAGTGGTTCCAGAAAGTGTGTCCCTAAATATATAATTCTTTCTTTGTGACCTTTTACATTCAGTTCTTTCTCGTGAGAATATTGATCTACAGAATTATGAGTTACAGAGTTGACTAACATCTTCACTCTTAAACATCTAGGACTACCTTTTACAAATCCGCTCCTCTTCTTATCGAACATTGAGAAAGACGATCCTGGTTTCCTTCAGAGCAGCCAGCAACACATCCCCATCGATAAAATCGTCTCTCAACTCATGCTTACTTTGGAATTAACCTTATATGACCTCAACCCGTGAAAATCTATCTGAAGCATTGTTGCGTTGTGATGGTCGATATAGGGTTTCAAACGTACGCCCTCAATAATGTTGTCTCCAATAGCCTGGATGAAGGTCAGTCTGCCTATTTATGGTTTCCCTTTTTTTTAGTAGTCACCATCAGAACCAAACCGTTTTTATGTCCTTCTTCGCCACTAGGATACCATCGTTCCAACACTTGATACACTAATTCAAATTTGATCTGATAGATTCATGAGAAGAAGGTCCATATGCTTCATGGTTACCTCTAGCAATGATAGAGCTGGTCTAGCAATGCATTTAAATGCATACGTAGGTACAGACACCAGGGACTAAGTAATCTGTCACGATCCAATCACAAAATTGTGTTGATCCTCTTTAACATGCCTTATGGATCACACCATGTTCTCTAATACTACATGTTGGAAAATTGGGCAGCTCAAACACAAACATACACACATAAATTAACCTACACTAACACCAATATCCTAAAACCTTACATTGTATTGATCTATAATTATAATTCTCTCATGATGCAATATAGTACAATGAGGTCCCTTATATAAGAACAGGTGACCATAACAACCATGTAATAATAGAAGTGTTTTTTCAGTCATCTCCATAACTATTTCCACAATATATTCTTTGAGTATCTCCATAAATATCTATCATCATCCCTAATTTCTCTATTTTTATTCATCTTCAATTCATATATACACCTTTATGCATTATATTCATTTTCACATATTATAATGTCACCTTATAATTATCAGAAATATTAATTATCCCTTTAGTCTTGCACCTCCTTTAGGGGATTTCCTTATGAAGCTATATCAAAGTATTCCAAAGGGAGAGCCTTGTTTATTACCTTTTATTTAAGTTCATATATATATGTTTTTTCATCCATCTATGACTAAGCACTAGTGATATTGAGAGACTAAATCACATATTTGAGAGGGAAAGTCTCATTTCCTTCAAATAATATTAGATTCCTAGAAAACCATACATCCCAAGCTATGTTTAGGGAAATGGATTTGATCTTCTTTGTGTCCTTTTTGGAATACCAAGATCTGAAGCCTTCTTCTACATCTCTTCCTTCCCATACATTTTTCTCCTTTATCATGCATTCCACCTCTATCCATACCTCTTTAATGAAGGAATAGGTCATAATTAGATGGTATATTGATGTACGAGCATAGTTCCCAAAGTTAATAATGTTGATCAAGCCTTAGGCGGTCTTGAAATTTACCAAAGCGAGTGGGTTCCCTTGATGAAATTATTGTATTTTCCTAAGTCTAATTAGATTCTAGAAGGATTTTAAGATAAGAGAGTGTATAACAAAAATTCCAAAGTGTGTAATCGATTCTTCCTTATTAAGCAATATTGAGGATTTAAAGAGATCTTAGAAAGATATTAGGGATAGTTGTAAATCTTATAGAAAATAATTAGGATCTAAACTAATTAGTAGTTTTATCCCTTCTTTATAATTGTAATCCTGTAAGCATGAATGGGATGAGTGTCCACGGCTAGAGAAGCGCCTAGATTGTGAAATTGAACCAAGAGAAAGATAGAGAGGTATTTTTTATTTTTATAGAATTCATGTACAAAGGTTTTTAATAGAAATGTTGTATTTATGCATCCCTATTGTGTGTGAATGTATTTTACATTATGACGCAACCCACGCCCTCAACAGCACGGTCGCCCTCCAGGACCTTCAACAACACGGCCCGAAGAGTTAACAACTCTTCCTACTCCCTCAGGAGTCTTTTACCCACAGTACACTTCTCGGCGATCTCCCTTTCGTCTATCGGGAAATCAGGTTTCGCGGATTCGCGAACCTTGTGTGCACTTCCCGTGCAATGTGAAACTTCGAATCCCGATCCCCGATGTCAACGGTCAACCCTTCTATGTATCGGAGATTTCCCTATCGGGAAATCGACAGATGAAAGGTGGTGATTAACTTACCTTTCAAAACCCCGAACGCCGATGTGCGATGCCACGTGTTTTCCTCCGCTCCGTCTCCGTGGGACCCTTCGTGGCTCGGGACTTCGCTGTTTCTCCGTGCTCCCTTCGACTTCGAAAACACCGAAGTGCCGAGTCCCGACTCCTCGGGATCTCGTGCCACCTGTCCCTCTGACGATCGACGGCTCCGATCAAATCGGGAAATCGCAACTCGCGATATCGACGTGCATGCAACTCTTGCACTCGCCAACCCCGATATGCAGATGTGCGATAGCAGCCAGGTTCTACTTGCGCTTTGCATGTTAACTCTTTCCCAGGAGTTCAAGTCGTCGATTCTCTTCCTCTTGAGAATCCTCCGGCTCTCAAGCTTTCCCTTGGTTCAAATCTCCCCAGGCCTGTTCCTACACATGAACGCGGAACTATCTCTCCTGAGCTGAATCCTCTCCGACTCTCTCTCAGAGACCTCGAGCACGATGCCTGCGCTCCACCTTCAACAACTTTCAAAGTGTTGAAGTCTTCCAGGTTCTGCGCTTTCACAGTCACAGCAACCCCGACCTTTCTTTTCTCAGACTTGCTACTGAGACTTCAATCCGACCTACACTTCACCTGCACGGCTCGAATATCCCAACTCAATCCTGGTCGACGAGAATAAGAGCTTCACGGCTGAACCTCCTCAACGCACTCTATGTGGAGGAATTCGACTGCACTCTATGCAGGAATCTCCTGGCTCAAACAATGAAACACTTGGAACTTATTCTCTCATTCTCTCAGGTTACGAACCTGATATGCAATCACATAAGCAACATATAGAAGATAAGCATAAAAAGAAGCAAGTATGCAACAACATAATATCAACAACACAAAGAGATTAAACACATCCATGGAATTGAATCAAAGCTTTCCTATTAATTCAATGTCTGTACATGGGGTTTCTTGACAAGCTCTCTGCTCTGCTCTCTCTTCTCTCAATGCTAATGCTGAATAATCCAGAATTGTGAATGTGTTTCAACAATACAACGGAGGGTGCCTATATTCCGTTTTCCCTCTCGAAAGCAAACTGTCTAATCTACAGTTAATTCCTATCTAACAACATTAAAACTATTAAATGCCTTCCTATTTATAACATAATACAAGTGCGCTCAGCTTTGAATGCCTTCAGTTAAATGGCGGTGCAACAATCTTTCCAAAGTATTTCAAAAATATATGTGCTGGGACTGTCCAGCTGTATGTTCTTTTCTCCACGCGTTGGCTCACTTGATGACGTCGTAGATGCTCCTGTATCACATTAAGGTGCTGTTGGCGGGTCCAAAATCACCCTTTGTCAACAACATGGGTTACCCTTGGTAAGAAGTCCCAATTGGACCTCTCATTATTTGGAATAGGGAACCTATCCGGATTCTGGCTTGGTAGCCATCACTGGTTTTGGTTTTACAGGTTGCGGCCTGGTCCACCGATGACGGTGAATGATGGATGGTTATGCCAACGAAACATGTAGATGAAGACTAGTAAATGCAAGAATCTAATCTACTTCTAATCTATCATGTCCTAGCTAGGAGAAAATTAAAGTAAGTGAATGAGTTGTGACATGAAACTAACTCTAACAATAACTCCACCTAGATAGTTGAAATGAAGAAATAAAGTTAGATAACACATGCACATGAATATATAACCAAAATAGTCTAAGTCACCATATCACATACATTGGAAACTCATATGATCAGTACATGAAAAATAATGAAGAATAACAAAACTTCAAGAAAACACATATTGCGTCAGAATAGTTAAACAAACATATTTTTACAACCCATGTGAACAACAAAAATTATTGTTGAAATAGTTTCCAATAGAACAACAACACATGCAAGTCCTTCTCTCTATAAAAAAAAATTGTCCCTGAGGGCTTCTCCGTATTAGAATTTTCAATAATAGTACATGAAAAATTTAAGGAAAACTCTCCAATTTTAGTTGACATTGTATCCCCAAAACAGTTAAGAAATGTACAATGTTTAAAGAATCAAAATTCCTTTCTTTTGATACAATTTTAGTATTTATTGGGGTCAAACATGACTCTTGAACTTTCTCCTACCCCATGACCTTTGATTTTCCAACTTTTGTCTTTATTCCCTTTGTGATGATGAGAGGGAAAGACAACAAAATCATTTTGAATTTTTCCTCTATCGCCAGTGGGACATACTAGATTTTGGCTATAATGGACCTCATCTCTTGTAATCACTGGTTCAAACATTGGGGAATCAATCGTTATCCAAGTTGGGCAGTCGATTGTCATGGGATTCATATATCTTCCTTAGTCATTTGCATCGGATTTTTATTGCTGCTTCTCTATCAGTCTGGTGGTTGTTTCTACTGCTACTATGTCGTCCTTCATTGTAGATCGCATCGTCGGGACGTTGAGTATGACCTCTTCTAAAAATTGGTTATCCGACGCCATTTAACCTGCAAACAATGAGTGTCCTCAGCGTAACTTGTCGAAAACAAACATATGAACCCATAGAACTAAAACAATAATTTATTGAGAATAACGTAAAATTCCATAAATTTGATTCCTGTTTAATCTGCTCATGATCAAGAAGTTGTATTCTCTCAGGGTTGTCAACGAGGTTCCAGTTCCGAATCCTACAAAATGCAGAAAGTCAGCCAGGAATTTATCATATCACATAATTGTAAAGTTATATATCTTGGAATGACCTTTCCAACGCTATAAAGAATGTGTGAAATGGACGCCTGAGTCAAAAGTTATGGTTGAAATACATTAGGTAGTCTCATGGGGTCCTATTCTTATTTTGGGACAATCTGCACAAACTACTCCACTTGTGTATTTTCTTTCCCATTGGTTGTGAGTTTATTTATCTTCTTGGTCTCCGATAACTTCCCTGTATCGTTTTCAATATTAGGACTAGCACATGATCTCCTGTGGGCGCTGACAGTCTAATGAAACAATCGTAATGGTTAATGTATATGCCTCCATTCTCTGCCCCAAATGAAAATTCCAATGTGTTTGACATTGGACCAAAAGGTTGTGGTTTTAACTCCCATTACGGTTGATTTGCACTAGTATTCTTTGTACCATTTATGATGTATTCCCAACTTTTCCAATTACAAATGTGAAGCCAAATTTGTTTCACATTCGTGAGAGAGTTGTTGTTGACTCCTTATATCATAAGTCAAACATCCTCATCTAGATAATGGGATTGGATATTCAATCGATGTCCTGCATATTGGTAACGACTAAAATGTCAAGTCATTAAGAAGTTTCATGTGATAGCTCTTAGAATGATATTCCTTTTCAAATAAGCATGTGTGCACTCTCAAGAGCACGAATTAGAGTTTTAGAGCCAAGGGTTGGCACCATGTATTCTTAATTATATTTTTCACTCCAATGTATGGAATAAAATCAAAGCCAACCAACATATGTGATATGCCAACATAAGCTTGTAGAATAAGAGGGACCCTTACATATGTCAATTTACGGTATGCCTTCCATATGGGAACATTGGGTTTATTCTTTCAATCTATATGGATAAGGTAGTGGGTGGGAAAGTACCAATGGAGTCACAACCACGAGTGTCTTTGTATTCACTTGTAATATAGAATTGATCATGTCTTTTCTGATCTAAACTTCTCTTGTACTCAAACAACAACGTGGAATGGTTGAAAGACATGAGTTTCACGAAGACATAATATTGATCTTTGAAGATGCTCTGAGTAGTTTGTAGGGAAGCATAGTCTGAAAGATGACTACCTCCACCACTAGCAACTACACAGATTGTTGTGTTTGAAGGATGCAGGGGAATGCTTCAGAAAACGATGAAAATCTATTAAATGAGTTTTAGCACTGTGAAACAACACATGTAAGCTACATCCAGGTGTTTCATCAACGTGTTTCAACAACACTTGTAAGCTAAAGACAGGTGTTTCAAAAACGTGTTTCAACACGTGTTTCAAGAAACAACAAAAAAATATTTCAGCAAAAAACTTAAGTGAATCACTCTTGCATCATACACAAAGATTGATACTTTGTTCTACAACAACCTTTTCAACATGTGTTTCAACAAGTGTTTCAGTAGAGAATAAAATGACTTTACAACAAAACAGAGTTATACCAAAAACAAGGGAATTATAACAGTAGGCTAAAAACTTAGATTCCAACAGTAAAATAAATTCACTGAATCATTCCTTGCAACAATAAATTCACCCAATACTTCTGTACTAAAAACTCAATAGAATTCTACAACAAAACACTGCACAACATAAGGATTTAAATGAAGTTTTCACACAATAAACAGAGTATGCATGCTACATAAAAATAAATTACTCTGTAACAAATCTAAACATTATCACGAGTTTACAAACTCAGATACAAAAAAAAAAAAAGTATAAAATCCCCTCATAACACTCTTAAAAAACTCTTTGTCTATTTTTCTCTATATATTTGTGCATACTAAAATATGAATTACATAGATGTATATATATTGATACAATTAGTCGATTATCTTGCCCCTTCTCTATGCCTAAGTCGAATTTGGATTTTTCAGAACATTAATAGTTCATTTCCCCTTTGAAATTCGACCAGCCAAAAATGAAACGGTGTAGCAGTGATGATCATTAAATGAATAAGGTGGATAAGGAAATGATAATTAATTTCTGGGTGGTGGTATCTCTTCAAAATTCGATCGGATGAGATAAGTCATATTTTAGGCGGTGAAATGATTAATCTATGACATTCTCCCGCTTAATCATTTCACCCAAAAACAAAACTATGCAATATTACAGTCCACAAACCCCAATGTTCTTTATGTGAATTTCAAATAATTCATTTTATAAGGAATTTGTAAAGATGTCTACAAATTGATCTTCAGATTTGCAAAACTCTACATAAATTTCATCATTGTTTATCAGCTCTCAAACAAAATGATATTTTGTATCAATATGCTTAGTTTTCTTGTGGAAAACATGATTACGTGACAGAGCAATGGCTGATTTATTGTCACAAAAAATATGAGTTGGTTCTTGTTCTTCATGCAACAACTTAGTCACAATCCTTCTCATCCAAAAAGTCTGACATGTAGTTGTTTTTGCTGCAACATAATTCAATAGATGATAAAGTCACAATGGACTGCTTCTTTGAAGTCCAAGCTACAACTCCTGATCCAAAGTTGAACACATATCCTAATGTTCTCTTTCTGTCATCTACACTTGCGAAATCACTATCAATATATCCAATCAACTTAAAATATGAATATGATGTATAGAGAACACCATTATTGGTTGTTCGAACAACTTATCTTAGGATCATTTTTCCAGCTTGCCAATGAGTACTCTTTGGAGTCTCCAAAAATCTAGAAATCATACTTACAAAAAACATAATATCAGGTCTTGTTGTTGTCAAATACATAAGACTTCCATCCAGTATTTTATACAGAGTCAGATAAACACATGACCCCTCATCATTCTTGCTGAGTTTTGTTCCAATTGCAATTAGTGTTACAACTGGTTTACAGTTCACCATCCTGAACCTTTTCAATATGTCCTTTGCATACTTAGTTTGACAAATAAAAATACCATATTGAGATTGATTTACTTCAATGCCTAGAAAATACTTCATCATTCCTAAATTAGTCATTTCAAACTCAGTTTTCATGGTTTTCTTAAACTCATCTACTGAAATATTCTCGGTTAAAATCAAATCATCAACATATAAGCATAAAATCAAGAATTTTCCTTCCTGATTTACCTTTGTATACAGAGTTGGATCACTTGGACTTTTGTTGAATCCTTCATTATTCAAGTATTCATCAATTCTATTGTACCATACTCTGGGTGCTTGTTTCAATCCATACAACGCTTTATTTAACATCTAGACCTTAGCTTCTTTTCCATCAATCTCATATATTGGAGGTTGTTTCACATAAACCTCTTCTTCCAGAAAACCATTTAAAAATGCATATTTTACATCCATCTGGTACATGCATCATTTATTGTGAGCAGCAATGGTTAACACCATTCTTACTGTATCAAACCTAGCTACAAATGAAATTTTTTCATTATAATCAATATTAGGTTGTTTAATGAACCCCTGAGCTACAAGCCTTGCCTTGGGTTTCTCAACTTCACATTCAACATTTAACTTAGTCTTGTAAATCCATTTAACACCAACACAATTTTTATCTTCACGCAAATCCATAAGTTCCCAAGTATTATTCCTTTCTATGGCATCAATTTATTCATTCATGGATTCTACCCAAACATCTTTCTTAACAACATCATCAAAATTTACAATATCATATGCAATTAATGCAAAACTTGAAACTTGATCTACTTCATCATTTTGCTCATACAATTCTTTTAAAATTCTAGTCTTATGACCTCTAATTCTATTTCTTAATGAAGCTAAAGTAGGATTTGATTCATCACTTACCTATGATCCTATCTATTGTCCACCATGACCTGATGGATCTATGTGCGCATATGTTTTGGGCATTCTTAGTTGTGATGGGGAGACTCCTGGTGATTGTCTTGTAGGTGTATGTGATTATGGAGTCAAATGTCCACCCTGTACGACCTTATCATCTTCATGAGATATTTCAGCTCCCCCTGAAACAATTTTATCAATGCTACCATCCAAAGCCTTTTCTTCTTTGAAATCAACATCTGAGCTGATAACATACTTCTTGGTGATGGGATTATAGAGTTTATATGCCTTAGAATACTCACTTTATCCAAAATATACTCATTCATCACTTATGGCATCCAAATTTGTCTTCATCTCTTCAAGTACATGTGCATAAGCTACAAACCCAAAAATTCTCAAATGAGATACACTGCTATTCTTACCACTCCAAGCTTCCAAGGGAATTGGTTCTTTACACTCTTAGTGGGACTTATGCTCAAAATATATATTGAACAAACAATTTCATCGCCCCAATATTCATTTGGAATATGCTTCTCCTTCAACATACTAGGAGCTATATTCATAATGGTTCAATTCTTCCTTTTAGCTACTCCATTCTGTTGTGGAGTATAACGAGTAGTAAACTATCTCTTGATTCCATGATACTGCCAAAACTCCATGAAGTCAGTTAGAATATACTCACCTCCTTTGTCTGATCTCAAGACTTTAATATATTTTCCACTCTCCTTTTTAACCATAACTTTAAACCTATTAAATATATCAAAAGCTTCAAACTTCTTCTTCAGCAAATAAACCCAATTTGTTTTACTTAAGTCATCAATAAAAGTCATAAAATAGACATTATCAGCCAATGGATATGTTTGCATCGCTCCACATAAGTCTATGTGAACAAGTTCCAATGGATCTTTATCCCTATATGAAATTCCATAAATAAATGTATCCCTCTGATTCTTTGCAAGTATGCAACTCTCACACTAGCTTGTTGGTTGTTGAATATTGGGAAACCCCTTCACCATTTGCTTCTTCTACAACAAATCTAGACCTCCAAAATGTAAATGGCCATATCATAAATGCCATAACCATGACTCATCCAAACCTTTAGCTTTATAAGCATTCAAAGAGTTAGTGGGATCATTTCTCATAATAAGTGGAAACATTCTATTATTTGTCATCTCTACTCTGGCAATCAACTGCTTACTTGGATACTTATCATAAATTGTACATTCCTTGTTCTTGAAGAATACTATGTATTTTTTCTCTATCAGTTGTCCAACACTTAACCAGTTTCATTTCATACCAGGTACATAATAAAAATCATCTATTTTTCTTCTCTCATCATTCTTAGTATAAACAGGAATCACACCTTTACCATTAACTCTTACCTTACAGTCATTAGCCAACTTTACCTTAGACTCAATATTGGTATCTAAACTGGAAAATAAGATTTTATTTCCAATCATGTGGTTGCTACATCTGTTGTCCAAAAAACAAACATCATTTGAACTTTCCTAGGTGACATTACAAGTCAAAAACACAGGTTTCTAGTCATCCTATAACTATTATGTGAGTAGACTGCTTTCCAACATATGCTTGCTTCTTCCAACATTTGTTAGTATAATGTCCAAATTTCTTACAATAATAACATTGTACCTTAGATTTATCATACCTCTGATTTCTTTGCTGCTAAGATCTACTGCTACTCCCCCTTAAACTAGGAGGATTTTGTTGAGTTTTCTCCTCAGATTCTAAATCATTTTTGTTGTCTCTTTGACCAATGAATCAACCTCCTCTTCCTCTGCTACTAGACCTTCCTCTTCCTCTACCTCTAGTAACATGCAGCTAGGATTTGAAAGAATTATTTAATGGATTATCATATCTAGACATCCTCGATTCATGAGCAATTAGAGAACTAGTTAATTCACCAATATGCACAAGACTAATATCTTTAAATTCTTCTATGGGTGCAACTATGGATTCAAACTTCTTTGGAAAAGATTTGAGAACTTTCTCAATTACTCTTTTGTCTGAGAGGTCTTCACCACACTGCCTTAGCTCATTCACAACATTCATTACTTGATTCATGAAACTATCAATCGCTTGTTGTCCTTCATCTTTAGATTTTCAAAGTCTCTTATCAAATTATGAACCTTCACAGTCTTCACCTTGGATACACCTTGATAGCTAGTTTCAAGAGTGTCTGAAGCTTTCTTTGAAGAAACTGAACTTGACACCTTTGGAAATATGGTTTCATTTAGGCCTTGTTGAATAAGACCGAGGTATTTGTTGTCTTTCTTTATGTTCTCATTCAACAAAATCCGTTCAACATTTGTCAGAGCCATTTCTACTTCTTGGTCAACAGGCTCTGGATAACCAAGAGTAACAAAATCCCAAAGATCTTGAGAACACGGAAATGTTCTCATCCCAATAAACCAAGAATCATAATTTCTTTTAGTCAAAAAATGAATTTGTGGCTGAGCCAAATTACTATTTGTAGCCATTTCCAATCAGATTCCAAATCACTATATTCAATTACAATGAGGAACTAGAAATGTTACTAGCTATGATACCACAATGAAGGATGCATGTGAGTGCTTCAGAAAACAATGAACATCTATTACACGAGTTTCAACACTCTATAACATCACATGTAAGCTACAATGAGGTGTTTCAGCAATGTGTTTCATCGGTGTGTTTCAACAACACTTGTAAGCTACAACCAAGTGTTTCAGCAACGTGTTTCATCAAGTGTTTCAGCAAACAATAAAAATTTATTTCAACAAAAAACTTAAGTGAATCACTCATGCATCATACACAAAGATTGATACTATGTTCTATAACAACCTTTTCAATAGGTGTTTCAGCAAGTGTTTCAACAAAGAGTAAAATGACTTTACAACAAAACAAAGTTATACCAGAAACAAAAGAACTATAATAGTAGACTAAAAAATTAGATTCCAAAACTAAAATAACTTCACCGAATCATTTCTTGCAACAGTAAATTCACTAGTACTTTTGTACTAAAAACACAATAGCATTCTATAGCAAAACACTCCACAACATAAGGATTTAAATGAAGTTTTCACACAATAAACATAGTATGCATGCTACAACAAAATAAATTACTCTATAACAAATATGAACATTATCATGAGTTTACAAACTTAGATACAAATAGAAACAAAGTATAAAATCCCCTGATAACACTCTAAAAAAAGTCATTGTCTATTTTCCTTTGTATATTTGTGCATACTAAAATCTGAATTACATAGATGTATATATACTGATACAATTAGTTGGTTAGCTTGCCCCTTGGCTATGCCTAAGTCTAATTTGGATTTTTCAGAACATTAATAGTTCATTGCCCCTTTGAAATTTGATAAGCCAAAAATGGAATGGTGTGACATAAGTCGTTTTTAGTTTTTAGGTCGTGAAATGATTAATCTCTGACAGTGTCAAAGGTTCCTGAAAAATGTGACTTTTATTCACTCACGTAGTAATTTTCATCAACAGGGCATGATCTCTCTTTCCATTGGTTCTTCCAATGTTATATGAAGGGAGAGCCATGATTTTGTGGAATAACTGAGAACTCTATGTGAAATAAAAATAAGGCCTGGTTTTTTTGTTGTCACTCAATAGATGCTAAATATTCCTCAATGAATTTATATTGTTCTATCCCTTATTTCTAATCAAGTCTAGATCAAACTTCGCTTCAAAACCATCGACAAGCTTCTCGAAAGGAGACGTTTCGTCGTTGCCCTGGTTAATCGGAGCCATCCTTATCATGTTCGCCGATGACTTCGGAAATATTATTCTCATCTCCTCTAACCTTCGATGAGATTTGATGATGTTGTCCTCATGTCCTTCGATGAGATTTGGCAAGGTTCTTCTCATTCCCTTCGCGTAAAATTTCATTGCTCACCAGAGATGATTGGCTGCAATTTATGCGGTGTTTGGTTTGTCGAGCGAAACCATCTACTACAGAGTTGTAATCCCATGGGTTCATCAGATTAGTTTCACTTATGATGGTTGAATGCTTCACTCTCCATGAACTAAACATCGCAGTTGATTATGACTTTTTTTGCGACAGGGTCATACAATTTGTATCCTTTTGTTTCTTCAGAATACCCAACAAATATACATTTATGTCCCTTGTTGTCCAAATTCCTTATTAGTTCATTTGGTACATGTGCATATGCGATGCAATAAAAAACTTTTAAATTTGCCACATTATGCTTTGAACATGTCCAGGCTTCTTGAGGAATTATGTTCTTCACACTCTTTTTTGGACATCTATTCATGATGTATACTACAATTGCTATTGCCTCGGCCCAATACTCATTTGACAAATGTTTGGTTGTGAACATACTACACGCCATTTCCATGATGGTTATGTTCTTTCTTTCTATGACACCATTCTGTTGTGATGTGTATCGTGCGGTAAATTTTTTGTAGATGCCATGAACTTTACAAAAGTTATGAACTTCTCTTGAAATGTATTCTTCTCCTCTATCCGTTCTTAAACAGTTGATGTAATAACCACTCTGTTTCTCCACAAGTGATTTAAATTGCTGAAAAAAAACCCTATGTGTCATATTTATGCTTTAGGAAATAAATCCACGTCCTTCTTAAGAAATCATCAATGAATGTTAAAAAATAAGTATTGCCTCCTATAGACGGAGTTTGCATTGGTCCACAAATGTATGAATGTACTATTTCCAGTGGAACTTTTTCTCTGTAATACTTGCCAACTGGAAATGATTCTCTATGCTGCTTGCCAAATATGTAGCCTTCACATATACTTTCTAGTTTTTCAATCAATGGTAATCATTTTACCATATCCTTTGTGTGTAGTAGATTTAGACCTCCCAAGTTCAAATGTCCAAATATGAAATGCCATAACCAAGAATCATCAAGTATTTCAGATTGGAATGTTGTCTTTATTTATGCGCCATTTTCTCCTTTCTTGATACTACGCGCTCTATTTTCTTCATTGGTACTGTGGGCACTTTTTGTTGTAAAGGGAGTATCTATCTACACACTTTTTCCTTTATCAACCATTTTCATTGTATTCTTCTTCTTGGATGGCTTCAATGTCAATGAGAACATCCTCTTTCTTGTCATCTAGATTTTTGCAATAAGTAGATTGCTTGGGCACTTATCCATGATCACAGAATGATTATCTTCCATGTAGATTTTGTATCATTTTTGTAATAGTTGTCCTATGCTCATGAGATTATACATCAGACAAGAAAAATAATATACATCAGACATCACTTTTTGTTCTCCTTTTCTGGTTAAAATGTTTATACTTCCTTTTCCTAAGACAGTGACTTGGATATTTGTTCCAAGAGTAACCTTTGTTTGGACTGACTCATCCAAACTAGAAAACAATTCTATGTTTCCTGTCATATGGTTACTGCATCCTGAATCTAAATACCATATGTCACATGGACTTGCTTGAGAAATATTGCATTCAATTGGTGACACTATATTGGACATTTCTGCAGTGCTAGGTATTTCTACACCGCACGCCATAAACATAGGGTGAGTTTGGTTATTTGAGTTTTGTGGTTGATCTTGACTTTGCTTATTCTAATTTTGTTGTCTGTTTCTGCACTCATATGCATAATGTCCATACATTTTACAGTAATGGCATTGAATATTTGACTTGTCTATTCTATGACAACTTGGTTGAATGATACTTGGGTTTTGACCTCTTCCACCAACATTTCCAGGATTGCTATTGCATCCATCTCTCACATAACTTCTTCCTCTACCTCTAGAGTTTTCTCTCCCCCATCCTCTTCCATGACTTATAGATGACTGTGCGGAAAATGCATTCTCGAATGACATATTTGACCTATTCAATCTATGCTCATGATTGATGAGGGAATCTTGCAGTTCATCTAAACTAAATTGACTCAAGTCTTTTCTCTCTTCTAGAGTCACAACAAGAGTGTAAAAATTAGGAGGAAGACTCCTATGTACCTTCTCAACAAATTTTCAGTCTTCTATGGTTTCACCATGAGACGTAATCTGATTTATCAGACCAATGACATGGGTGTAGAATGAATCTACTGAATTTTCTTCTTTCATTGACATAATTTCAAAATCTCTTCTAAGAATATGTAGTTTTGCAGTCTTTACTTTGTCCATACCTTGATAAGAGGTTTGTAATGTGCCCCATGCTTCCTTGGCTTGCTTTGCTGATACACCTCTTGGAAGTATGCTCTCATGCATGGGTTGATGTATGTAAAACAACACCTTTCCATCCTTCTTTATTTGATCTTTCTAGACATCTTTATCAGCTTGTGTGAGGACATTGTATGTTGCCTGATCTACTGGTTCCATATAGCCATTCTCGACTATTTCCCATACATCTTGACCTCGTAACAAAGCCTTCATGGTCAAGGACCACATCTCATAGTTCTTGCCTGTAAAAGTGGGAGGTTGCAGATTTGAGGTAGAAGCCATTTTTACTTTTCAATAGAGTTTTTGTTCTTGAACTTATTCTGATAGAACATGCTTTGATACCAATTTGAAGGGAATCGTCAACATGATGCCCCACAGAGTCTACTCTACGCAACACAGTTTCAAATAATGCACACCAAACAGGCTACGCGATAGAGTTCTCAAGACTACTGCGCAGTGCACAAACTACTCAGTTTGTTGTGCACTATGAATACACACACTTAACAAAATGATTTATGAATGCAAAATAACACAGTGCTATGCTTAGCACAAAAACTCAGAAATAAGAAAAAAACTTGTCAATACTCAAAATGCTTTATATTAATGAACTTGGGCTCAGAACGCGCGATTACATAATACAATACTAAGATGAGTTTCGGCTCCAACGACTTTTTCTACTAACTTCACAAGCATGTGCTCAGACTTCTTCAACCCCTCAACTGCTGCTTGTTCTTGGTTGTTCTTTCTACCTCTCTATTGTGCATCTATTTTCTCGCATATATTATGCATCATCCTACTAACTAAGAGACTCGAACTTATATAACTCCGAGTAAGACTTCCTACAGAAGGTAAGACCGACTCAACATTAAAGACTATCATTAATTCAACCACTTAATAGAGCTTGAGAAGATAGAAATTGGCTCCATTTATAACTTCACCCCTGGCCAACTGACTTTGAGTAAACGTCCGACTTTGCACTTACAAACTGTTGACTGACTAACAATTTGGCTTAATGACAAACAAATCAATAGAGAAGTGAAGATCTCACCGACTTGTAATTACAATTTCCAACAATGGAACCATCATAAAGGTTAATGAATAGGCCTACATTCTCTGCCCCGAATGAAAATTCCAATGCTTTTGACATTGGACCAAAAGATCGTGGTTTTAACTCCTATTACGGTTGATTTGCACCGAGTATTATTTGTACCATTTATGATGTATGCCGAGCTTTTCCAATTACGAATGTGAAGCCAAATTTGTTTCGCATTCGGGAGAGAGTTGTTGTGGACTCCTTCTATCATAAGTCAAACATCCTCTTCTAGATAATGGGATTCATGCGATAGCTCTTAAAATGATATTCCTTTTCAAATCAGCATATGTGCGCTGTCAACAGCACGAATTAGAGTTTTAGAGCCGACGGTTGGCGCCATGTATTCTTAATTATATTTTGCAGAATAAGACGGACCCTTACATCTCTCAATTTATGGTATGCCTTCCATATGGGAACATTAGGATTATTCTTTCAATCTATATGGATAAGGTAGTGGGTGGGCAAGTACCAATGGTGTCACAACCACGAGTGTCTTTGTATTCACTTGTAATATAGAATTGATCATGTCTTTTCCGATCTAAACTTCTCTTGTACTCAAACAACAACGTGGAGTGGTTGAAAGAAGTCAGTTTCACGAAGACATAATCTTCATCTTTGAAGATGCTCCGAGTAGTTTGTAGGGAAGCATAGTCCGAAAGATGACTACCTCCACCACCAGCAACTACACAAATTGTTGTGTCAAAGGTTCCTGAAAAATGTGACTTTTCTTCACTCGCGCAGTAATTTTCATCAACAGGGCATGATCTCTCTTTCCATTGGTTCGTCGAATGTTATATGAAGGGAAAGCCATGATTTTGAGGAATAACTGAGAACTCTATGTGAAATAAAAATAAGGTCTGGTTTTTTTCTGTCACTCAGCAGGTGCTAAACATTCGTCAATGAATTTATATTGTTCTATCCCTTCTTTCTAATCAAGTCCAGATCAAACTTCGCTTCAAAACCATCGACAAGCTTCTCGAAAGGAGACGTCTCGTCGTTGTCCTGGTTGATCGGAGCCATTCATATCATGTTCGCCGATGACTTCGGAAACATTATTTTCAACTCCTCCGACCTTCGATGAGATTTTATGATGTTGTTCTCATGTCCTTCATGAGATTCGGCAAGGTTCTTCTCATTCCCTTCGGGTAAAATTTCATTGCTCACCAGAGATGATTGACCGCAATTTATGCGGTGTTTGCTTTCTCGTGCGAAACCATCTACTACAGAGTTGTAATCTCGCGGGTTCATCATATTAGTTGCACCTATGATGGTTGAATAATAAAAAACTATTTACGAAAAAATGAATGCCTTACCATCACCAGCCAGTAGAGGAATGAAACCGAATTCTTGCGTGATAGCCATCGGGAGACTGTTCGTGATAAGGCAGAACCCTAACCCTATTTTCAAAGAACCAATTTCATTCATACTTCCCTTTTATCTGGAGTATTTTAGGGCTTGTGAACCCTAATCGTAACAAGAAATCATCTTTTCCAATGCTTCGTCTAAAACAACAGATCGGAGTTTCATTTGACGTCGCATACTTAATATCTTCACGACTACATTTATAGGGTGATTGCACGTGTTCTGGAGATAATATATACAATTAGTAGTGATAAGTGGCATCTCTGCAAAAAATTGTCCACTATTCTAGACTGATGTAGCAAAAATGAGTTCATTCTCCTTCCCAAATGCCACAATGAAGAAGCTTCGAATGCCATGGGGCTTTTGCACGATTCATGTCAAATTACGACTTCAAGCCGTGTGTCGCCTTGGAGAATCGGGGCATTAAGTTGTCTATGAGTGAGTCGATTCGGCCCTCAACAATTTTGCTTATGAACTCACCCCCAACGGACTTTATTCCAAGGCACCTTTGAAAATCATGATAATATCGCCGACCGTTATGGTTTTGAAGTAGATTCTGAGCAGAGAAAAATGACCAAAAGGTGCCAGTGAATGACTACCCGCAAAGACCAAAATTACCATCCCAGCTTATCGTGGGATTCCTTCAAATTTCGTGGGGATATTCATCAAATTTCGTGGGCTTCTATCTATCAGTTCGTTGGCATTTTGTAATCTGTAGGAGTATTATTCCATGGTGCCACTGGAACTCGTCCTGAGGTCATTGGCATTATATGTGGATCTTCGTTGACAACTTGCAACATCCTATTTCCCCCATTTTCTTTGTCAACACAGTAGACAGACCACTCGCTTCATAATTTTTTTTTAAATTGAGTTTAAATTCAAAGAATTCAAACAATTTAAATTAGGTTTAAATTCAAACAATTTAAACTTAATTTAAATTTGCATTTAACATGGTGAAAAAGAACTTAAACTCAAATAATTTGCCTTAAAATCACCTAAATCCATGATACCAGACTTCAAGATTTTTTCATAAAACATCTCCCCTCAATCGGTTTCGTGTGGGCGGTGATGAAACTAGTTTGCAAACTTCTTGCTGACGTTGTTGGAGGAACCTTTCATAACTTACTCATACAAAATCGGATTGGAGTATCGTATTTTGCACTGTGAAGAACACAAAGAGGCATTGTTGGCGAGCTAATTGATTGTGCCATTTAAACATTTCATCATCGTAACGACTAACGAGGCTGGTTCGGGCGAGAAACCCGAGGTGATTCTGGCACTTTCGGGCGTCGAATTTGATTACATAAGTTGTGTTGGCATTGTGATGGCCGAAATCATTTCATTGGTGTATTTCAAGGGAGAAATTCATTTTGACGGACGCTCAAAAATTGCGTTCAAGGCCGTTTTTTAATGACAGTTTGCGTTCCACTTTGAATGATGCTTCAACTAAATTAAATTTCGTTAGTTCAAGTGTCATCTGTGATATATAGGTTCTTATATCGTTCATTTACACTACAATGATGTGTCTGGAGCATGAAATTATAAATCCACCAAAACAACCAACTGATATACATAGTGCTTATCACGGAGTTTGGGAGGACTAAATTTATTCTGATTCAGAGTCGACCAATAGGTGTTGTGGTTTAGGTGTTGTGGTTAACCCATCTTAATCTAGGCGATGCTTTCAAAATGAGTATTTAGTCATAACATAAAAAACAGAAAGAAAACAAGCTAATACCATATGCACAAAGAAAGCCACTTGGGACACTACAAACTTGATTATGACTATAATCTGAAGTGGATCGGGTGAGATAGAAAATCAATGACCTGTTGTCTAGATAGGCATGGAGGGTTTAGTCATTGGGAATGTAAGGAGATTAACTGATGAGTTCAACAATAAAGAACTGAGATGGGAGGAGGATGAAACAGGCCTTAGAACGAAGGTGGGTCATGTTGACCTGGTCAACGTTGGCGAGAGGAAGAAGATCGTCATGGATGCGCTTGGAGATGATGAGGGGTCGAAATATTTCCATTGATGAATCGTGGATGGGTGAGGGAAACTTATCAACAAGAAGTGCAACGGAGAGGGGGTATGAACCTTGTTGATATGCAGTGTATTGAAGCCAAAGGGGAGAGCGCTTCTTATATGTGATGCATTGACGCGAGTGGAAGGAAGTCAGAAAATGAAAGGTGTGTGCGCAACGAAGAGATTCATGTTTAAACTGAGAGACCTAATTCTGCTCATGAGCTAGGAAAGAGATGCAAGATGATTCATGCCTTCTCTAGTGCGAAGGAGCTTCTTATAAAAGACAGATGAAGGTGAGAGCACTGTATGTCATTAAGTATAATTAGAGATCATAAGACAAACATAATTTAAGTGTAACGTACACAGCCACCAAATTGGTCATGTCTTGCAAACACTCTCTTGTCATCATCTCTGATACCATTTTAGTAATGTACCTAGCCTCCAACTAGGAAACAATACATGTGGAATACACATAACATGAAACTTATGCTAATTAAAGAAATTATTTTATTGTTACCTGTTTTCTCATAGCTTGCAACTACCATTTATAACATATTTAGTTATGTCTATAACAAAAAAATAGATGCATATGAAGTATGCTAATAATCAACATGAGATACAACTAAACCGTTCATTACAACAACATATAAG
Source organism: Picea engelmannii (assembly GCA_009831015.1). Taxonomy (NCBI): domain Eukaryota; kingdom Viridiplantae; phylum Streptophyta; class Pinopsida; order Pinales; family Pinaceae; genus Picea; species Picea engelmannii. The sequence goes on along the minus strand of ML782016.1, from coordinate 342,381 downwards.
TCATTCTCATTCATGGATAGTTTATGCACAACAATAACACATGTAAATAACTCAGTACAAGATAAAATACTTATCTTTAAACAAGAATCGTGCAACCAACTACTTGGGACAAACATTCCACTCAACCATAGACTGACTGTTCCAAATATCAACAACCAGTCACCCCCGAGATGAGGCTAGAAATCCACAAAATAGGGTGGTATCTCACAGTCCAATCACAACTCATAAATCTCTCAACCCAATTGGTATTTTCCTACAACTATCTCGATTTTCCATTAGCTCTCTTCCTCTTGACCTGTCCAACCCAAGTAATGTACCATTCTTTTATCAAGGTTAAACCAAGGGATATGCCATATGTTTACCAAGTCTAATCCAAGGAATGAGCCATTCATTTATCAAGTTCTCTTAGCATGGGAAGCCAGGAATCTCTGAGATGGGAACTCAAGGGAAACTGCTGCTAGGAAAACTCTCAGTAATCCAAGAACAAACACTTGTTGTTTCAGTGAAACTCACGCAAGAGTTCACTCATTCATTCTGACAACTGGGCTCTTCATTTCTCCAGCTGCAATTCTCTCCAATTATGCTCCATAATTCTCCCTCCATGGTTGCACCAGCTCCAAGATCTCTTTCTTCTCGCTCCCCTTGGCTCTCGTGCATCCCCCTCACTGACTAACAACTACTGCCCTCTTCCCCCCTATGAATTTCCTCTCTTTGGCTTGCCTTTCTTGACTCACACTCTTCCCCAATATGATTTTACTTAACCCCCATGTGCTAAATAACTTTAGGAGGGGACCACTCACACCCACCCTCTTAGATGTATTCAATGATTGGATTTTGGAACACTCAATCAGAAAAGAGAAAGTTCATATACAAATAACAATTTAGGAAAATGGTTTAAATTATTATACATGGGTAATTCTCCCTTGGACCCCTCTTGGTCGTTATGATATACATTCCCCTCTCTTATGGATTAATTTATCCCCCATATCTTGTCCATGTCCCCTTTAGAAGCTCGCATGAGTTTTTTATTAATAAAACAAAGAAATAGAATTCACATATTACATCACTTGGCCATAGCCACATATTATATCTACATAAGCATTAATTAAATTGGGGATTATAATGGGGATGTTACATTTCCCCTCCCCTACAATTGTGCACCATACTCAGTGCACTCTATGTCGATATACATATATGCAAATTTACATCACAATACTTAGAAATACAATTTAACAACTCTAACAACATCTCCAACCAAAATCTCATGTTCCTCTCAACTCGCTAACCCAATGCATGAACCATTATTTTATCAGAGTTAATCCAAGGGATGTACCATCTGTTTATCAAGGCTAACCCAAGGAATGAGCCATTCATTTATCAAGGCCCCCAATGTAATTGTCTAGGACTCTGAGATGTGATTCTGGAACTCTAGTTGCTCAAAATGGAGTCTTGCATTATGTTCTCTTCAGAACTGTCAAAAAATTGTTGGTATTTTTCCTGCATGTTTTATTCATGCTCCCATCTAGCATATTCAAGACCATAACAGGTCCATTGAACCTTGACCATCCCTATGGATTTGTTCCTGATCACTTTGACGGTCCAGGATGTGTACTGGTTCCACCCGGAACTTCCCCTCGTGCTCCACCTGGATAACATTCCAATCAATTATGTGGTTAGGATTATGCACATATTTCTTTAACAATGACACGTGAAATACATTATGAATTCTCATGAATGCAGGCAAAGATAACATGTATGCAACTGGCGCTATCTTTTCTAATATTTCAAAAGGCCTGCAAGATCTTGCTGCAAACTTCGTGAAACTTCCTAATCTTAGTGAACTTATTTTTTCCTTTACTTTTAAGAACACATGTTCTCCCACTTTAAAATCTCTGAAAACTTTATTCTTATATGCATAACTTTTATTCCTATCTTGGGCAGCCTTCAAATTCATCTTTATCTTTGCCATATGATCTTCCATTTCTTTTAACAATTCTATCACAATGACTGCTCTTTCTGTTGGATTATCCCAACTCACTCGTGTGTTACATTTTCTGCCATACAAAGCTTCAAATGGACTCATTTTCAATGAGGATTGATACCCATTGTTGTAGGAAAATTCAACTAAATGGATATAATCTTCCCACTTTGATGTTTGATCCATCACATACATTCTAAGCATGTCTTCAATTATTTTGTTAGTCCTTTATGTTTTCCCATATGACTCTGGATGATAAATTGTACTAAGATTTAATTTTTTCCCAAATCCCTTGAATAAACCCTTCCAAAAATTGGAAGTAAACTTTGGATCTCTATCTGAAACTATTTCCTTAGGCACTCCATCTATCCTAGCAACTTCTCCCATATAAATATCTGCAATATTTGATGCCTTGTGTGTAGTCTTTACTGGAATGAAATGTGCTACTTTAGTCAATTTTTCCACCACCGCCATGATGGAATCATGCTTCTTTACTATTCAAGACAACTTAGTAATAAAATAAACTGAGACAACTTCTCACTTCCATTCCAGAATGTCTATGTTTTTTATTTACTTTTTGGCATTCCATACATTTGGCTATGTAATTAGCCACTTCTTTCTTCATTCTTGGCCAAAATATTGGCTTCTTAGTGCTGCAATTGTTTTTTGATATCCTAGGCGCCTTTCATATGGCACATTGTGTATCTCCTTCAACACTGCATTTTTCATTTCACTGGAATTCAGAACTTACACCTTACCTTTGTACATGATAATTCCATCTTCTTTCAACTGATAATAATTAAATTTCTCTTGAAAATAACCTTGTTGTAATGTGTTTTTTATTTTTAAATAATTATGATCTGAATTGGCTACTGCGACAATTTTTTTATTTCATATTTGTTATGTGCATGTGAATGGATGAAATATGCACTTCATGAGCTCTCCTATTGAGTGTATCAACCACTTGATTGTCCTTGCCTTTTGTGTGCTTAATTTGGAAGTCATATTCACTCATAAATTATAGCCATCCAGTTTGTTTAGCATTTAGTGTTGGCTATCCAAACAAATGCTTCAGACCACATTGGTATGTTATTAGCTTGAATTTATTACCCACAAGGTAATGTCTCCACATTTTCAATACATGTACAATCACTTCTAACTCCAGGTCATGTGTAGCATAATTCCTCTTATGCTCTTTTAATTTTCTGGACTCATAGCATACCACATGACCCTTTTGACTAAAGACTCCACCAAGCCCTTCCTTGCATGCATCAATGCACACAACAAAATCTTCATTTAGATATGCAATATTCAATATTGGTGCACTTGTCAATATTCCCTTCAATTGTTGAAAACTCTCTTAACACTTGGAAGTTAATTCAAATTTCACTCCCTTCTTTTGCAAACAAGTGATTTGACTTGCAATCTTTGAAAATCCTTTTATGAATCTTCGGTAGTAACCATAAAGACCCATGAATTATCTGACCTCTATCGCATTCTTTGGCGTAAACCATCCTCTAATGGATTATATCTTCTAAGGATCAACTTCTATCCCTGCTTTTGATATTATATGCCCCAAGTAGTGAATCTTCTTTTCGTAAAAGATGCACTTACTGAGCTTAACATATAATATTTGTTGTCTTAAAACTTGCAAAACCATTATCAAATGATACTCATGTTCCTCTTCTGATTTATAATAGACGATTATATCATCTAAGAACACAATCACAAACCTGTCAAGGTATTCCCTAAACACTCCATTCATGAGACACATAAAAACTATTGGGGAATTTGATAGCCCAAATGACACTACTATGAATTCATAATGCCCATATCTTGCTTTGAATGTTGTCTTGATAATGTATTCTTCCCTTAGCCTTACTTGATGATAGTCTGATATCAAGTCAATCTTTGAAAATATTCTCGCACCTTTCAGCTGATCAAACAAATCATCAATTATGAGTAAAGGATACTTATTATTTATTGTAACCTTACTAAGTTTCCTGAAATCAATACACATGCTCAAGGTTCCATCCTTCTTCACAAAACGTACCAGGGCTCCCCAAGGTGAAAAACTTGGGCATACCCATTTTGTAACTCCTTCAATTCTTGTGTACCCATTCTGTATGGTGTCTTGGAAATTGGGGTAGCTCCTGGTACCAAATCAATAGAGAAATCAATGTCTCTCTTGGGTGGAAATCCAAGAATTTATCTAAAAACATCTTCAAAATCCCTCAAGACCAGATGGTCTTCAATACTTTCCACTTTTTCTTTGGCTACCTCCTCCATATGGGCTAAAAACATTTGAAATCCCTTCCTGAATCTCTTATTCAACTGCATAGTTGAAATCTCTCTAACAACTACAGCCTTTGGAATTCCTTGAATGTTTCCTTGCTGCCCTTCCTCATAAAGACAAGTGATTCTTTTTTTGTAATAGTCTAGAATAACATGATGTTTTTTCAACCAATCCATGCCAATTAGACAGTCATACAAACCTAATGGTATGATGTTAACATCTACCTTCGTGTTGAGTCCATTCATGTTTATTTTAGAATCTTTAACCAACTCATTGATCTTTCTCTTATTCCACGTGGCTAACTGAACTAACCAAGATTTCTTGTGCTTTCTTCTTTGCAAGAAAAATATTTCAATAATGTTAGCATTTATGTAACTATGTCTATCTCTGGAATCAATTAAAATTTATATGGGATGGTTATCTATCTTACCTTCCACTTTGATCATCGGGGATTGATATTGTGTCTTCTTGTTGTCCAAGGCTAAATAAATCCTTGGCATACTTCCTCCCATTTCTTCCACTATCTTAACCTCTTGAATTTTGTGGACAATCCTCATTCTTTATCCTTTATGAGGGTTGTCCCTATATAAGTGATTCCCCTCACATCCCCAACATTGAACATGCTTCTTCCTTGTCCTTTTCCCAAATGAATCTGCATTGTTTTGATCATTTTGCGTTGTCTGGCCTTATTGATTTGCTTGGGAGTTATTTTTGAAAAAGGGTGTCTTAAAACCTTTTTTCCTTTGGTCCTTTTTCCCTTTCAACTTGTCATTCCAATCCTTTTGGAAAATTGGCCTTCCTTTGCTCCACTCATAAAGGTGCTTTGCTCTCCTTATGGTTTCTTCTAAGGTCTTGGGGTTATCATATTGAATATTTTCACTATAGAAGGATGGTAACCCACTTATAAACTTTTGGATTTTAACCTTTTCATCCTTGATGAAGTCAACATACTTCAACAACTGAAAGAACTACTTCTTATATTCCTCCATTGTCATGGTTCCCAAGTTGAGTTCAAAGAACTCTTTCATGTTTCTCACATAGTAATGCTTAGACAAATATTTCTCTTGGAAATATCCTTTGAACTTCCTCCATGAGATCATTTTATTATTGAGTTTCTTGGCATTCTTAATTTAATCCCACCACATGGTTGTCTTTCCTTGCATATGGTAGGTGGAAATCCTAGCTTCTACCCAGGATGGGTAGTTATGCAGTTGGAAATATTTCTTCATTTCCAACCTCTAGGCCTCTTCCTCTTCTCCTTTCATGTGCTCACCATTGAAAGTAGGTGGCTTTATTTTCCTGAGTTCACCTTGCAAGATGTCTACCTCAGTTATTCTTCTTTTCCTTCAAACATGAGACACACTTGAGTTTCTCCCTGGCCCCGATCTTTCATGAGTTCTCCTAGTGGACTACCTTGGAGAATTATGGATCCTACTCATTCTTCTTGAATGCCTATCATTTCCATGATCATCCATTTTTCTATGGGATCTTAATGTTAATACTTTTCTAGAACTAGTTGCTTGCTTGGTTCCAAAATCTTTGTTAACTTGATTATGAAACATATTTAAGATCTGAAGTATCTCTTATTGGGCCTTTATAATCCTTTCATTATCATCCCTGTAACTCTGCACTTCCCTATGCAAAATTCTCATAGTGACAGGCCCTTGTCTATCTATCCTTCCATTTGACTCTCTCTCAACATTCCCCATGCTGACATGTAGACCTATGAACTCTTCCTCATGGATATAATATCTTTGAGCATATTTCATAACTCCAGTGCTCATATAGGAACTAAAGTCTCTTTCTGTACTTATAATTCTTCAAGAAATGTGCATGTAATAATTTTTGTTAGAACTTGCATATTATAAAACATTTTATTAATGAGAATACATGTTACTTCTTCATTAATTTATGAATGACACATTTCACTAATTCAAATTTTGATTTGATTGATGAATTCCTCCCAGAAACAACTTTCCAATGACTGAAAACTTGCCCAAAATCGAGCTCTGGTTTGAAATTTATATCCCTATGAAGTTGTTGTATAGGTCTACAACATCTCTGGAGATATGAATTCCCGAATTCTCCTCTGTTGATCTATATTAATGGATTCATTGTGGATATAAGTCATATTTATTCTTCATACCTTCCATGAATCCATCACCAACACTTAGTTTCTTTTTCCTTCACGGACTCACGGACTTATAAACTTGTAACCTTCTTTCATAAGTCCATCGAGAAAGTCTCAACACTTAGTCATTTTTCCACTTCTTTGAAGACTCGTGAACTTGTGGACTCATGGACTTACAATCTTGTAACTTTTTTTTCATAAGTTTGTTAGAAAAGTCTCAACACTTAGTCATTTTTCCACTTCTTCAAACTCACGGAATTCCGGACTCACAAACTCACAATAAGTCCAAACACTTAGCCATTTTTCCACTTCTTCGGACTCATGGACTCACAGACTCACAATCTTGTAACCTTTCTTTCATAAGTCCATCTAAAAAGTCTCAACACTTAGTCATTTATCCACTTCTTCAGACTCTTGGAATTGCATACTTACAGACTCACAATAAGTCCCAAGACTTAGTCATTTTTCCACTTCTTTGGACTTACAGACTCACAATATTGTAACCTTTCTTTCATAAGTCTGTTCTAAAAGTCTCAACACCTAGTCATTTTTCCACTTTTGCGGACTCACTGACTCACAAAATTGTAACCTTTCTTTCATAAGTCTATCTGAAAAGTTTCAACACTTAGTCATTTTTCCACTTCTTCAGACTCGCGGACTTGTAGAGTCATAAAACAATTTCCAATATTTTACCACAGTCTCGTGGGACTGATAGTGGGTCTGCCACATGGCTCCACATCACCTACCAACTATAATCACATCTAGCATGTACCTTCCACCATGGCAGAACATGTATTTCTTCTACCACGCTAGATGACATCTAGACTCCATTCCATGCCGACATCATTGTACAGAAAAATACCTATTTTTTTTTTTATTTGCTTATGTTCGAAATTTCCAAAGGGGTTCAATTCTTCACATTACCCATGAAATTTCTCTTGATCTTACTGTCGTAAATTCAACAAAAAAATTTCATACATCCTTTGCCGGTATTATGTCAAAACAAATTCCTGCATAGTTTGTAATTTTCATTTATGCATTCCACTAATTGGCCCATCCAGGCTCAGTGTTGAAAAATAGGCTCTAATACCACTTTGTAATGTACCCATCCACCAAAGTTGGTCACGTCTTGCAAACAATCTCTTTTCATCATATCTAATAGTATTTTAGTAATGTACCTAGCCTCCATCTAGGCAACAATACATGCAAAATACACACAACACACAACTTCTTCTAATTAAAGTAATTATTTTATTGTTATATGTTTTCCCATAGCTTGCAACTACCATTTATAACAGATTTATCTATGGCGATAACCAAAAAATAGATTCATCTGAAGTATTCTAATAATCAACATGAGGTACAACTAAACCATTCAATACAGAAGAATATAAGTCATTCTCATTCACACAGAGTTCATGCGCAACAATAACACATGTAAATAACTCAGTACAAAATAAAACATGTATCTTTAAATAAGAATCATGCAACCAGATACTTGGGACATATGTTCCACCCAACCGTTGATTGACTGTTCCAAATCTCAATAGCCAGTCACCCACGAGCTAAGACAAGCAATCCACAAAAGAGGGTGGTCTCTCACATTCCACTCACATCTCATAAATCACTCAATCCAACTGACATTTCCCTACAACTATCCTGATTTTCCATCATCTCCCTTCCTCTTGACCTGTTCAACCCAAGGTGTGCACCATTATTTTATCAAGGTTAACCTAAGGAATGTACCATCCATTTATCAAGGATAACCCAAGGAATGAACCATTTGTTTATGAAGGTCTTTCTGGCACAGATAGCTAGTAATGTCTTAGCTAGGAAATCAAGGTAAATCGTTCCTAGGAAAACTATCAACAACCCAACAACAAACACTTGTTGTTTCAATGGAACTCATGCAGGAGTTCACTCTTCCAGCCTAACAACCGAGCTCTTCAATTCTCCAAATCCAATTCACTCTAGTTATGCTCCATTTACTCTCCATAATTCTCCCTCCATGGTCTCACTGACTCCAATATCTCTTTCTTCTTGCTCCCCCTGGCTCTCGTGCATCCCCCTCATTGACTAACAACCATTACCCTCTTCCCCCCTATGAATTTCCTCTCTTTCGCTTACCTTTCTTGACTCACACTCTTCCCCAAGCGGATAGTACTTAATCACCATGTGCTCAATAACTTAGGTAGGTGACCACTCACACTCACCCTCTTACATGTATTCATTGATTGGCTTTTGGAACACTCAATTAGAAAAGGGAAGGTTCATATAAAAAAAAAGTTTAGAAAAATGGTTTAAATCATTATACATGGGTAATTCCACCTTGGACCCCTCTTGGCCATTATCCTAGATACTCCCTTCTCTTGTGGATTAATTTATTCCTCATCTCTTGTCCATGTCCCCTTTAGCATATGACATTAGATTTTTATTAATAAAACAAAGAAATACAATTCACATATTACATTGCTTGGCCATAGCCACATATTATGTCTACATAAGAATTAATTAAACTGGGGATTATAATGAGGATGTTACACTAAGAAATGAACTTCTTTGAGGGGAAACTATGATGATGAAAGAATCAGAAGAAAAGTGTTGAATTAGGATATGAACTCAGCCCAAAACCTTGTTGCAAATACAAAATTAAAATTTGGCTAAATGGCGATCAAAGGCATGTAGTTAGGAAAGAAAAAAGGACTGAGAAAGAGGTCATAGATTTAATGTTTCCAACATCTTCACGGGCATTCATGCATTCCAACCAACAATAATCTTTTCAACCTCTTGATAAACTAATCCATGTGAAAGTTAACACTCAAGTTATTTAATTTATATGAGCTTTGGTGTTAGAGTTGACTGATAATTGCACACTTCATCCATATTGTTTGAAGACTTCCAATTCAATTTTGTAGCCTTATGCTTTAGGGGTAAGGATTGGACATAAATAAAATTCATTTTCCACCAAATTTATCTTCTTTGGCCTTGCAAGGTCTTCATTCCCTCTCCACATTTTCAAGATCTAGAGCTGATGTTACAACACGACATGTTCAATTAATCATTCTTCCAATTGTGCATGATCAATTCAAATCCTTTGAGTACATGTGTCCTCTTCAAATCTAGTCCTTCTTTTCAAGTGGATATATATTTCCATGACCAAAACCTCTTCGATGTTTGAAATCAAACCACGAGTATTTCATGTTCCAATTACCAAGTTCCTAGTAGAGAGGCAGATTTGTTTTTTTTCAAATTGGATCTCCCCATTGGAAAACAAATGACTACATTGGTGATGATCACTAGTTTCTCCTTGGAGAAGCATGCTTGAGCTCTATTTGTTTGATCAATATATTTCAATGTTTTTTCTCAATAGAAATAATCACCCTAAGCAAGACTCTAAACAATCGATGAAATCCCCTTAGCTTTGTTTTTATATTGTTCCATTTTCTAAGTATTCCTCAATAGGTATTCTTTCAACATCTTGGGATAACCGACTATCTAACTATTAGCATCAAAGTAAATGATATTGAAGCAAGTGATTTTTTCAACTCAAATCTCTCAGATAATTCCTACACATGGTTTTGTCATGAAGATGGATGGAAACCAAAGTTAGGCCAAGCTTTAGTTAGAGAAAAATTAAAATCATTAAACGAAAAACAATAAAACTTTGATGAAAATCAACTTTAACTAAAGCACATCTTTACAAACTGCAAACTAGACTAATTGTAGTAAGTGATATTTATTGAAGCGACCAAAAAAAATCGAAATAATAATAACAATAATCTATTTTTAAGGTCACGACCAAGCCACACCAAATTGGTGTATGAGACCCCCTTGTTTGTGGGACAAGGGACCCCCTCTGCCCAACAATTTGACTGGTAAAGTCTACAGAGGTATACATACCCTACCCCCCTCTAAATTTGAACATGTGACCTCTTAAGAGGAAACACATGTTCTTAACCATTAGGCCCACTCAAGCTATATATGTTATTCAAATGATAACAAAATAAAGCATTTGAGCTATGTCATTCAAAAAGGAAGTAAAAGAACTATGCTAATCCTACTCCTAACCTATCCTACATTGGTTGAAACAAGGCTAGGTGTAAGCATAGTTCCAATGAATCCAATCAAGTAACTCCAAACCTGCAATCTCATGTTTATTGAAGGAAAACTACAAAGAATGAAGTAGTGAGGAATGAAATATTGGAACAATTAATTCAAGTAAGTCTCCAACCAACAAGTTGAATTTAAGGATGTTATTTGTTCATGGGAAATGTAGACATGTAGGATTCCCCCAACCAAGATTTGGTTATGTCATAAAATTCACAATGATTGCTATATGGCCATTGGAAGGAATTAGAAAGTGAGCGATGTATACAATGATACTCACAAATGGAATTTACATGAAATGTATATTGTGAGGGAGTCTCGAAGTCGATGGCATTGTCTATTCTAGGGCTTGAATAAAAACAATAAGCACATGCCATAACTATCAGTTGATGTTGGAGTTCTTCAATATCGATGGAAATTTCCATGGGTCCATACTTCACATACCACGCATGCTAAGAGGAGAGATGATAATTGATTTTTTTATGGAAACATTGAGTGAAATATGACTCCAAAGATTCTCCTATGACATCAATGAAATCACGTGAAGAGCGTCGTAGGATTAAAACAAAATCCAAGGACGAGTGATGCATCTTCCCCTAAGGATAAATAGGTAATTCTAGAGAAGATTGAGATGATGATATTTTCATGTTCGGCTCAATGTTTCTAACGTTGTGCATGATGATGGGTTGTTCATTTGCTATGATTTATTCATGAGGATCGAGGACATTGTTACTCTCGACACACTTTGTATTTTATGTTGTTAACATCTTTGCGTCAATGTTAGAAATTTCATATTGTGTAGGACTGGGAATGATAGGTCAACATTAACATTCAATTCTGAAACATTAAAGTAGTCATTGAAAATATGATTATCAAGATTAAATTGTGATTCAGGAGGTTTGGGAAATCAAGAAGGACTTAGAACTTGGTGCATCCTGGATGGACTGTCATGAAGAATGATTTCTTCATCGGTCACAACTTGGAAATGTTATTGTTTTGATTTATCATTCAATGTTCCATTGTAAGAACAAGGTATAGGCCACGCTGCATGATGAGTAGGTAGGTGCTCATGTGGGTGACCAATGTAAAAATTTTTTGTATCAAGTGCATGAAGATATTTAGATTCTAAAAAAGATGAGATTTCTTTAGTGAGAGATTTGTTGCAAACTAGAATATGTTCATGATTTCCTGAAGGGGTATCGTAAAATGGTTCACACTCATGGGCTAAGGGGTCTAATATTGCAGATAAGGATTCCCCCACAACTTTGTCAGAGTGTTGGTTATATATTATGTACCCCCTATATTTCGTGATTATTCCTAAATCTTGTGCATTACCGATGAGTTGATCATCCAGGTTGCAACATTCAGGATCAAAGACAAGATATAAAAACCAATTTGAGATTAATTGGTTTGAGGGTTTGTCATTTTTAGGAAATCTATGAAAAATATGCATAACCCTTAGGAAGAAATTATCCACATATTCGTTTCCAAGCCTATAGATTTATTTATGTTCGTTCAAGATCTTGTCATAAACGTAACCTTCATGAGAAAAGATAAATATTCCATGAATTCTTTCCAGCTATGAATCGATTTTACTGGCAATGTCCTAAGCCAATTTTTAATTCTCCCTTCGAATGAAAGAATGAATAGTCGACATGTTTCATTGTCTTATACAATATTTAGATTTCGTCGAGTGATGTCAAACTGATGAAGGTGTGTGATTGCAAAGACATGCCCTTCACCATTGAATTTGGGGTTTGACAAGAGATTGCTTGTCTTGATTGAAATGGCTTTAGTGGGTCTCGAAAGACTCAAAGGGTCATCCCATACAGAGGTATGAAGAGGATCCATGGGCTAGTTAAAAGTTAATGAAATGAATCCACATGGGTAGGATTGTCATCTGACCCTCCTTCTAGCGTCAATTATGTTGATGGGTCTGAAATCACCATTTTTCAACAATAGGGGTTACCCCCAATAAGAAGTCCCAATTAAGCCTTTCACTTTTTGGAATAGGGAACCCATTTGGATTCTAACCCGACAACCATTGTTGGTTTTGGTTTTACCAGTTGCAGCCTGGTCCACCGATGAGGGTGAATGATGGATGGTTATGCAAACAAAAGATATAGATGAAGACTATGTAAATGTAGGAATCTAATCTACTTCTAATCTATCATATCCTAGCTAGGAGTTAATTAACATAAGTGAATGAATTGTGACATGAAACTAACTCTACCAATAACTTCACCTATGTGGTTGAAATGAAGAGATAAAGTTAGATAACACATGCACATGAATATATAACTAAAATAGTCTAGGTCACTATATCACATACATTGGCAGCTGATATGCTCATGACATGAGAAATAATGAAGAATAACAAAACTTCAAGAAAACACATATTGCATCAGAATAGTCCATAAACAAACATGATCTTACAACCCATGTGAACACAAAACATTCTTCCTGAAATGGTTTGCAGCAGAATAACAACACATGAGATTCCTACTCTCTATCAAAATTTGTCCCTAAGGGCTTCTCCGTATTAACAGTTTCAACAATAGTACATAAAAAATCTAAGGAAAACTCTCCAATTTTAATTGACACTATACCCCCAAAATAGTTCAGTAGTATAAAATGTTTGAAGATCCAAAACCACTTTCTTTTGGTATAATTTTAGTATTTATTGGAATTGAACATGACTCTTGGCCTTTCTCCTAACCCCCCATGACCTTTCGTTTTTCAACATTTGTCTTTATTCCCTTTGTAATGATGAGAGTGAAACTACAAAAGTTATATTTCAAATTTGTCCTCCATGCCGATGGGCCATAGTGTATTTTTATTGTAGTGGACATCATCTCTCATAATGACTAGTTCATACATTGGGGAATCGATTGTTATCCGAGTTGGATAGTCGATCATCATGGAATTCATATCTCTTCTTCAATCATTTGCATCAGATTTTCTTTGTTGGTCCTCTATCACTGTGGTGGTTGTTGCTACTGTTGTTCTGTCGTCTTTGGTTGTAGATCGTATCATCGGGACGTTGAGTATGAACTCTTCTCAAAATTGGTTATTCGACTCCATTTAACCGACAAAAAAATTAGTGTCCTCAGCGTAACTTATCAAAAAAAACATATGAACCCATAGAACTAAAAATATAATTAATTGAGAATCATGTGAACTTCTTTGAATTCTATTCTTGGTTCCTCTGCTCATGATCGAGGTGTTGTATTCTCCTCGGGATGTCGATGAGGTTCCAGGTCCGAATCCTAAAAAATGAAAAATTCAGCGATGAATTTCTCATATCGCATAGTTGTAAAGTTATATATCTCGAAACGACCTTTCCAATGCTATAAATAATGTGTGAAATGGATGCCCGAGTCAGAAGTTATGGTTGAAATACATAAGGTAGTCTCATGGGGTCATGTTGTTGTTTCAGGACAATCTGCACAAACTGCTCCGCTTGGTGTATTTGATTGCCCGTTGGTTGTGAGTTTCTTTATATTGTTGGTCTCTGGTAATTACCCTTTATCACTGTCAATATTAGGGCTATCACGTGATCTCTTGTTGGCGCTGAAAGTCTAATGAAACCATCGTAAGGGTTAATGTATAGGCTTGCATTCTTTTCCCCATACGAAAAAATCCAATGCGTTTGACATCAGACCAAAAGGCTATGGGTTTAACTCCCATTGCAGTTGATTTGAACTGAGTATTCTTTGTACCATTTATGATGTATTCCCAGATTTTCCAATTATGAATGTGAATTCAAATCAGTTTCGCATTTGTGAGAGAGTTGTTGTTGACTCCTTCTATCATAAGTCAAACATCCTCATGTAGATAACGGGCTTGGATATTCAATCGATGTCCTCCATATTGGTCACGACTACAATCGCAAGTGATTAACAAGTTTCACGCGATAGATCTTAGAATGATATTCCTTTTCAAATCATCATACACGCGCTGTCAGGAGCACGAATTAGTGTTTCAGAGCCAAGGTTTGGTGCCATGTATTCTTACTTCTGTTTTGCACTCCTATGTATGGAAGAAAATCAAATCCAACCAACATATGTTATCTGCCAATATAATCTTAGATAATAAGAGGGACCCTTACATCTGTCAATTTATGGTATGCCTTCCATATGGGAACATTGGAGTTATTCTTTCAATCTATATGGCTACGGTAGTGGGTGGGAAAGTACCAATGGAGTCACAACCACTAGTGTCTTTGTATTCTCTTGTAATCTAGAATCGATCATGTATTTTCTGATTCGAACTTCTCTTATACTCAAACAACAACGTGGAATGGCTGAAAGAGGTCAATTTCATGAAGACATAATCCTTTGAAGATGCTCCGAGTAGTTTTTAGGGAAGCATAGTCGGAAAGATGACTACCTCCACCACAAGCAAGTACACAAATTGTTGTGTGAAAGGTTCCCGAAAAATGTGACTTTTCTTCACTCGCGTAGTAATTTTCATCAACAGGGCATGATCTTCATAGTTGTGGACATGGCCGAAGAAGGCAATGTCAACCTTATACTTTTTCCAAAGTTTTTTTTTCTTTGGTAAATCTCTATTTCCATTGGTTATCTGAATCACCAATGAAGGGAAAGTGTTTGCGCACAGGTGGATAGGTTCAAGACCATGGGTTCAAGGTAATTAGTCCAACAAAACCTTAATAGTTTTTGGAGTGTTACATGCATTTTCTGCGCCATGTGTTTGACTTCCTCTTTCTCCTTCAAGGATTTATAGGCCTTTCCTTTCACTTCAATTTTTTCTATCGTGGATTTATCTTCCTGTCCCTCTTCTTTGCTCTTCTCCTTTTCTGCAAGTTCCACTTGTTTTTCTACTGTGCACGTTTCCTGGAGCGCAATGATGTACTATTTTTGTAGTTCTACCTTCTATGCTTCTGCTTTGTCCAACTCGTTGGCTGAGGTATCTACCCGTAACTGTAGTTCCTGGGTGATGTTGGTGTGCAGTACTTGTATTAATTCGATTGGTATCTAGGAGACAAATAAGTTCGCGTGACTTAGGCCTTGCAACTTCTCCTATACTTCAGGGTTTGGTAACCTGACTATCTGTACTGGGATTTTGAGTACTCGACGCTCTGTTGTCATCTGCGATGATACCCCAGTCCATGCTTCCACTGCTATGCCTCCTTGGGATGTGTCTTCTCCTTACGTAGGTACCAACCAGACTGTCTCTATTAACTATTACAACCTTGAGAATTAGTCATGTACCTTCGTTTGTAGTGCTTCTTGTTGTTTTTTTGTCTCTTTGAGGACTTCTTCTGTGATGTCCCTTGGTCAGTATCCAATTCGATCCATGTAGTCATCTATTAGTGCATAGAATACTTGTGGATTTTGAGCCTTTTTCTTCTTTTTCACAACTGACCTTGTTCTTTGGTTCTCCCATTTCCTTCGTGATTGAGGTAAGGGTTGTGGAGGTTGATTTTTTGGCCCTGTTTCTGGCACTTCCTCTTCCTCTGAGCCATTGCCTCGATCAGTGTCTTTTGCACCATTGTCAAGAGGGTTCATTTCTATCTTTATGTGTTGTTTCATTTCATTGTTCCCCCCCTGCGTCGCCACATCCCCTTCTACGCATACCTTCCAGTCTGGTTCCTAATCCTGCATAACTAGTTGGATGTCCTCTTTGATTATCTTATATTTCGTTTGGACCCACTCCTCCCTAGGATCCTTCCTAGCTTTGATGTACATATGGTGCCTATATTAGCATAATTCCACGACTGGGTTGTATGCCTCCACCATATGTGGTGATATGCATAGTGATTTCTGGATACTATGGTGAATTCTTTCACCATAGAGAAAGAACTCTATGTTGGTTTCCATCTACCTCCATTTGATTATTGAGAACCATAAGTTATGGTATTTTTCTACGATGCATGGCTTCCCCCTCATCCCTAAGAAAAACGTGTCCTCCACTGCTTCCCATGCTATGAAGGTAATCAAGATCAATATCCAGGAGTAGTGAAATTCCATCCTCTTATATTTGGCTTCAGCACAGTCCAATAGGAACTAGTTCAACAAGAAAGGAGTCCATCTCATTGTAGTGCCCTCTACACATTGCTCTGCGACAGCTATGACCCATGCTGGGACTTGATCCTTCCTGCATTCCCATATCAATTTTCATGCTAACATATCCATGGCTATTTGAACTACGAGTTTGTGTATAGTTGGCACATCCAGGCTGTGTATCCCTCTGACTGTGTGAAACTTCACTCACATTTCCTCTCACAGTGCTCTTTTTGTCTTCTTATCAGCAAATAACGTGGAAGGGTCTTTCCCCTGGGTGGGAAGTTTAATGATTCATGCTATCATGTCTATATCAATCGATATTGGCCTATCCAGTGATCCATATGAATTTTGGTGGCCTCCCACCTATTCCAACTGGCTCATTTTGGCAGTTTTTTTCTAGTTTTCGGGTCCTCGACTTCCGGGGTCGTTTTGAGTCCCTAAACAACGTTTTTAGGGCTCACCGCAATGAGACTATAGACAAAGTCAATTTTTGACAACAACATGTGTATTCCTCGGATAGACCATTCAAATGGGCTATCATGCGCATAAAGCGAAGATCATATGAAAAAGTTACGAACTTGGGAAGTTGATGTACTAACTTACCCCAATGGGGCCCACATGACTTTTGGCACTTCATCTCCTAGGGTTAGGTTTTTGGATGTAT